>OX638369.1:38816606-39212102 GCA_951812925.1 Calliopum simillimum
GTGCAATAAAATTTTTTCACCAAAATGGGCCCAAATCGGTCACTTAGAGGGGTCGGGGACTCCTCTGGTCATGTACAAGATGTATTTTCAACCTTTCCCCATCGATTGGTGCAATAAAATTTTTTCACCAAAATGGGCCCAAATCGGTCACTTAGAGGGGTCGGGGCCACCCCTGGTCTTGTCCAAAATCTATTTTCGACCTATCCCCTTCGATTGGTGCAATAAAATTTTTTCACCGAAATGGGCTCAAACAGTCGCATTTTATCTTTCAGCTCTATAGATAAGCGTGTAATTTGTAATATTCAGTCACTGGATTTTTTTCAAGGTATTTCTTTTTTTTGCCATGTTTTTTTCCAAAAAAAAAACTTTTATATGAGAAGTTTTTTGAAAAACTTTTATAAAAAACTTTTAAAAATAAAAGTTTTTAAAAACTTTTTCAAAAAACTTTTATACAAAAACTTTTATGGATGAAAGTTTTTAAAAACTTTTATAAAAAACTTTTATTTTTAAAAGTTTTTTTTAAAAGTTTTTTGAAAGAGTTTTTTGAAAAAGTTTTTAAAAACTTTTAAAAATAAAAGTTTTTATAAACTTTCATACAATAAAAGTTTTCAAAAACTTGCAATTGCAAAACTTTTTGAATAAAAGTTTAAAAGTTTCAAGGTCTGATTTTAATTTAAAAAAAAAATTTTATGAATTTTTAAATACTCCACTAATATATGAATATGGAGTAGACAGACTAAAATTGAATAGCATTTCAATTAACCGATTTTATGCCTATTGGGTAATTCTCGCGAAATTTGTCAATTCAAAATATGTGCACCTATTAGGATTCCTAGAGAATACAACTTGTCGAAGATGATTTGGGGTACAGCAACAATGTCAGTAATCTCCACTTTTCAGTTTTTATAAAAAATAACAAAGCCTGTGTCTCTTAAGTAGAATGGAATTGGATGAAGATATAAACCAAGTTTGAACCAAGTTCTCATAGAGCGTTATGGACAAATTTGCTAAGGAAGCTGGAGATTGCCAGGTTTATTTAAAGCAAGTGAGCAATGTTAAAATTGATATGATACATTACAGCCATTCCATGCCTATCGTTACAAGAATTGCCCCACCCCCTCTGATTTAACTAAAATTTGGTACACGGTTTCGTTTAATACAATTTTGCGATTTTTTTTATGAAATTTTCGGCGGTGCAAAAAGTGGGAAATTTATAAACTGTGACAAAACGCTCCTTCACATAATTAAAATGGTCATAACTTTGTAAGGGAAAATCGTGGAATGGTAATATATAACGCAGTTCATAGAAAAGAGCAGAAAAATGTTATTTGTTTCGTAAATAATCTCAAAAATAACCAAAAAACGTCTTTGTTTACCTAATTTTTAGGTCAGAATATTTCAGAGACAAAAAAAGTTACAAATATAATTACAGATATAATTCAAAAAGAAGTTTAAAGAAAAAGCAATAGACCTGTTTTGATTCCGGATCAGCGTAAAAGATGCGAAATGGATATGTCAAAAAATATAAAATTGTAAAAAAAAACCGAACTTTTATGTTTGCTAGTGAAAGACCAAAATCAAAAAAATTCGATAAAAAATCGCAATAACACCGAAAAAGAAAGGGCCAAGGTTTTTGAAATTTTTTGTTGAAATCATGTCCAAATACGAAACCGAATAATAGGTATCCTGTAAAAAAAATTTGGGGTACTCGAAACTTTTTTTTAAATCGCTAAGAGACTGGGTAGATGTAGATGTAGCACAGCCATATCCATTGCAATGAAACCTCTTTTATCTGTCATGAATAGAAAGTTTATAAATGAGAGCGGAACGAACAGTATATCTCCACATTTACCGTTTTTTGGTTAAGTTGTCTCTTAGATAATAAGCCTGAATCAAGGGGATTTATTAACAGAAACAATTTAAACACCGACAGGATCATGACAGTCTTTACAGGGCAGTAGTGTATTGAAACTCAGAAACTGCGCATTCCCTTTAAGACTCACTGTAATACAGAAAGTAACAATCACACATTTTTTCTATGAATCGCCCATCTTGGTAAACAGATGGAGCCGATTTTTAGGGAAATATTATATATTATTGATAACCTCCCCTATTTTTCAATGCTTACTCCACATAATACATATATATGTTAAAACACCGAAAATCGACAGGAAGGGTACAAAAGTCTATCCATATGGTCTTTCAAAGATTATATTTTCAGAACGACAGCTTTGCACTATTTGTATATACATTAAGACACCCTTAGACCAGCCACTACAACCAATTAATAGAGCTGAAGCATGTGGCAAAGTCAGAATCAGTTTAGCCCGGGTACCTCCATACAAATTATATAAAATTTTTTTTTTTTTTTTGGCTCGTACTGTACAAAAGAACGATATTAAATTAAAGTTTTATTTTACAATGTCTCATTTACATAACTTCGTGCCAGTAGCGTAGTGACCATATTTACCGACCAAAACGAAATTTTTATGACCAAAAGACAAAAAAAGGTCTTTAATGTAGTTCTGTAAGCCTTATAGAACAATATACTAATATTTCAAGATCTTATTTTACCGCCCTTAACAGCCCGTTTTCCACCACATGAGCGTTCCGTCTGGGGCTGTTGCCTCTTTCGTATCCCCTAGCTACGCCAATGCTTCGAGAATGCATAAAAGTACATTTTATGATGTACTTATAATACGAACTTATAATTAAATAACTTCATACAGGGACCTTTGCCATTGATTTTGCACTTAATGTTGAGGCCAGGAAAACTTTATTTAAATCGGTGCAGTAGGTTTTAAGGTTGGACTAAAAGGTGCGATCAATGGCAAAATTTAAAAGATATTGTTTGAAATAGGAAGTGTTGAAGAAAGATTCATAGCGTCAGGTGGCGAAGATAAATACATTCCACCAGTTGACGAAATAGCATCAAAATCATCAGATGCTGAGCTGATAGGATTTGACTTGAAAATAAAATAGGTATCCGGGTACCTTGTTACTTACTTAAGGGTTAAGGAAACTGCCTTCCATAATATTCAAAACCAATACTCTTTCATCTTTTCTTTTCTGTAAATCAGTGGTCGGCAAAATTAAGAGAGAAAGTTTATGTGTGAGAGAAGGTAGATAAAAGAAAAAAAAAAAAAAAAAAGACAGAGATAGATAGAAATAGAGGGCTTAGTTGAGCTATGCAGTGCCGATCAACTCTTGTAACTCTTGTTAGGAGTATAGATCTTATATTGCTCCATTTTTGGATAAACTCTTCAGCAAACTTTTCCAGATGACTGTAAAACTGTTCTCTACCGCCTCGAGCAGCAATTTTTGGCACTTTCCCCGATTTTTTTTCTTTGTCGGGACTAAAGTGAAGCTTGATGTTATATTCCATATTATGGTGAGTTAAATTCGCCTTTAAAAAATATGTTTTCATTCAACCTCCTTCCTCTCCTTAGGCGGTCAAAGATATCGTATAGACAGACTTATTTTTAAAGAGTTGAATGACATAGTATTATAAAGAACTATTTTCTAAAAGTACTTTTTTACTGTAGATAAAGGTCGAAATTATTGAAAAAGTGAGTTCATTTATGAATTGTTTCCAAAAAGAAGCATAAATAAATCCGCAAAATATGTATACACATAAATTCATAAAAATCTCGCATTTTTCTTCACCAGGGGTACACTGGAAGCTTAAGAAAAAAATTAACACAACGGATTCGAGCTTTTTGTGTCATAACTACTTTAGAAAGATTTCTTTGATTCTAGATTCGAACTTTTATTTGGCAAAAAATAGGTAAGCTTATAAAATACTATTTGCGGTCTTTAATGTGTTAAGGTATTGTGCGTTAGAAACCGCTTTCTACACAATTTACTTAAACAGTAGTCTATACGGCATACAAATTTTCGCATTATTACCGCATTGCTACTTACTAGTGATGCCATTTTGGGCTAGCCAGAGATAAGACCTTTTAAATGTGTTTGTATATCTGCAAAAAACAGTTCTCATCCTTGTCATTTTAGCTAATGCCATTCCCATATGTTATTTATTACAATTTTGTACCGAAACTTGAAATCACTCGCTGAACTTGTGCTGTCGGGACGTCTTGGGTGGCTTGCGAAAATTAATTTTTTGTTTGGTTTTTGTTTATTTGGAAATTTAATTTTTTATAAATATTTGCATAATTAAGAATGTTAATAAATAGTTGACCGAACCGTTTATAGTGCGTTAATTAGTTAAATTTGGCGCAAACATTTTTTTGTTTCTGACATAATTAATAAAATAAAAACTTAACCTGTAGAAAAATATTATCAATAGCATTTTGGTCTACAGCATTGGCTTTTCAAGTTTATTGCTGTTAGACCTTTCGAGGGGAAACCATAAAAAATCCATTAAATTCAATTTATGCATTTCATTAGAGTTTTGTATGTTTTTTTTTTTTATATTTTATTTGAATAAAATATGCGTGTGTCACATATTAATTTGTTTTATTGAAACTTTATTGTATTTTATAAGAAAATAATTTAAATTTTTCATATATCGTTGAAGAAGAAATGAACATGTAAATTATGGAAAAGATACAAAAAACAAAATGACGATGAAAATGGTCTGCATGGCTCAATAATTTTAAAGACGGAAATGCTAATTGGTGATAGTGTGACAGGAATTATGATATAATTCTTTAAGATTTATGTATATAGCTATGCATATGTGCTAATGAAAATGTCCAAAATTAAAAGAAAAACAAAGGCATTAAGTAGGCTTGATGTAAGCGAAATTTCATATGAGGACTTTTCAAAGATTTGGAAATTATTGCATATATTGTAGTGTAAAAATATGTCACTATAGCCGTGTTTTAATCCGTTCCTTGATTTGTCATAATTATGTGTTAGAAAAATGCATTGATAGATTTATATGTAAATCGATCTTTGCAAATATATGACTAAAAGTTCAATTAAATAAAAAATCAAAAATATTTCAGTAAAAATAACTCAATCCGAAGAAATAATTTGTACTAGAATCGCCCAATGGTCAAATTCCGACCTAAAATGTATTAAATAATTTTGGCATTTTTTGGACACTTTTGGCACTTTTTTTTGCTATTTGGTACGAAATAGAAAAGCTCATTTATCATTCCTGGTATAATTCAAGCAAAATATAAACAAAACAAAAACATGAAGTCAGTGCTATGCTTTTTTTGTCTTTCTCTTTGTGCTTTATCCTTTATTCAGCTCTGTGTGACCGCGGTTTTTTGTTGTGGTTAATATTGAGAAAATTTATATATAATTTTACCTAGTTTAAAGTCAAAATATTTACATAATTTTAACTTTGTGCACATCTACACACAAATACCTTTCTAATGCTGTATAAATTAAAGTCGTACTCCATTTCTTACATTGTAAAAAAGGTAGGACACATTTTTGTCTTGCTTAGTAATTTATAAATGCTCGCCACTATGCTGAAAGTATATGCCAAAATTAGAGCGCAAAGGTATGTGTCAATACTAATACAATTTATCAAGCAGCATGTGCGCCATCTCAGTCTGTGACAGAAACTACTAGGATCATGGAGTTTGATCTATGGTTCTTGTCTTGGTTAAAGTTAAAATGTAACTGAAATCACCCCATAGAAGTTTATGGAGATTTCGTGAAAGTTCCAATATCGAAATATAGGTTATCAAATAAAAGGTGTTAATAATGGTTGTTAATTATATAAAGTATTATAAATAAAATGCAGATAGTTCAAAGAGGGTAGAGCTCCATATTTTAAGATTTAGATAGCACCACAACCTAGAGGTTAAACCCTTAAAAAACTGATAACGACCGTTTAGGGCTTAGGTTTTAGGACTGTAACACAAAATTAGTAAAAAACAGAATAAAATGAGATTTATTGAAAAGTATTTAGTCCAGACAAATCAGGAAAAGTCAGTTTTGTATTATTCGTCATAGCTTGCGAAATATATCCAAAAAATTGAGAGAATGATGAAAAAAAAACATTTTGAGATTTTTATGAGGGATTTCGGTAGAAATACTCAAATCGGCCGATACTGCTTCACAAAATTGTCTTTAACTTATGAATTTTCTAACCGATTTTAATGTTCTGACTTTTATCGGAAAGATAGTGAATTGGTCTATAAGAACGGAATTAGTTTTTTTTTCCGATTTATTGTGATCAACAAACCAAGACCAAGACCATAATAGTTTTAGTCTTGGTCTTGATCTTGGACGTTAAGTCTTGGTCTTGGTTTTGATATTGTGTCTTGGTCTTGATCTTGGTCAGTAAGTCTTGATTTTGGTCTTGGTCGTGGTCCCGAAAAAATTCCTAGAGATTATTGAGTGTTAAAAATTTCGAAGACTTTTTTTCCAAAGCAGTTGGGTTTTTAAGATGCCACATTTCAAATTGAGCGATGAATTTATTCTCGAAATGAGCGTGAAACACCTATTAACTATAAATTACCAAGACTGAAAAGCAATCTTGGTCTTGACGATTATCGTGACCAAGATCAAGAACAAGACTTACAAAGATATCATCGTCTTGGTTTTAAAAATTACCGAGGCCAAGAACAAGACCCATGATCAAGACTTATTTTGCTCATCACTAGCTATTTCTAAAGAAAGTACTATTTCTAATACTTTTGTAGAATTAAGACAAATAAAAACACTTTTAGGCCTACTTATTGGATCTGTTTTCATGAACAGAACACAATGCTACCTTTCATAAGACTCCAAACCGAAGATAAATTTAACTGTTTAAAAGTTTCGAGTTTTTTAAGATTTCATACAATAATGTCCAACAACCGTTGATGATACCATCTTTGTTTTGTCTTCATATATGTTTTTTTCATATATGAAAGATTAGTTTGTATTTTTTCGAAAAAAAAAAAAATATCTTGGAAGATGTAAAAATTAGACCTACGGAAAATATATCAAAGCATGAAAAATTGTATTTGGGTATTTTTAACAATCTCCAACAATCCAAAAAAAAAAAAAAAAAATACAAAATTATCGGAAATGTTCCGGAAATGCCCAAAATTTTCATATACGTCCTGGAAACATCCCAGACTTAAGATGGATGTACATTGTGTTGCTCTACGTCTCTATTTAATTGGTTTTTTGAAGCGGATTTCATGCAAAAAAGTAAAAATTTGAAAACTTCAAAATCCCATACAAAAATTGAATTTCCAAGAACTTTGAAAGAGATTTTTTCAAGACATCAAAAATATGGATGCCTAGTTGTATTTTTAGCCCGACAATAATATGGACCAATAATAATAAAAAACAGTTAATATATTATTGACCAATGGCTATAAATGGCAAATAATAGACCATAGGTTATGGATCATAGACCATAAAAGACAGATCATAGGTCATATATTATGGACTATGGACCACAAAAGACAGATCATAGGGCATAGATTATGAACCAAAGACCATAGGCCATTAGCTGCGTTATTTTATGGAGAAAAACGTTTACCTATTGAAAGCAAATAGTTGGAAATGTAAAGTTGACAGTCTTTAAAAAAAGTTATCTGTGGTAGTTGAGAAATTTAAGTTTTTATTTTCATTAGCCAATTTTTTTAGAACTTTTTGCTATTTTATGAACCGTGCAAAGGCCTACGTTGTAGGCCATTTTCTTTTTTTTTTTGGCTTTTTTCTTTGAACATTTTACTTTTTTCGAAAGTCTTAACTTTTTTTGACACTCAATGTTTTCAACTTTTTCTATTTTTGTGCACGGAGAAAAAATAAAGTTTACTAAAATTTCAATTTTATTTAGTGAAAACTCCCCAATAAAATAAATTTGACCTAACTATTTTAGTAAATTCAGAACTATCGAGAAACCTTACAGTATAGCAATTTTTTGTTGAAAAATTCAATTTTTTTTTTTACTATTTTTCGTTAAACATTTACCATTTTTCGAGATTCGCAACTTTTTCGTCATTCAATATTTTTTATTTTTTCCAACTAAGTAGAATTTTTGGCATCAAAAGATTTTTCAATTTTCCCAAACTCTTTTCAAAGTTCTGCCCATTGTACTTCATGGCATTTATATTCATTGTAAACTCTCAACAACAAACAATGAACAATTAACATGAGAGAACATATAGCAACAAATTGCTATAAAAAGCAGTAATAGCAACATGTTGCTTGAAATTTATGGCATTGCCTATCTGTCAATGTTGTTGCCAAAGTTTTTCTTTATATCTCTAATTACGAAAAAATGCATAACAACAAATCAACAACAATTACAACAAAAATCAATTTAATTGATCTATGCTGCATGTTGCTGTAATAACTAATCATACGGCATTTCAATGGCAATAAATTGCATCAAAGCGATTTTATTGTTGTTGTTGTCTAATTAAAAATGCGCGCATGCGCAAAAATGCAATGTAAATTTAATGCAAATTTAATACGAACAAAAAATTAGAGCAATATGTGTGTGTGTTGTTGCTGTTGCTGTGTGCGGGTGTATAAACGTCAAATCTGCTTCTGCTGTTGAACAAGTCAAAAATTGGCGGCAGGGTCATGGCCAACATTTTGGTTGCACACACGCGCTGTAGTGTGGTGGCAATCAAATATTTTAATGGTACACCAACAACAACAACTCAAGTGCACCACATGTAAATCCATCAAAATTTTGAAGAAAATTTATGTCAGCGCAGGCAGCATAATGTAAATGGCAGCAACATTTTCATACGCGCAATGTAGGCGTTGTAGGCTGCTGTCGTTGACTTGATGTTGCCAGCATTGCACTGTAATGCTGTTGCAATTGCAATTTTATTGATGCTGTTGTTGAGCTTGATGTCCTATACATGTGTGTGTGTGTGTGTTTGTGTGAATTTATGCAAACAATAGTTTTGCGTTTTTATTGTTGTTGCGGTCACTGGCGGTTTTATTGCTCAAATTGCCACTGCGCAGTATAAACGAGATAAATAACAGCTGCAATATCTTTTGATTTTCAATTTCAGGTGGATTTAAATTTTGAAATTTATTGTACTTATGAAGCTTTTATTATTTAAGTTGTAGGAAAACACTTAACTGGTGGGTAAAAAAAGTCTGGTTTGCTCGAGTGGATTGGGCCAATTATACTTGTATCGATTTTTTGACTTTTTTTCGACTACATACTTCAATTGGTGTGCCAAAAGTGGTGCCATAATGATAGAAATAAAACAAAATTTAGCTCCGTTTTCACGACAAGTTTATTTGATGGTATAAAATTGATTGCATTGAGGTAAAAAATGTTATCGGTCAAATGACCATCTCCTGAGTTGCTGCAATTTTGAGTTCGTTTCATGAAATTATAGTTGACTTATTGTCGTCTTATTCTCTATCTGTCTGCAATATAAATGTTAAACCAAAATGGCATTCAACGACATTTACGTAAATTATTTGACATTCACATTTTGACATTACTTTTTGAATTTTTAAAAATTTTTCTACTTTTTATAAATTCTTTTAAACTTCTGGGCCAACATCAAGCCATTTTGTAAGCATCCGTGCGGAGTGTGCTACAGTCCCCCATCAAATATCGAGCGTAAAAACCCGGTGAAGCCGAATGTCCTCATCATGATGTATTGCTGTACATAAAATTAGCAGTTCTTTTAAGGCTACATATTTTTCGACACTTTTTGGTGACACATTTTTTGACACTTTTCTGGCTACATATTTTTCGACACTTTTTGGTGACACATTTTTTGACACTTTTCTGGCTACATATTTTTCGACACTTTTCTGGCTACATATTTTTCTACACTTTTTTGTGACACATTTTTTGACACTTTTCTGGCTACATATTTTTCGACACTTTTTAGTGACACATTTTTTGACACTTTTCTGGCTACATATTTTTCGACACTTTTTGGTGACACATTTTTTGACACTTTTCTGGCTACATACTTTTCGACACTTTTTAGTGACACTTTTCTGGCTACATATTTTTCGACACTTTTTGGTGGCACATTTTTTGACACTTTTCTGGCTACATATTTTTCGACACTTTTAAGTGACACATTTGTTGACACTTTTCTGGCTACATATTTTTCGACACTTTTTGGTGATACATTTTTTGACACGTTTCCGGCTACATACTTTTCGACAAATTTTGGTGACACATCTTTTGACACTTTATTGCAACACGTTTTGTGACACTTTTTAGCGACTGCTTTTGCTATTCTTTTTGCTGACAGATTTTTCGACAACTGTTTGGCACTTGCACTTGTTCGACACTTCTTGGCGACTCATTTTTTGACACTTTTTTGGCGACACATTTTACGATAATTCGAGCGACACATTTTTTGGGCTGCACTTTTAAAAGATAAGTTTCACCTCTTCTACCACAAAATAAATGAGTCGTGATAGAAAAACGTGTTGCCCATTCAAAAGAAACTAAAAATACTATTCAAAATTTTGTTTTATTTAATAGTACATAGATACATCTTTGAAATGGTTACATATTCATCATACGTCCTGTTGCGCAAATATGGTTTTTGTTTGAAATAATGTCTAAATCTTATGCGGCCAAATTTTAAATTTAACTTTTCTCATAACTCAATTGATTTTGAGACCATGAAATCAAAATTTTACTTTTATTATGCATCGAACTCCAGATATATATGAGGAGTGGCCGTACCAAAGGGCCTAAGTACCATTTCGAGGCAAAAGTAATGTCATACTTTTTATGTGCCTAATAGTCTGTTATTTGACTGTTATAATTTTTTCAACATAATGACATAAATTTCACGCTATCAAGAAAATTTTTAGTGAAAACAGAATGCAATTTAATTAATTTCTAACAAAATGCCACCCGTTTCATATTATGACACTACTTTTCCCTCGAAATGGTACTTAGGCCCTTTGGTACGGCCACTCCTCATATCATGATATTTTTATAGAAATAAAAATTTTAGGTGAAAGTATTTATTTGAATGAAACATAATGCTGCTAAGCATTTCTTTTCTTTTTAGATGCTTGCAAAAGCTTATAATAACAACGATTTGAATATACATTAAGTGTAAGTGAACAATTAAAAAAACCAATAAAAAATTGATTTTTCATTTCATTTAAGATAAAAAATCTTTTAAAGTCAAAAAAAAAAAAAAAAAAAAATATCAACTCAAAAAGCAAGAAAAAGGACCCACAATAAAGCCAAATTAATAAAACAAAATCAAACCACCAAGCCAGCCGATATCTACAGCCTTTAAACGCACTCAGTCTACCGTTTGACTTCATTAATCAGCAGGAGGTCGACGAATAATTAATTGAGTGCAGATAAATGCGATGAACATTTTATATTTGTGTACAAACAGACAGTTTTCGTACAAGAGTGACAGACAGCGGCAAAGGCGGCGGCGCAAACTCAACAACAGCGCGACAGTCCAGTGTATTGTGCAGTGTCTGAAAAGGGAGAGTGAGTGTCGTCGCACAGGAAGAAAGATTTTGATATAAAAAAAAACAACACAAAATTCTACAAAGAGTTAATTTGCTTAATAAAACCAAAAACAAAAAAAAAAAAATTTATAAAATATCTCAACTCTTCCTCAACGCACGCTTAGAATTCTCTTACACACCCACAATCGAAAATACAAGTTGGCGGTTGAAGATGAGCGAGCTGCCACTTCAACTTCAATTGCGCTTGCACTTATCAATACATTGTACTTATATGAGCGCATGCGCAACAGCAATGAAAACAACAGCAACATCAACAACAACAACAATTTGAAGTAGGCTCATTTTGCCTGCAAGGCTCAGTCTGCGAGGCTCAACCGCAATCTCATCAATAGTAAGTAGCCAACCCGCCACCGCACTACAGCGCAATGACGACCGACGGACGACCAATGCTCGATTAGTAGCGTGGTGTGGTGGTGCACTACTTCAATTGTTGTTGCGGTGACTGTCGCTGCTGCTGTTGTTGTTGTTGTTGTTGTTGTTGTTGCCAACATTGCCACTGGTAATTTTTGTTGGTTTTGCTTGTTGCAAGAGCCTTCACCTTCCTTTCTTACCGCACCACTCGTCGTCGTCTGTTTATTTCTTCTTCCTTATCAGCAGCAATTCTTGCAACGGCGCACAGTGGTCTGTGATAGAGTGCTAGCCGGTCATAAGTCTGAAAACAAAGTTCAAGCGAAGCATCTTGTTAATATATTCCAATAGACCGGTGCGTTTTGGACGAAAGTTTAAAATTTGTCGCGCAACCGGCAGAATTGTAAAGTTTAACTATCGACATGAAGATTGCCGCCACCCTAGCTCTGAGAGATGACGGGAAGGGGTGTCGATATATTTTTGAAGGTTGAAAAACGTGGTTTAAAGATGCATGTTCATAGGTCCGAAGTGAATCAATCCTCAGCTTCGTAGTAGGTCGAAAATTGAAATCCAAGACATGGATTTTTATGTACTTTTTTCCGCAGAATCGAATGGCATCATTAGTTTTCTGATTAGACGTCCATTTTTGGCGTTAAGTGAACTTTTCAGCTCAAAAAAGTCGAAATTTTTCCAAATCCCCTGTTTGAGCACTCCACAATTGAACAGAAAAAATCTTAGTAAAATTTGAAATATATATTTTGTTAGGATTTTTTTGACAAATCCAGTGGTACCATTTTTTTTGCGCTACGACATTATTTTCATTCATGAAAAACGAATTTTAGATTTTTATTATCAAAAAATATCACGAAATCGGGCGTAAATATCACTAGACAACAGCCAAAATGTAACATTATGCAGACCATATTTTCTAAACTAATTTGAGGTCGCTGAGTCCGAAAATCACATTTATTTTTTTTTCCTGGGGGCCGTTCTCGAGATAATCGACCTTTTCGATTTTATAGGTTATAGCTCCATTTTTTCGAACATATTTTGAGAAACCCAATTTCGATCGAATATGTTTTTGCACTATTCAAGAGAAAAATTCTTAAGCTTTCAACAAATGTACCAATGTCTAAGATCCAATTCAAATGGACTGAGTTATAGCAACGTAAAGTTCATTTTTACAGTAGTTTTTTACATTTTTTCGTGTTTAAGCCAAATTAAATACGGTTTTTTTGCCAGTAGCTTATACAAATATATATTTTTTATATTTTAATTCAATAGTGTATTTAATTGCAAATATTTGAAGTTCAATTTTAGCAAAATCGGATCATTTTTTAAAAAGTTATTAAGGTTTTAGTGAAATAAGACCATTTTGATTTTCATAGAAAACACAAATTATTTTTTAAATTTTTGTTGAAAAAATTCATTTTTTCTATGAAAATCGAAATGGTCTTATTTCACTAAAACCTTAATAACTTTTTAAAAAATGATCCGATTTTGCTAAAATTGAAAATTGGGTTAAGAAGTTCTAAAATATTGTTCCATGCTTGATTCTACATTAAGTTATTTGAACATCTTAACCCATTATATCGCGTTTTTAAGAGTCTTTTCGACCCCTTTTCCAAAAACTTGTTTATAATGGGTTAAGATGTTCTAAAATATTTTTTCTTGCTTGATTCTACATTAAGTTATGTGAACATCTTAACCCATTACATCCCGTTTTTAGGAGTCTTTTTGACCCCTTTTTCAAAAACTTGTATATAATGGGTTAAAAAAAATTCTAAAATATTCTAAAAATAATTTTACTAGGGGACACCGAAAAAAAAAACCGTCCGGACGTTGGGAACCGTCGTTGACTAAATATTAATGCCCGATTTCGTGATATTTTTTGATAATAAAAATCTAAAATTCGTTTTTCACGAATAAAAATAATGTCGTAGCGCAAAAAACCTAGTACCACTGGATTTGTCAAAAAAAATCCTAACAAAATATACATTTCAAATTTTTCTAAGATTTTTTCTGTTCAATTGTGGAGTGCTCAAACAGGGAATTTGGAAAAATTTCAACTTTTTTGAGCTGAAAAGTTCACTTAACGCCAAAAATGGACGTCTAATCAGAAAACTAATGATGCCATTCGATTTTACGGGAAAAAATACATAAGAATCCATGTCTGGATTTCAGTTTTCGACCTACTACGAAGCTGAGAATTGATTCACTTCGGACCTATGAGCATGCATCTATAAACCACGTTTTTCAACCTTCAAAAATATATCGACACCCCTTCCCGTCATCTCTCAGAGCTAGGGTGGCAGCAATCTTCATGTCGATAGTTAATCTTTACAATTCTGCCGGTTGCGCGACAAATTTTAAACTTTCGTCCAAAACGCACCGGTCTAATATTCCAAGCACCAAAATGCTAGGAAGTAATACCATTTTTGGATTTATGCGTCATGAGCTTGATGAATTCAGAAAATATATACTTCTTTCGAAAATCTCTAAAAGTTTAAATGAGTATATCTTTAAAACAAAACGGTCTTACCTTCCAAAACTTATAATTAGTTTAATCTGTTGTATTATTTAAAGATTTGCATACTTAGATTTTAGTTTTTTTTTAATATGAAAAAAAGTTCGAAATATCAAAAATAATCCATAGATTTATTTCCCAAAATTAACAAATTTTGAACTCTGTAGATTACAACTTAAAAGTTTTATGGAGCAACGGCTCGATCATTTAAGTGAAAGGTTCTGTCAAGATTCCATGCAATTATAAGCCACCCTGTTCACATCGCATTTGGGAGTATAATAATTTTTTCTTAAGAGACTTTTCTGTATTCTTGCAATCCTCCAGTTTCGTAAAACTTATAATAGCAAAATTATTTAAGGTAAAAGGGTAAAATTCGTTATTAGAGGTAGTATTGGTAGCATCTAGTCATTTGTTCAAAATGCGAGTGATTGGGACATGGAAGTGGACATAACTTTGTGAATATTTAAAATAAAACAATAATATTTTAAATTTTCATAACTTCGGAAATATTTCAAGTATAGCAATAATATTTAATATCTGAGATACACGTGTTGTTAGTAACATCAGCTGTAAGTTGGGACAAGCCCACCTTCTATATAGATCAAAACTTGTATTCACTGTAACTACCGAATATATTTAAAGTACTATTGTTGTATCTAAGATAGTATCTAGCTCTTAGTTGAAAATAGGAAAATCGCTTCGCACGAAACTCGTACTATAAGAAATATTTGTTAGTAAGGTTTACTTTTATTTATCTTAATTTTGGTTATTATTAAGTAAAGAACAAATTAATTATTGCAATTTAGTAATTGGTAATGAAGGAACGCATAAACTTAGTTTAGGGTAAAATCCCCATCACGTCACTAAATGTGATATACGTAGGTTGCCTTTTATGTTTCGGGATTGGGCAACACTAATATCAATAGCTAAGATCTGGCAACACCATAATAAAGTTTGACATTTTTTATCATAAACGTACTCAGAACGTTTTGACGTACGACCATCATTTGTGTTGCTTACAGTGACTTGAAAAAATCAATTTGGCAAAAAAATGGAATTAACTCGTGAACGTTTTCGTGCGATAATTTTTCACAACTTTCGACGTGGATTATCACGATAAGAGTGCATCGATGAACTTAAACCTTTGTATGGCGATAAAGCACCATCCTATAGCACTGTAAAAAACTGATTTAATGAATTCAATCGTGGCCGTCGCTCACCCCAAGACGAATTTCGTGAAGGTCGTCCAAAATCAGTTGTTGTTCCTGAAACCATTGATGCTGTGCGGCAACTGATATTGCAAGATCGTCATGTGACCTATCGTGAGATTGAGATAACCTTAGGCATTAGTGGGATCAGCATACATTTAATATTGCATGAACACCTGGCCGTAAAAAAGGTTTGTTCTCGTTGGAAGCCCCATAATTTATCAATTGCTTAAATTTTCAATGGAAAAATTGATTTTCTTAACTCACTGTAAACAAAACAAATAGCACTTGTACATCAAAACGTTGTGAGTACGTTTATGCTAAAAAATGTAAAACATTTTAGCTATTGACATTAGTGTTGCCCAATCCCGAAATATAAAAGGCGACCCTCGTATACGGCAACACTGCGCAACAGCTGTTTTTGACACGCAGTTGTCGTTCGATTTGTTAGGTGGCAAAGAAGCGTCGCATAAATTTAGATACACCGCAGTAAATTGTGACAGTCTTTGCGTGGCCGGCGACCAGCACACAACTGCAGCAGTAGCAGCAGCAACCAAGAAGAAAACAACGTACTTGTGCTTTTTTAGAGCAGTATAGTTGTCATGTAGTAGGAATAAGTACATTGAAAATCGCAGCGCTAAGCACACGTAGTCTGATACTGAATCAGTTGCCTATGATTAGCGAAAGGGTGAGGGGCCATACAAGCAAATAGACCGATAATGAATCAGTTTTCCGTAAGTGCGACCTAATTTCAAAACCGTTTTCTGTATACGGAGGGCAGTAGCGTAGCAAATAGAGCGGGAAAAGTACTAAGTTGTGCGAGGTAGCATACGAAATTTGGAGAGCATACCGCAGGGTGATAAAGAGGAGCACTACCTTAGACGTCAGTAGCCCGGTGATGGATCAGTTGCTCACGGCTAATATATAAGTCGTGAGAGCAGACTTGTGTTCAAACCTGATAATTTATCAGTTTGACGTAGATATGCTCTCTCTTTCAAAGTAAAAGTAGACATACAGAGGAAAGCAAGTATTCAGTCCGTGACGTAGGTTCTTTTGGCTATAGGGAGTACTACTACTACACGACACTAAATAGACTACGCCTGTTGGCAGAGAGGACGATGCGTAGAAGCCGAGAGTAATGGGGAAAAGCGAGACGTGTTTTCGTATTTTTAGGAATTTTTGAAACAAGAATAAACCAGAGGCAATGAAATATGAAATAAGGAATTATAGCTCTAACCCGTGTCTTTATGTTTAAACCAAGAGTCCGTCCTTTTCCTTTCTAGCCACAATCTATCTATCCATATATTTTGTTGTGATATAATCATTCTTTAAGAAAATTGTCCGCCACTTTATTTTCGAAAAATTTGATCTTAAATTTGGAATCAGCAACCTCAAAAACACTCCTAACCACAATTTTGTTTGGATATAATTATTTTTTTGAGAACATTGTCCTTCATTTTGGAACAGTCATTTTGGTTTCAAAAGAGCTCAATATTCGAAATCGGTGAACTCCTTAGCTCTAAGCCACAATTTAATCATGATATGATAATTTTTCTGAGAAAGTTGTCCGCCATTTTGATTTTTAAAAAGTGGTTTCTAGATTTGGGACCCCAAGAGCAAAAAAGCTGATATTTTTTTTTTATTAAAAATAACCTGTGGTAAAAAATTGCCTTAACTGAAACAGTTGACCTATTTTGAAATTAATAATTGGGAACTTATTGTTTTGAATTTATGCCCCTAGTAACAGACATATTACATGAGTAAAACTTATTTTCAAATAATTAAAATATAGAGTACATCGCATGAGGTAACGAAGTATCTGTGAGGTAATAGGGGCTGATCTTAAATGTACACCTGAGGAGTTATATGAATGTCTTATATGTCTTACTTTACTTTTATTGAGTTACCCTAAAGTTTTAGAGAAAACATTTTTTATGAAAAAGTTTTCGCTAATTGTATGAACTTTTTAAAAATGTCTTTGGCGTATAGGAATTTTGTAAAGTTCTGGACATTTTAATTTGATATATCAAATTTATTTTCTATTTTTTTACTTTGGCGACCATTTTATGTGTGTATAATGTACTACTAAATTAAAGAAAATAACGATAATTTTAAAAAAATTATAAAACGGTATGTCAATTGGACTTTTTTTATACTAAAATAGCCACCAAAAATAGGGAAAAAATTTAACATATCAACTCTTTAGTTTGCAAAAACCCTATAAACTTAATACATTTTTGAAGGCTCAAACAATTATTTAAAATTTTTTATAAAATAGATTTTTCAAAAACGCAGACCCAAAAAATTTTTTTTTCTAAAACAAATCAGATAATCAGTTTTAACCATATGTTCAAATTTGCTGCATATTCTCAAGTTTAAAACATTTTTTGAAAATTCATAGAAAATTTATCAAAAATTTTGCAAATTTCTTTAAACTGTGCATCCACTTTGCACTGCAGTGCAAAACACTACCAACTCACTTGACGCAGCAGCAGCAGCAACAGTAAAAACAGCGCAGCAGCAGCAGCAGGACCAGCAGTTGTCAGCCAACCCAGCTACTTGCATGTGTGCGAAGGAATTTGAATTTCACACACACGTCATTTTTTGGGTAAAGCGCTGCTGAAAATTTCGTCGCCGCTGTAGTCAGCAGGAAAGAAATAAATCCAAAAAAAAAAGGAAGACAAAAGGCATCAAAAAAGGAGCAAAAAGCAACAAAACAAAAAAAATTGCAAGGAATTGATGAGGCAATCGTCGAAAACGTCGTCATCGATGTTTTTTTTTTTGTTTAGTTCGTTCGCTAAATCGCATTGCCTTGCAATACAAAGTGGATGAAGGTCTGTTGTTGTTGTTGTTGTTATTGCAAAACTGGTTGTTGTCCAAATGGGAATGTCATCACGGCAGCATGCGCCCCAAGTGCAACAACAACAACAATGAAAGCAACAACAACAGCAAATAACAAGAATCAAAGCGAAAAGACAAAAAGCAGCCAGAAAAAAAAAACCCAACAAAAAAGGAACCCAACGAATGTCGGAGCCATTTAGTGAAAAAAAAAGAAAATAACCCGAAAAAAGGCAAAGAAAAAAATTGAGCCAAAAAAATCCAAAAAAAGAAAAAACGACAAATTTCGATTGGAAACCACTTGAGGAGCACATGCAAGTGGTGTAGATATCTTTTTCAGCAAGCAATTTTTTTCTTCTCTATTTTACAGGATGTGTTAGGAAGTATTTGAAGAAATCATAACTTAAATTATACTCATGTGGTACTTAGTACGCGAGAGAGATATGAAACTTATATTTGAAAAGTGGGTGCAATACTCTTCGACCAATGTATGGTATTCATATTTGACACCTTCAATTTCAATTTCAATTTATTATAAATATTAGCACATAAGATTGCAAATATCTTTTGAGTGCAACAAGGTTGAAGTTTACATTAAATGGAGAATCACAAAGTTTTTTCTTAATAACTAGTTTTACAAAAATTTTGAAAATTAAGAGAGAAAAACAGATCAAAAGAAGAAAAAAAAAAAAGGTTTTTTAAGAAAAGTGAAGAAAAAGTGGTTGCTTTAAAATTTTGCAGTTAGAAACACATTTAAAATAATGACAGTCTCGAAGAATTTAGGTATTTAAAATTTGGTATGGCCAAATTACGACTTCTGACAGATGCACAGTGCGGCAAAATCCAAATTTCCTGGCCAAAAGTCTAAAAATAAACTTTAATTCCGGTAAGTTTTGGTTAGATATTTTGAAAAACAATTGTATAGGATATCACTAACCGAGACAATAATATGGTTTCGACTTTTTCTTTAAAGCGTACAAACGTCAAAACATAGAAAATTTTTTGATATCGAAAATTTTTATTAAAGTTGTGCCAAATGAAAATCGCTGGACAAGTTTTGTTTACAATTTTAAATAATATTTCGGCTACAAATTTTTAACTCTGTTCTTTTTGAATATTTTGGTGTATCATTTACATTCGTAAATGGAAAAAATAACGGTAAAAGTGGAATACTTCTAAGAAACCCAAAATTTCTTTTAAGTGCGAAGAACGCTAGAGTGCCAACAAAAAGTGCCACTTATTTCCAGCAATTTTTTGGCATGATTTGATAGATTGAAATTTTGTTTTCCTTCTCTTTAATTTGCAGCCCCCACTCTTACCCACTACTCAAATTACACTTAATAATACATACCTGCTCCAGTAAAAAAAAAAAAATTGTATGAAAATAAATCATTTTTTTAATAAAAACTGATTGGTGTACATGAGAAAGAAGACTAATTTTATGTCGAATCTGAGTCATTGCTCTCGGTTTCACTCCCCTCGGCTTCACTCTCTTCATCATTTTTATTGCCTAAATCAAGGGCTGGACTTTTCAAAAGATTTACAATATTTTCAGAAAGGCTGGATCGGTTTTTTTTTTATTTTTTCTGAACGAGGAGATTATCGGATCCGAGGATACCATTTCATTTGTTTTTATACCCTACACCCAGGGTATATTCACTTTGTCCTTCCGTTTGTAACGCAGAGAAGGGGGCGTGGAAGGTATGGAAAAGTATATATATTCTTGATTAGCGTCATCTCCTGAGTCGATATAGCCATGTCCATCTGTCTGGCTGGCACGGTGTGTGTGGAAATACATTTTTTAGGAAAACTGAGCAACATAATTCAATGAAGTTTGGTATTCTGCCTTCGTTGTAAAAGTTAACTCGGAGGATTGAAAATGAGCGAAATCGGTCAAGGGACACGCCTACCGCCCATACAAAAAATATATTCAAAATGCAATAATATGAGCATTATTTGCAATAACAGAAGCAAAATACACATAAATACTAGGAAAAGTAAGTATATGCTCTGAGCAAAAACTAGGTGAATTTGGACTAGAGGGCGTGGCACCTCCCATATAAACATAAGTTTCAAAATGCTATACTGAACGATTTTTTTAAGAAAACCTAACCGAATTTTACTCAAACACTCAGAACAGTAAATGCAAGTTCTACGCAAAAGCAAGGTAAGCTCGGAGGCGAGGGCGTGGCACTTCCCATTTAAGCAATTTGTTCTTATACTCTCCTAAAAAATATACTTGAAATGCAGTGTAGGGTATTTAGTTTTTGGCCTGGCCAAAGATACCACCCTTACTAGTTTCTCTTGATATTTTCCTTGATCGATCTTATCTGCAATTTCTGAAATCTTTATTACGGGCTTCTTGAGTAGATATAATTGGTACGAATCACTTTTTATAGGTATGCAGTTTTTACAATACGGCAAAGAGACCTCGTCATTAATTTTTGGACTAGGGCCATTCTCTTTGAAAATGCTCTTCTGTTAAAATTTAAAAAATTTCTGATTAAAAATGTTCAAGTTTTGATGTTAGGTTACATGGGAGGTGGTTGAACTTGGGTCTTGGCCATGTCCATTTTTTGCAATCATAATAAATTGGTTATATACTATTATTTTACTAAATTAAAATAATTTCTGATGAAAAATTAAAGAGTTATGATTGAAATTCATTTTATAATTTATGAGAGGTGGACGTATTTGATTTTTGATCCCGCCTATTTTGTGCGGATATCATTAGATAGTTGTATACTCTAGTTTTACTAAATTTAAACAATTTCTGATGGAAAATCTAAGAGTTATGATAAAAATCCATTTTAGGTCATATTGGAGGTGGGCGTTTTTATCCTTTGACCACGCCTATTTTTTTCGCGGACATCATTTATGAGTCGTATATTCTCATTTTACTAAATTTAAACAATTTCTGAATAAAAATGGTAGAACTATGGTCGAAATTAATTTTATGTCATATGGGCGGTTGGTCAATTTTGTCTAAATTTACATACATATATAGCTAAGAAATATTTAAGAACCGCGCCTGCCTAGGTTGAAAACTCTACGGCTATTCGTTCGACTTTTGGTCGGGATTTTTGGATTTTGCTGCACTGTGAGATGGGCTAAATTGTAATTTTTTATATAAGTAATCCGGACTTTTTGTATGTATAATTTTATGTAAGAAGATCAATTTCCTTATGTTAATGTAGTCAGTGATTGTGCAGTTTTAGACCATACGCACAGCGAGTTATATTATTGAATACTACCTGAAGTTTTTGGAAAGACCTTGAGTTCAATGAACTATAAATATCTTCAGAGTAGGTGATGAATGGTATGACTAATTGTATAGCAAGGCGTTTCCTGGTTTCGACTGGAACAAACTCTGCAGTCATTCCTAGATTTCGTAAAGTGAAATAGACCTTACTTATAATACTATTAATGTGATCTTTACAAGATAAGGAACTGTTTAAAATAAACCCAAGATTAGTTACTTTATTTACAAAATTCAACTTAGTTCCATTGAGGAAAACATCTGGTAGTTCCTCAAAAGAACAAGAAGCTTTTGAGATAAGCAAAACAAACGACTTCGACGGATTTAAATTTAAAAAGTTCAAGGCAGCCCACTGTATTACTTTGTTTAAATCTTCATTTACCCTGCAGAAAAGATCCTCAGTTAAACCTACTGGACGCGAAAAATTAAGTTGTAAGTACGTCCGCATACGCATGCATGACACCATTTTTACATTCATTAAAAACATCATTTAAGAACAACGTAAATAACAAAGGACCAACCACAGAACCTTGAGGTACACCGAATTTGATGCCCTTGTATTCAGAATAAGAGTCACCCACCCTGACTCTTTGCTTTTTACCATTTAGATAGCTTTTAAGCAAATTGACTGCAGCATCAGAAAAACCAAAATATTTTTTGAGTTTTTCACAAAGTAAAAAGTGATTTACGCTGTCAAATGCCTTCGAAAAATCTAATAGGCAGAGCAAAGTAAGATAATCCTTATCATAAGACATTCTTAAGTCATCTAAAATCTTTAAAACAGCAGTCGAGCAGCTGTGTCCTGGGCGAAATCCAGACTGTGACGGCGACAAAAGAGCAAATATGTTGACATAAGTAGAGATCTGCTCTGCCAAAAGTGATTCGCACACTTTTGATAGAGCAGATAGTAGACTTATGGGTCGGAAATCACAAGGGCTACAAGCACTTGACCTTTTGTCAACTGGTGTGACGGTTGCCAGCTTCCACATTTTTAGAAAATAGGAGGTAGTAATGCAGTGATAAATGATATGCGTAACAGTACTCAAAATGTAAGGTAGTATAAGTTTGATAAGCCTAATAGAAATGCCATCATCCCCCACTGCATTCGACTTAACTTTAAGCAAGTGCCTAGCAAAATCAAATTCACCTACAGCATTAAATTCAAAATTATGTAAGCAGGATGCATGCGGCAACTTTTCAAAATCAATAGGGTTAGCTTGGACAGAGCTGTTAATAAAAAAATCATTTACTATTTTCTACCAAATTTCATTAAAATATAATGGCATTGAATTGGATATAATAGTCGGGTTCGTTGAAACAAAACTTTAAAAATATTTGTAAATATTTATAACTTTTTTGTAACGAAAGTAGTTTTTACAATAAATTGAATTTTTAGTAGCAAATGGTGGACCGTCACATATCTATTTCTAATACTTTAAAGTCAATTATCCGCAGTTACTATAAATTGACTATCGCTAGAAATAGTGTTACCCATTCCAAATATACTAAAGACACCATTTAAAAATGTGTTTATTAAAATGATTCATCATACACCCTGTTGAAAAACTATACGTATATGTTTTGTTTGAAATTATGTCAATTGTTTTAACGGCCATAATTGAAACTTAAATTTTATCAAAAAACATTATATATGAAAAATATTATAGCAAAATTTTACTTATATAATTCATCGAACTCAATATTTGTAATATGGCATTTTATAAAGAGATGAAAAACTTTTTATATATCAAGCAGAAACCTTAAGGTTTAGATTATTAAAGCGTTTTGCCAGCAAAAGCGGAATCAGACCATCCTTTTTTCATAACTTTAAAAATCTTTGCAAAGTTTAATTGATTTAAAGGCGCTATGCCCAACTGCTTAAGAAAAAGACCACACAGATGTTAACTTAAGTAAACATTAGTAACCATACGTATTCCTTAGATTATTCTAAGCATTTTATGTCTAAAGGTTTTTTTTCGTAAGATGCCTTGTTTTTCTCTTCAACTGAAAAATTAATTGCGCGGTACATGTATTGTTAATAACTTTTAAGCTAATATCAATTACCTCAATTTTTTTTCTGTGATATAGTTCCTAGACATATGGAGATGGAAATCTGAAGAATTTTGAGTTAGCTGTTTTTTGATTTTTAATTCAAAGTTTGCTGTGTTGTGTTCATCATACGCCCTGTTAAACAAAAACGTTTTCATATTTTTCATGTCCAAATCAACTGCGGCCATTAGTGAAATTTAAGTTATTTACAGAACTGAAAAAAGTGAAGAAAATACATTTGAATTAACGTTTTTTGATAGCATCGTAGTTACGACTTTACTAATAAATGCCGGAAATTGCTTAACAATTTGCAGCTTAAAAAATAAGCCATTTTTATGTAAAAAAGGTGAAGTTTTAATTCAATCGAATAGATTAAATTGAATTTTGTTTTATAATAAATAATCTCTTTAGGGCAGTAATGTTGCAAGAGTCAGTATAAAGTATAAGGTCCGTTTTTCCTTTAAGGAGATTTCAAAATGACCCTGTAAATCTGCACATTTGTACCAAAGTCAATGCTATACAGCTACTTTTCTTTTATTATTATTTTCTTCACTACTTCTTTACTTCAATTTCTTTGCTTGTTCTTCATTTAATATTTAATATTTTTTTTTTCTTTCCTTTGTTTTTGTTGTATTATTTTTGTGCATATCGTCGTTGTCGTCGTCGTAGTCTTTGACCAACAACAATAAACAACCAACAGTGGTAAAAATGAAAACAGAAAAAACAAAAGAAAAAAAATTGGGAAAAAAAAACAACAAACAACCAAGGTAATTTTTGGTCAGGCATTCTTATACGCTTGATAACACACCTCAAGCACATACAACCGCACAACAACAACATCGGCGACGAAATACCAAACGAAGAGGAAGAAATGCCAATTCAATGCTTTTGCCTGGCTTTTTTCTTGTAGCCATGGTGATGTCTTTTGTTGCGTTTTTCTTTTTACCAATATTTTTTCTCGTTTTCTTCACTTTTTTGTTGACAGCAGAAAAACGAAATTCACCACAGTTGTTGTCGCCGCAGCAGCAGCAGCAGAGTTAACTTTAAGAAATGGGTGATTTTTTATCAAATTTTTATTTCATTTCTTTTTTTCTTGGAGCATATTTATAGTTGTTGTTGTTGTTGCTGTTGCTGCTGCTGCTGCTTGTCTACTATTTTACTTTGTGGCCATGCAGCATCCATCCATCCAGTTTGCTTACAGCCTCCATCCATGCTTACATCCAACATACCACAAATGTTGTTTGGTCACAAACCGTACAACGTTGTTGGAAAACCTGTTTTGTTGTAATTCTTTTTACGGAATCTCTGACTTTGTTTCTTGCTGTTCGTCCGTCTTTGGCTCACATGTTGCTGTTGCGTTTCAATATTTATACCATTTACTAGTAGTTTCATACACTGCAATACAGTGGGGTGAAAATAATGAATTTATTGATAAAAAGTTTCATGGACATCAAATAATAAATCATGATCCTTTGCAAACTATTCAGTATTTTTGTATGTAAGGAGAAAAAAATGGTTTGTAAAATATTATTTCTACTAAATTTTACAAAAATTTCAAGTCAATATAGGGAAAACTACCCAATAAAATAAATTTTTGTTATTGTTTTAGTAAATTAAAAATTTTCAAATAACCTGGTGTTTTTTTTTTTTAAAATTTGATATTTACCTTAACCATTGGAATTTTCGATATGGACATATATGCTAAGCAAGAATGGAATCACCCAGCGTTTGAACTTTAATTAGTTCAAGCATCGTTTTGTCAAGATATGGGATGAAATGCCCGATAAGATAGTGCGTGCCACGTGCAATTCATTTTATAGTAGTATGCGTTATGTTATGCAAGTTAAATGACAGCGATTTGAGCTAAAGAATTAACTTTGTAACTACCCAACAGAAAATTTCGATGCGCATCCCCAAGGTACAATAGCGATGCGAGTCCTTCTTGCATCTAAAGAGCTGATTTATATGCGCATAATTTCTGCGCTATAGTTAGGCAATAGGCAGCTTTATGTTTTTGTTTGTTTTTTTTTTTAAATATTTTCTATTGTCATCTAAAAAGTATCCAAAGAGCATTTCTGGTAGCGAGAGCGAAGCTCATCCAAAGAGCATTTCTGAATGCTAGAGCGATGCGCATCCAAAGAGCATTTCTGGTAGCGAGAACGAAGCGCTTTCGGTCACGTATTAACGTACAAAACAAAATAAATCAATAAATCGGCTTCGTAAGAGCGCGAGGATGGAGCAGTGGTCTAGCGACTGGCACTGCAATTGAGAGTTGTAGCAACCGTGAGGTCCTCGTTTAACTCCGGCCCAGATCAAACACAAAAATTTTTCAACTTATAATTTTTCAATTATAATTTATTTAGTAAAATAAAAATAATTATAGTAACATCAAAATGATGAATCTTTGTAGCGAAAGACATAAAATTTCAATTAAAATTGGAGCGATGCGCTTCCAAAGACCATTTCTGAATGCGAGAGCGATGCGCATCCAAAGAGCATTTCTGGTAGCGAGAACGAAGCGCTTCCTTCCAATGACATGCCAATTTTAACTTCAGCGCTTTTGAAAACGAGAGAGATGCGCTTCGCTGCTGCTTTAGAGTGTTTTGGAAACGCTATTGATGCGTTCCATTCCCCATTGGGTATAGAGTATGCTTAATACATATAAAGACGTGCTCAATATTGAAAGATGAAATTTTTTTTTAATTTTATGGACACTTAATCTGCCAAACCCTGAATATTTTTCTTTACGAAACAGTAAATTTCTTAGTACATACGTCAGGAAATTTGCATATTTTTTTTACTACTCGAGTGGAGTAAAAATTACTACACCCATTTTTCTCCCTGTAGTCTGTTGAAAATATATACATAATTTTTTTAAAAAAGAATACTTATGAAACTGATTAATAATAGCCCACATAATTATCATAAAATGTTCATCATACGTCCTTTTGTGCAATATTTCGTTTTGCTAAAAATTAGGTACCAATTTAAGCGGCCTTCAACGAAATGTATAAAATTTATATAATTTCACATACAAATTACAGCAAAGGTACCATAAATGTTTTGCAGAGCATCGAAATTAAGATTTATATATTTTTCCGTTGACTTCTCTGTTAAAAGATGTCATTTGAAAAAGTTTAATTTATTTTAGTTTTTTATTTATCACAACAAATTATGGAAATTTAGTTCAAAATTCATTTAATATGAATTAATTCACCTTTCTCTCGTGAGCGATAATGTCTCTGCGATACTTTATGGAATACTTTTCAAAAAATATTGACAAATAAGTAAGTCCACTAAACAACTTAATCTATTGACTTTTACAAAAAGTCAACTTTTCAGAGATATTATCTACATTATTATCATAAAATGTGCATGATAACTCCTGTTGTGCAGTATTTCATTTTATTCAAAATTAAATACCAATTTTAAGCGGCCCTCAAGAAAATCTATAAAAATTATATATTTTCACATAATAATGACGGCTAAGGTGCCATAAATGCTTTTCAGGGCATCGAAATTTTAATTTCGGCATTGTTTTTTTTTTTTTAACAGAGCTTCTTTCGGTTTAAAGACCTGTCATTTGAAAAAGTTTATTTTTTAAAATTTTTTTCTTTCAAGTACATATTTGGATTTTTTTTTGCACAAAAAATCATAGGAAATTAAGAGTATTAAAAAAAATTTCTCTTGTGAGTGAAAATGTCTCTACGAGATACTTTAAGGAATACTTTTAAAAAAATGTTGATAGTAAAGTACGCGAAATCTTTCGACTTATACAAAAATGTCTACTTTCCACAGTGCAAGTTTTTGTCTTTCACCTATGTTTTTCTTATTGAGCAGCATCTTTGGCCCCTTTTGCTGCTGCTGCTGTAGCTTGTGTTGTTGTTAACTTTGTTGTGGTGTAGCATTTGAGCCAATTTTATTGTTTTCATACATTTCCTGAGGAGCTATGCTGCTGCTACTCGTATGCTGTGTGTATATTTCTTTGTAGCAACAACAACAACACACCATGTGTGTAGTTTTGTGCAAATAACAAAAATTTTATGCAGCTTTGTTGCGCTTGAGGCATTTGTTATTGTAGTGGTGAAAATAACTAAAGGTGGTGAGAATATATAAATACAAGCACAATTGTGTGTATATGTATGTATGTTGCTGTGTTAAAAATTAATTTTGTTTGATTTTGTTTGTTACACACACAAAAATGGTAAAACCTGCAAAATATAAATTTTAAAAACAAAAGACTTGAGCAACGAACTTGATGAGGAAATATTAAGATGTTTTGTTGTTTTTTATATATTAAATTTATAACTGATATTTTCTAAAAAAAAAAAAAAATTAACTTTTAAGACCTTTCTGCTTCATTTCACTGCAGTCGTGCACTCTAAGTTTCTGTCGCTTCGCCTCTCTCTTACCTTCACTTTGCTTTGAGCAGCGTGAAAATTCATTAAAATACCGCGACACCATGAATGTGTGGGTGCGCACGCACGCATGCGCTTGCATAAGAAACTATGCACTCTCTTGCTTTTTTTGTTGTAGCTCACCACATTTTATAGTTCAGTTTCTCTCTCACATTGGTGACTTAAAGCAAAAAAAACTGTTTAGTTCAGAGAGAGCGCGTTGTTGTTGTTGTTGTCTGTTCTCTTTTGTATTGTTTCATTTGCTCATTTTTGTTTTGTTTTATTGTGTGTGGCTAATTGTGGACCTGTCGTCAGTTCTTTTTGTTTTGTATTTCTTTATTTTCATTTGGTTTTTGTTTTTTCATCATTTCTAGTTTACCAAATCTTTGTGGAATTTTATTTTTTTTTGTATTCGCGCTTTTTGTTAGTTTCGCATTTAAAAGCAGTGTAAAAGTGTGTTTGTATGCAACCCTCAGTTTGTTTGAGCAACTCAGGATATTTAAGGACACTGAAAGGATTTTTATTTCGGCAATGAACTTGAAATTAGATCGTGTTTGTTTTTTCAATTGAATTATGACTGGAGCTATACAACCATATTATTCGAAGCTAAAATTACGTTCACTAAAAACTTTAGATAGTCTTGGGCTATGGCTTAACCAAGACATTGTATTTACAATTAGACTATCACAATGAGTTGTGAAGTGCTTGGTTACTCCATATGCAACAATTTCGCTTTTTGAAAAAACCACCAGGGCAAATTAGATATAGGTACCATTGGAAAAAAAGGCATTATCCTTCGACTCTTTTTAGTTTGAGAAATTTCCTTACTTTAGAGGCTTTTGACTCGGAAAGAAAAGATCCAATTGAAAAACGACATAAATACGGCATATGAAGAAAAACTGGCTACGCAAATCCATTCCATTTAACTTTTAACTGTTTTTGTTATGTAGTTTTAAGTTGACTTTGGCTTTAAATAGATTTCAAAACGGTAGTTTTAGCACTTTGAACAAGAAAAACTAAAGAACCTGACGTGACAAAAAAACGTGTAAGAAAATTATGAAGATCGGATTTGTGATAAGAAGGTCTCATTCCATCATAAACAGCTATTAAAATCGAGAATGGCAAACCATGGATGGACTACGCGGGAGTAGAAGATGAAAATGGACCACCGTAGATTAAGGTGTAGCTGAGATAAACAAAATTAGTGCATCAAAAACAATCATAGAGAAAGGTCTTCAAATAAAGACTGCATGCTTGATTTGGATCAAAACATCCGAAAAGATGAAGGTCTAAACGACAGAAAATAGTTTTTTTTTTGCACTTTTCATGACTTATCTCAAGAACCACGAAATTATTGGTAGTAATTTAGTTCAAATTAATTAATTAATTAATTAATTTTTTAAATTTTGGGATATTTACCCAATGCTCTACTGTAAACAGTTTGGCCTCTGGATGCCCTGGAAGCAGTTGGAATGTTTCGACTCAAAAAACGGTTTGTTGGCTATAATTCAAGATGAAAGAGTCACACAATTTTCTTAAACCCCAACAATTAATGTAAAAAATCTATTTTTCTATTCCAAAGCTAAAGGTTTGGCCGCTAGTTTGCAATATTGATAAATAACGTTTACAAAAAATGTTGATAAATAATGTTTATAAGCAATGTTGAAAAATGATGTTTATAATCAATGCTAATAGATAATTTTTGCATAAAATATTGATAAATAATATTTATAACCATTTTGATAAATAATATATATAATCGATGTTGATATATGACGTTGGTAAGCAATTTTGATAAATATTTTTGATAAACAATGATTGAAAGCAATGTTTATAAACACTGTTGATAAATAATGTCTGCAAACAATGTTGATAAATAATGTTTGTAACCATATTGATACATAATGTTTATAAACAATGTTGATATATGATGTTGGTAAGCAATGTTGATAAATAATATTGATAAGCAATGATGGAAAACAATGTTTATAAGCACTGTTGATAAATAATGTATGCAAACAATGTTGATAAATAATATTCATAACGATTTTGATAATAATGTTTATAAACAATGTTGATACATGATGTTGGTAAGCAATTTTGGTAAATAATGTTGATAAGCAGTGTTGGAAAACCATGTTTATTAACATAAATAAATACTGTCTGCGAACAATGTTCATAAATAATGTTTATAAACAGTGCTGATGAATAATGTTTATAAACAATGTTGATACACAATGTTTATAACAATTTTGATGAATAATGTTTATAAACAATGTATATAAATTATGGTGATAAATAATGTTTTTTAATAATATTGATAAAACATTTTTATAAATAGTTTTTATAAGTACTTTATAAACAATGTTGATTCATAATATTTTAAACAATGTTGATGAATAATGTCCTTAAACAATGTTGATAAATGATGTTTATAAGCAATGTGTATAAATAATATTGATAAACAGTGTTGTTGTTTTTAAGCAAAGTTGGAAAACAATGTTTATAAACACTGTTGATAAGCAATGCTTATAAAAATATTTACAGTTAGTGTTTAAAAGTAATGTATGTATGTATTCTCCTTTAACTCCTAGGAGGAGCATAGGGCCAATATGAAATCTCTCCATTTGTCACGATCCCTTGCGATGACTTTGATCTCTTGCCACGATTTTCCCGATTCTTGGATTTCCTTTTCCAACGACCTTTTCCAGTTGGTTTTGTTTAAAAGTAATGGTTATACAAAATATGCTCAAACGGAAAATTTATTAACAGATTTTTACTCTCAAAAACATTCTCTATGAAGATCAACACCTGTATTCTTTTCTCACCATGTAACCACATTAAAATCATCAACCAAACATTTGAAAATGTGACTTCGTATATCTGTTGATTGCTTTACCTCTTTTACACATATTTCTTTCTTTACAGCGAACAAAAAGGAAAAACAAAAACAAAAAGAACAACGAGCTAAATTGAACACCCCACTCTCATTTTAATGTTGAGTTCACATAACCATGGTTGTTTATTTTAATATTCACCACACTTGTTCACATCGAGTTGAGGTGACTTCAGCACAGTGAAGACAACAATAATGATGGCTTTTATGGGCACAGGTAAGTTAGGCTCAGGTAAAAATTTGTAACTTTAGTTCTTCGTCTGTTTTCGTGGCTAATAAGAGAAGTGAAATTTGTATGCGGACGGTTGTGCGTGCGCGTTTTATTGCATGCAATTTTTTGGATTTTTTTTTTTTTGTTTGTGGGTTTTACTTGAAGAGTTTGTAATACTGGCACTTTGGTTACAAACTTAATAGAAATTTGTGTAAAAGTCAAAGCAACAAAAGTGTGAGAGTGTAAAAGCAGAATTATAAGAAAAATAAATAATATTTCATCAAAAAAAGTGTTGCGAAGGCTTATAATGAATGCAAAACAATGAAATTTTGAAAATTTCAGAATTTTTCGACAGTTACCGCCGCGTGTTACTTTTTTGAAGTTTTAATTTGTGTTTCAAATTTGCATGCAGTTTCTGCAATTTTTCAGTTTTCTTTTAGTGAAAAATTTTTTAAGAAAATATATAATTTTTCCAACGCTACGAATTTTCCATATTAAATCTTGTGTATACTCACACGTACGTGTGTGCAGCGTAGCAAAAGCAACAAAAAAACAAAAAAAAGAAAAGATTATATTTTTCAACAAGTAAAACGAGTTCTCTGCGCACAACGGCAACGACGGGACGGTTTTTGTGCGCCCCTTGGTAGAAAAGCAGCAGCAAGTTTAATGTTGCCGCTGCTGCTTTGAAAAATAAACGTGGAAGAAAAAAATAATATTGGAAATTACAAAAATATGATTTTTCTGCAATGAAAATGTAGTTTAGTGAAAGAAAAAATTCGAAATACCGCAAAAATTTCAACAGTAAAGTGTTGTTAAAAAATATGACAAAACGAAAGATCTAAGCAACGAACTTGCGCGCACTATATAAACAATTATATTACAAAATTATAGAAAAATCAAATAAAGCAAAGTCCGTGAATGCTAAAGATTAGAAAAAGAGGTATTAAATAGTGTAAAGTGTGGAAATAACTAAAGATCTAAGTAACGAACTTAATGTAGCATTGTAGCAAAGTTTTGCATTAAAATCTACGAAGTCTGCATAAAATTTTGCTGACTTTTAAATGGAAAGTGCATACGAGGCTTAAGAAACTAAATAAAAAGAAATATTGTGCGTGTGTTGAGTGCACTTTGCTGTTATAAATACAGTAAAATATTTTAAATTTTCAATTACATCGCAGCAGCAAAACCCGTCGCTGCTTATTACACTTTTTTGGATTAATTTTTTTTTTTGTGTTACAATTTTCCGAGCGCAACTATACAATCGCTAAGCGACAACGCTAAATACTGTAAGCAGCTATGCAGTTTTGTTGCAGTGGCAACTAAATCTATTAGTATCACAGTGCCTGTGACTTTTTGGATAACTACTTATATACATTTTTTTTTTTCCAAACGGTAAGTCACTTATGAAATATTGGATTTTTACCTGCTTTAAATGAATGTGCGAGTGTGTGTGTTACAAATAGAGTCAAAATTAAATTGGCTACAAAAACATTTTGTTTGTCTCTTATGAATTCCTAAATTGTATCAATTTTTCCAAGAATATGCTTTGATTTTGATGTTTCTGTTTTCAGCTTAGAAAAATTTTGAGTTTCGTGCAAAGAATATTTTATTACTTATTTAGGGGATATAGAAATTCTGAATGATTTGTTAAATGTTTCATGGAGTATTATGTTTTTCATAAAAATCTGTGGTAGCTGTCCAAATGACAATATCAGTAACAATTTTTTTAAAGAATAAGCATTTTTAGGATTGAAAATTGGAGGCAAAGGAGAGTAAATAAAAATACAAAATTATTTCTCCTCATTAAATATCTTTCTGATTTTTCAATACACTTGTGGATAAATTTTAAAAAGAGCGTACTTGGAAGCAAACGTGTTTTAGAGTTTACGGCAAAACAGTCAGCGCTCAGTCGACGATATATTAAATTGGTCAATAGACTGGTTCAAAAACCAAATTTGTTCGGAATTTCATTTGCCGGACACCAAAAGATTCAGTTTGATGCTAATTAGCGCTATTTAAAATTTGTTTAACTTTAGAGCACATTTCATCTTACATTATACATCGTATCTTAATTTTCCACCTTAAATGGATAAATGCTTAAAACTCATATAAAATGAAATGAAATGAACCATATTTTAAATAGTGCTTACTAACTAGTATCAAAATAAAACTTGAGTCTCCAGCTAATGAATTTCAAGCAATTTTTCCGCATAAAAATTAACTAGCCCACTGGTTAGTAATGATGTGTTTTTAAATAAATGCGTTCCAAAGTTTTGGATAAGTTTTCTGCATCCTTAGTTTTTGATCCAGTACTTTGTAACTTTGATCCATTTGGGAAGGAGTACACTCACGCAAAAAAAAAAATAAATAAATATTGAAAGGATTTAATCCAAACAGACTTTTCATCTATGATCAATTTTTCCTATCCACCGTATAATACAATACATATTACGTTTCATACACCGGCACATAAAATAAAAAAAATTGCGTCGACATTTGACCAGACCCATCCATCAATATGTATTTTGGTGTGCTAAATCTGAATCCAATGTCCTTTTGGCCCATGGTCCCCCAAAATCTTGAAATAATTGCAAAAAATAGCGAAAAATTGCAGTTATAAAAATGAAAAAACTTTTATTGAACTAAACTAAATATTTTTTTTATATATCTCAATGCGCTGAGTCCAAGTCCGAAGTTTATTTGGCCCGTACACCTTCCAAATTTTGAGTGAATGTCAAATTTTTTAAAAATTTTTAGAAAAATTGCAATTTTGAAACTAAAAACTTTTTTTTTTAACCAAAATACATCGGTGATTCTTAGATAACTGTGCTTTTTCGAGTTGTAAAATTGGCAGATAATTTTTTTGGATTTTTGCAAGTTTCTTCATGCTATCTTATGTAAACACACTCTTAAAACTCACCTTTTAAGTAGATCAACTACAAGTGTGAATTTACGGCTTTGAGGTCGAAATAAAGAAATTTTGTTGCCACGTTTGTGACCAATTTGGCACGCTTGTGACATTTTAGCCACAGTATGGAAAAATGATGGTTTTGAAGCGTTTTGATGAGAGATATATTGCATATAATGACAAATTTATACTTCAGGACTAATTTTGCAACAGTGTCATGTCTCCAGTGGACCATTTTTTTAAACCCTATCGCCCTAAAGATCAACTATAGTTTCCTGTTCTCTGTTTTTATAGCCGTTTATGATGGATTAGGATCCTGATTACGAATCTGATCTTGATTTTTTTCTAATACATCAGTATCCTTAGTTATCCTTGCTCAAAAGTGAAAAAATCACAGTTTTGACATCTATTTAATAAAAACAGCAACAAGTAAAATTTATTTTTGTCAATGGATTCAGACAGCCGAATTTATTGTCAATAAGACATAATTTACTGTTTTTCAATTGGATTTCTAGGTTCCGAGTTATAAGCCTTTAAAAAAAGGATACCTCTCAATAACACACAAAGGATTTTCTGGACCGAAAAACTAAGAAAAATGGTAAGTTTTATTATTTTTATCAAAAACATAATTTATCACAAAAACTTTAAGCCCTTGCAGACTAAAATCGGATGAAAAACCAAGGCTCTATTGTAAATTTAGTGAATGAACAGATGAAATTTTGATTCTGTTAATTTGCAAAGCAATAGTTTAGTAGGGTCATTTACTAAATCTAGCATAGAACATTTTTCATGCGTTTATGGTCTGAAAGGTCTCGAAATTTTTGTATTTAAATATTTTATTGATTAAAATAATAAAACTTGATTTTTTGTAACTTTTCGGTCTTGAAAAATCCTTTGTATGTTATCGAAAGATATCCTTACTTTAAACGCTTATAACTCGGAAATTGGGAATCCAATTGAAAAACGGTAAATTATGTCTTGTTGACAATAAATTTGGCTGTCTGAATTCATTGACAAAAATTAATTTTACTTGTTGTTGTTTTTGTTCTATAGCTTTAAGTAGATGTCAAAACGGTGATTTTTTCACTTTTGAGCAAGGATAACTCAGGATTCTGATGGTGTAGAAAAATTTTTGTATTAAAAACATAATTAATAGCCTTCAACTAAACATCTGTATACTCAAACTTTATATAAAATATGTTTTTTTGCAGACTGATAAAAAGTGCCACGTTTGTGACATTTTTGATGCGCCACGTTTGTGACATTTTTGTAGTTTATCGCTCATTGTAAAGCACGCTTTTGAGTTCAAGATTTTTCCGAAAGAATTTGGGGTCATGTATGCAAATCCTACAAAAAAATTGTTTCATGCGTAAAATAAAATGTACTACCTGGAAGTGCCGAGTGCCACGTTTGTGACCATAATTTAAAAAAAAAAACTGTTTTTGTTTATAAACTGCCCTATAAAACGCAAACAGATTTCTTTTTGGACGCGTTTGGACATGATGACCTTTAGGTGATGGATAGTGATCAGAATTAATGCATGTGTATTGCAATCTATTGACTGAAACAGTAGTACCATGCAGTAGTAGCATAATGCTTTCAAGAGATTTTTTTTTTCCAAACTAGGGGACAGTTTTCAATTCGAAATTGTGCCCTCTAAAAATTATTTTAAACTGCAGATGAGCTCAGAATATTGTAGCCTTAAGTATTTACTTAATATGTGTAGTAACTTGTTTTCTGTTCTATTTCCGTTTTTTGGTCGTTTTTTGTCGTTTTGTTTATAAAAAGTAGGGGTAGGACATGCCACGTTTGTGACATTTGGGGTATATTTGCAAATTTTCACAGTAGACCAATAATTATTTGGTGGTAAAATTGATCCGCTCTGTTAGAAAAACATAGTTTCTAACTTATAGCGTAATTTTTGTGAAAAAAGCCTACTGTATAGGTGAAATCGGCAGAGGACACAAAAAGTACAGTTATCTGAGAATCACACATATTTTGTTATTGTTGGTCATGTCCCCATAGCTAATACTTTGTCCGGCAGAGGCTGCTATTTGTGAAATAAAAATCGAATTTTTAAAAAAATTAAATTTTAAAGCGACCTTTTCATGTTTTCTTTTCAAAATTTACCCAAAAATTTTGTATTCTTTGATACAAAAAAAAAACAAAACAAACCCCAAATTCATAATTTTACATTAAAAATATCTCTCTCTCTTATAACGCTCATATTTCGCGGGAATTTCAACCGAAATCCATTCTGAAGCCCACATTCAAAAGCCCTCGAATGTCTCTTACTAAAATTTTTAAACAAAAACATGAAAAGTTTGCTTTTAAATTCAAATTTCTAAAAATTCGATTTTTAAATCACAATAAGCTCTCTCTACCGGACAAACGTTTAGCCTTGAAATAATAATATGGAAACGAAATTATAATAAAACGGATTTTCTACATTTATTGGGGTCTTAGAAATTTGTGTGATTCTTCCATCTAGAGTTATAACAAAAAAGCCGTTTTTGTATCAGAAAATTTGAACTTCTTCCGGAACTTCCAGAGAGCAAACTTCACTGTAAAGCAATGAGAAAAAACTTAGGATGTAGAAAATTGATCCTATCTAATAACTTGGGTTGAATTGCTACCAATAATATCCTGGTTTTTGAAATAAGTGTAAAAAAACTATAAAAAATTACAGTTTTTTGTCACTCAGTTATTGATTCGAGCCCCGGTTGGGCCATCTTTTTAGGGTTTTTGTTCAAAACTGTGTAAGTACGCAGATTTTGTTTTAAGATCTTCCTCCATGATTGTTTTTGATGCATCAATTTTTATTTTTTTTTTTTGAATTTTTCTGCACCTTAGTATTGAGTCACTTTGGATAATCCGATTCTCCACCGAATTGAAAATGATTAATCTTGAGGTATACCATATTTCTATAAATAAAATGGATTTGGACCTGTTTTTCAATAAATTATTGGTTTCAATTCATTTTACCTAAATTTGATTCGATTTGGCATTAATGATCAAATTGCGAGATACCTAATAATGGATCCAATTCAGATTTCAATCGAAATTGAATTTCAAAACAAAGCTGATTATATTAGTAAATTCTAATTTCAAAAAGCTACTGCAAGACAAAATCAAATCATTGAGTCTAAAAACTCTATGAAACAAGCACATTAGTGTTCTTCTTACTTTATAGTCCACTGTCTTACATTAAACTTTATCGCAATCGCTTCGACTTCAGCCACTTCCATAGAAGTTAAAAAGCGCTAAAATTCTTAAGAAAATCAATGTGCTAATTTTTTTAAGCAAAATCTAGCAAACAAGTAGAACTAAAGCAGATGTATGAGAAATTATGCAAAATTTTATTGGCTCTGACAAAATGTAAAACATAAATTTTAACGAGCACTTATTTTGTTATATATTTTTATGTCCTTGAAGCCGCAATTGTTTGAAGACTGCTCTTTTAAAAAGTTGAAACCAATTAAAAATTGATTTCACATTAGCGGCATTTCTTATGTTTTGCTGACAGTGTTGGTTAAGTGTAGTGAAGTTATGAGAACTTTGAAGTAAATTTTTTATTTTTAATGATTTCTATGATAAAGATCAAATTATTGCTTAAATGCTAATTGAGAGCAACATGATGTGAGAGAATTTCAAAAAAAAAAAAAAAAAAAATACAATTTAAAATACAAAATAATAACAAGTTGATAACTTAAAAACGAAAGACTTAAGATGCGAACTTTCGTGCTAATGAGCAGATTTGTTTGTTGGTATACAGCACAACCAATAGAACTTGAAGGGCAAAAATTTCTTAAACATAGTTATGTATGAGACACAAGAATTTCTCAAACTAAATTGGAAAGTTCTAATAATGATTCCATCAACTTATGTGCCCTTCGCGTCTCGAAATATTTGCTTGAAGAATATTTTTTATGCTCCAATAAATTCCGTTGGTCACTGTCAAGTCACTAGTGAAGTTTTCAACATACCTACTATACCTACCCTATCTCTCAACAACATCCTGAAATTCGTTGCTACTTCTTTTCTTCTAATCAAATGAAAATCTATTTTTAATTGTCTACAATTTGCTCTGTTGCCGCAGTGCAATTAAATTAAAAAAAAAATAAAAAATTTTAACAAAAAACAAATAAAACGTAGGATACAAAAATAAAAAAGAAATATTGCCAATTAAATAACTATTAAGAACGATAACGATAACTTGTTGTTGTTGATGTTGCTGACACTCTACGCAGTAAATCAAAAATAGCCATACGAATAAATATACAAATCATAATTTTTTCCCCCTTTGCTTAAATGCCCAGTCTACAGTTTATTGACAGCTTTTAGATAGAAGCTGCAAATTAATTAGTATATAAAAATCAATTTTTATTTTATTTTTCTCAACATACATTGATTCATTTTAATGACGATGACAGCAAAAATATGAAAAACTGTCAAAGTATTGAAGTTCAAAAAGAAGGCGACTACTATCAGTAAACAACGACAGTGACAGTGACTGTCACAGTCATAGCAAAACTGTCAAGCGACAACAGCAGCAATCAATAGCAATAGCATTGTAAAAAGCAGTAGCACTCAGAAGCGAAGAAGCAACACAAATAGTAGTGCAACCTACACAAAATTTCTTATAAGTAGAGATACTGCCACTACCTAAATGCTGTATGCTAAATATATGCAAAAGTGTAGTAAATCATAATGGCGAAAAGGGTAAAGTGACTTATATAACGGCGTCAATAAATTGTGCTTTTAAATTTATTAAAAGTCAGATTTTATGGAAAATTTTAACTTTTTTACATAAAAAATTCAAGAAAGTGCTGATATATTTTTAATTTCGAAGTTGTTTTTTAGCGGCCATTGCTCAGATTTTACATTTTTGTAGCGCACATTTGTATAAACAAATATCTATCTTACGTTTAAGCGCTGTATAACATCCAACTTGAACTAATTGTTTTTGAAATATTTTTGCATGTGATAAAATTTTCAAATTTTGCTAAAAAATAGTTACTCATACGTCATGTTACACCAAAAGTTATATTTTCAAAAATATTACAAAGAATTTTAGCTTCTAGTGGCACAGGCGACAAGTATTGTTACACTTGATTAAGAACGCTTGAATAGTGTAAACAAAAATATTAAAAAACAAAAGACTTAAGTCACAAACTTGCTTTTATACAACATTCAAAAAATTAAAATTTTTTTACTGCTGTTTATTTAAAAATCTTGTAGCGCATTAATTTTATTGTTACATAAATCGCCAACAGCAATATTTAACACAATTTAACCTAACATCACTTTAATGCCAGCACTGTAGCGTGAATTAGTTAATTTTATTATAACATCTTAATAACTAACATAACATAACATAACATAACATACGAGCATACGTTTCATTTATAATGTACTTAAAAAAATTTTCAGCTTAAGCAAGCATGTCTAAATGTTACCTGCATACAAAATTAATAAATCAAGAACTTATGCTATTAATTAGTCACACACAACACATGCGATAGACTTGGCATGTGTGAATGATGAATTTTTTGCAAGTTTTGTTGCTTATGTGATTTATGCACTTTTGGTTTAAAAATAAACCAAGCGTTTGTTGCAGAAAATATTAAAGAAAGTGAAAAGATATTTCAATTGTTAATGAAATGTTATTAATGCTTTAATTTTTAATCTCGGCAGTACTTTTAAGTGTTGTAAATTTCATCAACGTTTTGCATTTTTTGCAAACCATTCTGCATGCAAGCGAATTATTAGAACGTAACAAATATTGTCCATTTTAAAAAACATGCAAGAGATGTTCGTAATTTCATGGTAAAATGATTTGGAAAGCGAGATTTCACTTGGTAAAAGATAACTATGTTTGTTTTATAACATGGGTTCAAAAAACTTCTATATATGGAAAGTTTAATTGGTGACACAGAAATAGTTCTTGCGCTGAAAGTGTGTTAAAATATTGGTATTTTTGTGCGGCCACTAATTTAATTTTAAAATTTTTATAATACGTCCAAAAATGAAGAAATCTATTGTAGTCAAATATGTTCAAACTTGTCTCCGACTTATTATATAGCATGTTCAGTCCTAAAATTTTTTTTAAAAATTGTAAACTTTTGATGAATAAATGTTACTCATACGTCGTATTTGTATCGAAATAATAAACAAAGTGATTGATATCACTGTAAAAATTAGTCTATAATCTGAATGAAACCAAATTTTAATTTTTAATTGTATGTGATTGGTGATATATATATATTGGTGGTTCTCCGAAAAATTTACCATTCAATATCCCGGGACTCAAAACCATATTTAAATTTGAAATTTGATATTTATGCTATTTAATAGAGGTACTTAACAAAAGCTTCTTTAAGAAAAGCTAAAAAAAAATAGTTCTAAATATTTTGCTATGAAAGTATAACACAAAGTGTCATAAAGTCATTCTCCCTGCTGTCTCTCACCGGTTTTTAGTACACTTAATTTGACCGTTTTGCAAATTACGTTCCTTTAAATAAAAAACTTGGACGCATTTGTTTCAATATGTACATATGCATTTCAGTTACTGTTTTCCTGTGCAGACTTTTTGAAAAATTTCTTTATATTTAATCGACTTATATGGAAGTTGGCCCCTCATGTAAGACTATCTCTGCTCAGTTTTTCTTTTTCTAACTGTAGTTTTTTTTAATTATAAAGTAAAAACAGAATGGAATTAAATTGAAAGAGGAGACTCAGCTTTTTCTCAGCCTAATCAGTTTTGGTTTTTGCATTTTTTTAAAAAAGTTTAAAAATTTTGTAAAAAACGCAAGTGTGTGTCATTCTTCATGAAAGTATTTTTTAAACATATGCTTTTATTTTGATATAATTAAATCAATACATAATTAGAGTGGCTATATACCAGTTTCAACTTTTTAAAAATTATTGCTATTTTCATTGTGATATTACTGTTTTTGCAACATTTTGTCATCCTCCCGTATAATAATTCTCCCGTCAATTTTGCTTCTGGAGAATGGTTTTTCTACGAGACATTGTTGTTTATTGGTTAATTCATAAGACTTGTTGAACTAATTTTCTTTTTAATGGTTCGGCTGTCCATAAACCTCGCGATGCTCCAACAGAAATTTGTAGGCTTGCCACGTGGTTAGTTTCGAAAATCTTATTTTCGGTCTCAGATATTCTAAGAAAAATTTTTAAAATTGTACAAAACACTCGGTGTTGCCACCCAGTTTTTTTTTTAAGTTATAGCTTTTTCGGAAGACTTGAGTTTTACATAAGTATTTAAAAAATCTGTTCAAAATAAATGCAAAATATATGATTTTCTGCGATATACACATTTAAGATATTACCAGTTATATGTAGATTTTTTACACATTTGATGAAGAATACATACAAGTTGCCATGTGTGCATAGGCTTATGCGTATTTTTAGCTTTTCTTTCCGTGTGTTGTCTGTGCGAATCCATCTGCTTATCATTTCAACTTTGCTTATGAATGCTGAGCAAGTATTCACATGGTCAGGCAGCTCACTTGGTTTTCAGTTTGATTATTTTTGAACAACTTTTACATACATTTACATACACACAATTTACCCTAACTATTTACTAACAGTGGAGATATTTCTCCTAAGACTTTAGCATATTGACAATTTCAGCAAATTGTAAGCAAATTGAACCAAAAAAGAATATTGGAATAAGATGCGACGTTGTCTGATAAAACCACATCTTACCTGAGAGAGGGCTAAATTTAATTTTTGATTCTAGTTGATTAAAGACAAAGTTCTGAAGTGAATAACATCAAGATCATGAAAACATGTCAAGAATTGGCAAAGCGATCAAATCGCTTAAAAGTTTAAATATTGACTAATTCGCATTTTCTCATGAACTGTAAATTTTACATTGATATACTTAACATATGTCTCTTTGAACATATGGCATATTTATTTTCTCTGTCAAAATCTAAAATTTTTCCTATCGCGGCCATCACTCAAATTTGTAATTATCAAAAAGCATTCATCAATGAAGAAAATGTTCTTTGAATATCTGGTTCTAAGTTGTATCCAACATTAAAAATTTCGATTTTGAAATTATAAAAAGAATGTAAGGATCTGCATGAATATTACTTAACGTTGCTCATACGTCGCTATAGACAAGATTTATTCAAATATGTATATTAGGGGTGTTTTAGTGCAGGAATTTTGGATTTTGATACTTGACACCCCTCAATTTTGTGAGGTTGGAAAAAAAAAATGAGTTCGCAAAAAAAATTTTGGGGGTGGAGTGAGGGTAAGGGTTGGCGCATCGAGGTCAAAGATGAGAGAAAAGGAGAAACAATTTACTTACAGCCCTACAAAAGGGGTCAGCTCTAGACGGTTCAAATGTATGACCGACCCCCATTATTTTTTCTCCCCCAACATTTTTACCAAGCATACCTACCTCTTATCTCTAACCCCTTAGGGGGCTTCCATACAAAATTAAAATTTTTAGGACATTGACCCTACCACTCCCAGGGTGCCCCTAGAAGGGTCAAATGTGTGACCGGCGACTAATATTTTTTCCTCCGCAACATTTTTCCCCACCATACTTACCCTCACATAGAAAATTGACGTCATAGACATAAAAATATGGAAGGGAAATATTCAAATAGGTCCATAACTGCCCAGGAGTCTCTTCTACTAGAGTCAAATATGTGACCGATCCTCATTATCCCCCCTACAAAGTTTCACAGCTTACCTACCTCCTTTTTCCAATCCTTAAGGGGCTCCCATACAAAGTTACGGTTTTTTTAAAAACTGCCTCCACTGCCCTAACTGGCCCATAGGTATCCCTAGAAGGGTGAAATGTATGACCGACCCCATTATTTCTAGGAAAATTTATATAAAAACAAAAATGGATGGCAGCTCCTTTCAGGGTTTAAAATAGGGGTAAGTATGTAGGGAAAAAATATAGGCCGCGAAAAAATAATGTGGGTCGGTCATACATTTGACCCTTCTAGGAGTACCCGTGGGCCAGTTAGGGCAGTGGGGGCAGTTTTTGTGAAACTTTGGAGGGGGGATAATTGGGGTCGGTCATATATTTGACTTCTCTAGTAGTGACTTCTGGGCAGTTATGGGCCTATTTGCCGATTTCCTTTCCATATTTTTATGTCTATGACATCTATTTTGTATGGGAGTCCCTTAAAGAGTCAGATATAGAGGGTAAGAATGTTGGGAAAAAATGTTGCGGAGGAACATATATTGGGGACCAATCACACATTTGATCCTTCTAAGAGCACCCAGGGAGTGGTGGGGGTCGATTTCCTAAAAATGTGAATTTTGTATGGGAGCCCCCTTAGGGATATAGGGTGAGTATGCGTGGTAAAAATGTTGGACAAGGAATAATAATGTGGGTCGGTCATACATTTGATCCCTCTAGAGGTGACCCCTGTACATTTGTAGGGCTGTATGTAAATTTTTTCTCTTTTTCTCTCACCTTTGACCTCGATGCGCCAACCTTTACTCGCACCCCACTAAGGATCTCCATACATTCTTAAAACACTTCTAATGTATATTACATTTTGATGCAAAAAATTTTTTAATTCTTTAAAATAAAAAGAAATGGAATAAGAACAAAATAAAGTTTTTAATATTTATTTATTTATTTATGCAAGTTGCTGCTGTTTCAACCGGTGTTATTCGCAGAAAAGCAATAACATCAAATTTGTTTACATCACTTATTCTACTAAAATGAATATTAAAAAAGCGTTCTTTAATCAAGAAAACACTAAAAAATCTAATATGGAAAACTATTTTGTAAAATAATGTGCCACAATCAGATACTTTAATATCTGTGGCAGGAAGAAAAAACTGCTTAAATCAACTTAAGCAATAATGGGTTTGATATCACTTTTCTAATAGTTCTGGGTAAAATCATTCATTTGATTTTGGACATTATAAAAATCTAAATGAGCACTAACAAAGCGCTGAAAAGCCAAAGGACAATTGCATCCGAAATTTATAGCAAATGGAGCTCAAACCTATTATGCTTATGTCGACTAAAGCAGTTTTTCCTTCCTGCCACAAATATATTAATTTAATTTATTTTCGTGATATTCAACGATACCAATTTTTGCATGTTCCATCCCTCTTTATAAAGATCTTTTTCCTACATAAATTATTAATGAATTGAAAATATTGAAATAAAATAAAACTAATCTGTAAGAAAACCCCCACCTAGTGAGCAATTCCTGGTTACGATGGTGATATATGCCAAATAAGAAAAAATGTTTCACACAAAAGTGTCGTATTTTTGCACGTAAAATCCGAATCCGCAATAAAACTTGGTAGTTTCCATATAAAATTTTGAAGTTTCTTCTATCAACCGCGGGAGAAGACGTGTAGGGGGCCAAAATTGGTGTCGTTCAATTGCACTCTTAAAAATATTGGACAGGTGTTTTTTATTTTTTTATTTATCGAGCAGCATTAAAAACACTTGACGGTTCCAAAAATTTTGGCACACCCTGTATATCAAAATATTAATAATATGTCGTAATAAGGCTTACACTACCCAATAACATCAAAGAATAATTTTGTCCACCTAGCTTGTTCTACGTGAAACACTGTGCGTCGTAGAGATCGGCAAAAGTCCAGTTTATCGAAAAACATCCAAAATATCGGTAAAGGTTGAAAAAAATTGAAATGCATGGAAACTATCGGTAAAGTTCCAAAAGAATCACAAAACTGCGAAGAAATCGCCAAAGTCCAAATAAATCGAAAACATCCAATAGGAAAATATATAGGAAAAAGTCCAAAATGTTGAAAAATGTCGAAAAATGTTGAAAATATTGAGCTGGTATCACTGATAAAATCAGTATTATATCATCAAATTCCATATTCTTTCGTCAAGAATAAAAAAAAACTGTTTGTCCTTGAAAAATCTACACAAATCTGTAATATATTTATTTTATAATGCATAAGAATCCATATTTATTGAAGAACTTTGCATTATTGCAATAAAGTTCAAATAAAAACAAAAGACTTAAGACACGAACTTGATTTTTAGCTCATTAGGTATAAATTAAAGTTTTAAACGTATCATATTATTATTTTTTTTTTTTGTTAAATAAATACACTTATTACTTACAATAATATGCATTGCTCATTCAACTAGTGGAACAGCATTGCTCATGGACTTACCTATGGCTACTGGTAGCAGCATTTTAGCTGAGATTTAACACCTCTCTATTTGATCGAAATGCTAAAAATCTGTTTTGTTTTTAGTGCATCTTACTAACATTTCTCTTAAAAATATGATTACATTCACATGGTTTTTTCTTTTCTATTCATCACTCGTGCATAATTTTCAACTACAAGCTTTGTACAAATTTTTATGCTGGCAGCAATAGCAACAAGTTGCTGACTTGTGTAGTTTTCCATGTTGTTTTGCATTGCAGTTGTAGTAAAACTAGAGTGCATTTTCTCGTGTGTCTGCTGCTGTTGTATCTATGTACTTGCAATAATATTCTTGTTCATATTATTGTTGCTGTTGTTGTTGTTGTTGTTTTTATTATTCCACTGATAAGATATGGCGTAAAAATTCTTGCATGCCGCATCACACATCGAAATCACATAGCATCGCATCAGGAAACCAACCAAATAGACAGACAGACAAACGAACGAACACCTAAGAAATGCATATGCTTTGCAAATTTTTAATTTATTTATCTGGAAATGGAATTTTTTCACTTTTAGTTGAGGGAAAAATCTATTTTTTGCTTCTTTTTTTGATATGACTGACGCTTGAACAAGTTGAACTAATTAGAAATAATTAAAAGATTGCAATAAGTGATAGCTCACACCCAATGGGTTGCGGAAATTATTCTTATTTTGGTTTTGGTTAAATTTCTTTTTTTGCTCATTGGCATGTAAGTAGCTACTTGGGAGGTTCTTGAGATCATGTGCTGATTTGAAAATATTCTTTTGACTTTTTCTGGAAGCTGTTTTATTTAGAATTCTGATAGTAATTACTATATTGCAAGAATAATTAACATTAAAGCATTCTCTCAAGTTTGTATGGTATTTAAAGCAAGAGTCAATAATTATGCCCTTTGCCAAAATAAAAGCAACATTATAATGGGTTTTAATTTTTTGCTTATTCCAACACATTATCAATTTTTTCGTCATTTTAAATATAAAACCTTATTTTTTTAGAAAAAATCACACATTTAACATTCGAGCATTTTTTGTTGAATAGGCAAAATTTGCATAAATTAATTTTTAAGCTCAAATATCAAAAAAACCTAATCCAAAACGTAAAAATGGGTAATAACTCTAAGTGGAAAAGTTTGGAAGTAAAAAATTATAAGGAAGGTTATGGCTTTCCGATGCCATTAAAAAAAAAAAAAAACACTTTTTCCTGAAACTGCGCCAAAAGCCTGTCAAAAATTCATATTTTTTGTGTACCTGTTTTGTTGTCTAAAACAAAAGACTTCGGATACGAACTTTATTCACGAACAAAAATAAAATGTATTCTATCAAATTTATTTTTGAATTATTGACTTCCAAATTATAACAGCTAATAAATAATATTTTGCTTTCAACATATTATTGATTTTGTAAACTATTTTGCTACTCAAGAACATTTTAATTTTTGATTTTCAGCTCAACACCATTTGTGTATTGTTAACAAAAGCAAATGTATTTTTTTTTTTGATATTTGATAAATGTATTACTAATAACATTTAATTGTTTGCCATATACAAACATTATACAAAAAAACTGATGTCAAATAACTTAAGTTTTGAACAGTACAAAGTCAAGAACAACCCACGCAACATTATTTTTATGGTAACTAAATTGTTAAGACAACTTAAGAACGTGGCTTGCATTTTTTCTTACTGAATTTTATGGTCACACGTGATTTAAGCGTTGAAAAAGTAGAAAAAACAAAATTCATATGAACAAAGGTCTTGAAAGTCAATGAAAAGTAAAGAGAAATTGTTGAAAGAAAAAAATTGATACGAAATGAAAAACACATGAAATCAAATAGAAAGGAGCAAATACTCCAAATCAAAGACATAGACCAAGTTTTTCCCCCCCAACACTCAACATTGAATGCCACACAAATTCTTATATTGGTGTTGGTATTGAATTTATAGCAGCAACAAAAACAACAACAACAAAACTGAAATAACTACAACAACAAATATTGTGCATAGATATCTCAAGCATAAAAATTTGAAAGGTTGTGAAAAGCCACAGCCATAGCTAAACAAGTTTTTAGGGTTGCCATCATACAGCAAAAACTGTTAAAAAATATGTGGAGTGTTGTTTAGCTACCTGCTGTGTGTTGCCGCTGTTGCTGCTGCTGCTTAAAGGCCAATATTAGAGACGACGCATTTGTTAGCCGCAGTTAGAAAAATGAACAAAACGCGTACAACAGGCCAAGAAAAAAAAAGCAGAAGACACATAACGCAATTCATAACGCAATAAAACGAAATGAAATGTGAAGCAGAACAAAACAAAAAAAGATGAAAAAAAAAAAACATTTTCAAACCAAATAAAAACATCAAAAAAATCAGACAGTCAGCAAATGGCTACCAAAAAGTAAATAAGTAAATACAATAAAATATCAGGGCAACACGATCGAAAAAAAAAAAAACGGTTTCACATGAAGTCAGTAGAATATTAGTGGAAAGTTTCGTTCACTTTAGGAAATTAAATTTGAACAAAATAATCGATTAAACTGTGCAAGTCTTAAATTCAGACATTTGCTGTTTTCAGAATTTTGAGATATTCAAGTTTAAAACTTAGTGACATGCATATTGTACGCATTTCAGAAAGTGTGTTCCATATGTTAACTACGTCACTATTTCTGAAAGTTTAAGATTTTATCTTTGAAATGGTGACAAAGTGGATAATTTATACTGAAATTTGCTGAAGTTAAAGTCATTTCAAAGTTAGTTATTGAATCATGTACAACATGCCGTAAAATAAATATTCTTATTAACACTTTTTTGATCTTTCTGTAGTCGTAAAGACTCAGTACTTAGGGTGTAATCGAGAAGGTTTCGAAGCTTCTGGAAGGTGATAGAGGAGCCCTAGACCAACAAGAAAGTGCTCCTGGAGGAATGATCTAAAATGTATCCTTGAGGAGTTGTAGGGTTAAAAATTATTTTCTGACTGATTTAAAAAAAGAAAAATTTCTTGGGTCACTCTAACTTTAAGAGAAATCTTTCAACAAAACTTTTTAGCTCATTGCATCAGCTTTCTAAAAGTGTATATAACTTATAGGGTTTAAAAGGATTTTGTAAAGTTCTGGACCTTTAAATTTGATATTTTAATTTTTTTTCCTAGTTTTTGACTTTGGCGGCCATTTTATTATAAAAAATGTTGGGGCAATATACCTTCTAATAATTTTTTTTAAATTTTTCGCTAAATTTCCTTTAATTTGATGGTACATTTGCAAAACCAGTTTTGAAGTTGAGGTCAGAAAAAAGTACTTTTTAAGAACAATCCGTTTGAATGCTGCCCTATACAAGGTACAGCGAGCGCATCATATGCAGCGCAACAGGCGAGTAATTACCTCGTGTGTCCTTACATAAAAGTATTTTTTTTTACCTTAAATTAAAAAACTGGTAAGACAAATCTACCATCGAATTAAAGAAAATTTAACGAAAATTCTAAAAAAATTTATAAAACTGTATGTTAGTAGGAGTTTTCTCATACTAAAACGACCAAAGTCAAAAAGTAGGAAAAAAAAAAAAAATTAAAAATATCAACTTTAAAGGTCCAGACATTTGCGAAACCTTTTAAGCCCTATAACCCAAATACACTCTTGAAAAGCTCATACAATAAGCTAAACGTTTTTCTGTAAAAAAATTTTCTCTAAAACGTTTGGGTCACCCAAAGCACTGAAACATTTTTTTTTTTGCTTTCGTTTCGCTGATGTCGCATCCTGTATGACAAATGTGCTTTTCCATTTTGTACCAAATAGCAAAAATAAGTACTTAAAGTTCCCAAAAAGTACCAGAACTTCAACAGATCAAAAGTTTTGCATTAAAATATAGTTTTATGGAAAGAAAAACATATATTTTGCAAAAGTTTGTGAGCAAATTTAAATCTATATATTAATACGGAAGACAAAACATTGTCCTCCTTTTTTTACTGTGTTAGAAATGGAGCACGACTTTGAATTATACACCATAAGAAAGGTATTCGTGTGTAAATTTTCACAGAGTTAATAAATGAGCTTATCCATTTTGTAGCAAATAGCAAAAAAAGTACTAAGGCTGTTCAAAAAGTACCAAAATTATTTAAAACGCTTTTGGTCAAACTTTTACCATTCGGCGATTCTAGTTATATAGTATAAAAAACAAACTAAATGGTATTAATTGTACATAATTTAATTGATACAATATTCATATTTTCATGATGTTTTCTTTGTAAATTTTTGTTAATTTATTAGCATTTTAAAATTTTAATCCAAAAAAAAAAAAAAAAATGTAAATATTTATAATTTATATATTATTTGTAAATTATGAACAATAAACATCGATGACAACTGCTCATCATAAAAAAATTTTGTTATGAGATATCAAATTTGTAAGCAAATTTGCATTAAATTTACATGAAAATTGTTTGAGAGACGACTTCATTTCAAGACAAAGAAAAAGCTATGCGCGCGTCTTAGGTCTATAAAATATCTAGCGACAATTGTGTACAAACAAGTTTTTTAGACAAATTTCGTTAGACATGAAATGTCCAAAAGAGTAAAAGATTTTACTGTGATCTTAATACTTCAATGTATCAGTATGACTTTTCGAAAGCCTAACTCATTTAACAAAAATTTTTCTTTTGTAACAATTTTTGTAAAACTTTTTAGTTCACAGAACTTTGCCTCGAAAGGAATTTTATTTTGTGAAACGTCTGAATACTGAATATTCTGAATGTTTTTTCATAAAATTGTATATTGCATCCATTACTTGTGCACTTTTTCCAAATAAATATGTGTACTGCCACACTAAATGCTCCCTCTTAGAATGCATAGAGTTGAGTACTGGCTCTAAGCGCATTAGCTTAAAAACAAATCGAGCGACTTACGCCTCGAACTTGCTAAATCAAGCAAGTGAATAATTTTTTTTTTTTGTAAAATATTATTTGAAATAGAAAACTTTGACTAATGTGCAGTTAACTCAATGGATGTAATCTGATGCATAACACTAAGGCGCGGAATTTTTGTTATTCCTCTTATATTTCCAGCACTTGTAAGTTGTTCTGCCGTTTGTCTTATTAGTCGCTTCAGTCAGGCAAAGTTGTGAGCTGTATTATTCTTTTTCTAGGGAAGAATATTTTTTCGAAATAATTTTATTTTTAAGGAATATTTTTTTTTTCTTATTTTTGTAAATCTTACTATTTAAATTCTAAAAAATAAACATTTGATTAAACTTCAATTCAACGAACAAAAAAAAAAAAAAACAAAAAATACGAAATCAAATCAATACAAAAAAACTTAAGCCTAAACACAAAAGCCCAAAAAATTTCTTTAAATTCTTTAGAAAATATAAACTTTTCGTCACACCGTTGCCAGTTGTTAGCTGATTTTGTTAGTTTGTTCGTTTGGATTTTTGTTTTTTTTTCTTCTTGTAAAAGCCAAATTCTTTACGCCAACTCAAAATGAGTAAAACGTGTAACTCATTTATCAATTATAGAAATCTTGAGAACAAAATTATGCGTAACAAAAAAAGAAAAAGAAAAAAAAACAACATGCATTGAATACAACACAATTTTAGTTTTTTCTTCATTTTATACAATTCCCTACTTAAATATATATTTTTATAATTGCTAGTATGCCTTCAACTTTGAACCATGACTTTTATAAAAAAAATTTTTCTTCTTTTTTCCATACAAAATATTGCGCCCTCTCAAGACTTATCAGCGTGAACGCATCGAATGCGCAAACTCAACAGCAATAAATAACAAACAAAACAAATTAAAAATTCAAAAAAATAAAAGGAACAAATTAAAAACATTTGTAAAATATTTTTTTTTTTTGTAAAATAATAATGCTAGAAAAAATGGTTTTCTTTTTTTCCATTGCTTATCTTGGCCAATGATCAGAAAATTGCTCTAAAATTACAAAAAAAAAAAAACAACAAAATGCTAACAAGTTCTATTCTCATGATGCTGTTGAAGAAAACTTTTTTTACTTAGTCATCAGGTTGTTAACACAGTTGTCGACCAAAATAACACTTCGTGGAGTATCTCATAAAAACCAAAACAACTTAAAAATCAACAAATAAATGTTATGGCTAAATTGGTATATGTATGTATTTGTAGTCGTAAAAACTGACTTAGTGTAATTTATTAAGAATAAAATATAAATCGGTTATTTGGTATTAAATTTGAATTTTTATCTGTCTTAAGATGAGTCTCTTTAACATTGGTCTACAGAATTGCACGAAATTTCAGGCCATTAGGTAGGACCATGCTCTCGCTAAAGATTCGGCTGCGCTTAATTCGTATTCACACTTAAGATCATTTCGTTACATCACTTATTCTCAATTAAAATTGAATTCAATTTCAATTCAATTTCAATTCAATTTCAATTCAATTTCAATTCAATTTCAATTCAATTTCAATTCAATTTCAATTCAATTTCAATTCAATTTCAATTCAATTTCAATTCAATTTCAATTCAATTCAATTTCAATTCAATTTCAATTCAATTTCAATTCAATTTCAATTCAATTTCAATTCAATTTCAATTCAATTTCAATTCAATTTCAATTCAATTTCAATTCAATTTCAATTCAATTTCAATTCAATTTCAATTCAATTTCAATTCAATTTCAATTCAATTTCAATTCAATTTCAATTCAATTTCAATTCAATTTCAATTCAATTTCAATTCAATTTCAATTCAATTTCAATTCAATTTCAATTCAATTTCAATTCAATTTCAATTCAATTTCAATTCAATTTCAATTCAATTTCAATTCAATTTCAATTCAATTTCAATTCAATTTCAATTCAATTTCAATTCAATTTCAATTCAATTTCAATTCAATTTCAATTCAATTTCAATTCAATTTCAATTCAATTTCAATTCAATTTCAATTCAATTTCAATTCAATTTCAATTCAATTTCAATTCAATTTCAATTCAATTTCAATTCAATTTCAATTCAATTTCAATTCAATTTCAATTCAATTTCAATTCAATTTCAATTCAATTTCAATTCAATTTCAATTCAATTTCAATTCAATTTCAATTCAATTTCAATTCAATTTCAATTCAATTTCAATTCAATTTCAATTCAATTTCAATTCAATTTCAATTCAATTTCAATTCAATTTCAATTCAATTTCAATTCAATTTCAATTCAATTTCAATTCAATTTCAATTCAATTTCAATTCAATTTCAATTCAATTTCAATTCAATTTCAATTCAATTTCAATTCAATTTCAATTCAATTTCAATTCAATTTTAATTCAATTTCAATTCAATTTCAATTCAATTTCAATTCAATTTCAATTCAATTTCAATTCAATTTCAATTCAATTTCAATTCAATTTCAATTCAATTTCAATTCAATTTCAATTCAATTTCAATTCAATTTCAATTCAATTTCAATTCAATTTCAATTCAATTTCAATTCAATTTCAATTCAATTTCAATTCAATTTCAATTCAATTTCAATTCAATTTCAATTCAATTTCAATTCAATTTCAATTCAATTTCAATTCAATTTCAATTCAATTTCAATTCAATTTCAATTCAATTTCAATTCAATTTCAATTCAATTTCAATTCAATTTCAATTCAATTTCAATTTTTTAGAAAGGTTTCGAGTGCATCGAATATTCTATGAAATTTACCAAATTTCTAATGGTGTTTAGCTACACCAAAACGAAACTTTTGGCACCAGGGGGTCCAGGGGGCTGCAAACAGCTTGATTTTTTTGCAGACAAATTTGAACCAGTCTAATGCACACATAAACAACCTTGACCGTGATGCCACAGATCGTATCAGCTGTCAAATATTGTAATCTAATTACTATTACACAAGACAAATTTGTCCTATTTTTTTTACTATGTTAGCAATGAAGTATGACTTTGATGTTTACACCAATAAAAAGTTATGTGTAGATGTGTACAATGTTAAAATTATTTCAATATGTTGCTTTTAAGACTGTCAAAATGTAATAAAAATGTTTCTAAATTTGCAATCAACAAAATCCGTGGTCACACTGAACTGAAAAAAGGATAAAGCACAAAGAGAAAAGCAAAGCACTGTTCGTGTTTTTTTTTTTTTGTTTTTGTTTCACATTTGTGATTGTACCAGGGATGATAACTGCGCTTTTCAAATAGCAAGAAAAGTACTAAGTGTCCAAAAAGTTCCAAAGTTATTTAATAGGTACATTTGTGGTTGATTTTTGACCATTGGGCGATTCAAATTGTAATAAAAATGCCGTCAAGGCAATGGAAGAATTTGTTTGCGATTTATATAAAGCGATATTCGTTGAGCCATTCTTCCATATTTCTCTATAAATCTGTTGAAATGAACTACTTCTACTACTTTAACTCGTACTTCTGGCTTAAATTGTAACGAAAACGCAAAAATTACGATTCCTTCAAAAAGAAAGCAGATGTCTCAAAAATTCAAGCATTTTAAAGAAGAAGAATGTTACTTGCAGATACCGTGAAGAGTTTTAGTCATCACTATGGACCCTTGTAATCTATGCGTGGCGAGTTTTTGCATTTTCTGTTTAATAGATCCTTATATTCTGATAAGATAAAGCATTTCTGAGGTACGACTTGGATTTAGCCTACAAAAATCTTCACGTTTCTATTGTTTTCATTTATTTGAGGATTTTTTCTTTTCGAATATGACAAAAATCCACTTTATGTTTTCGTCCATTAACTGACTACTTTCTTTAAGTCTTATCGCTAATATTTTACAGCCTCATAAATTATTTTGAAATTTTCTCAATTTTATTAGATAGGTACAACAAATTATTATTAAGATAAAAAATATTACTCATTAAAGTATTCAATTTGCGCATGGAAACACCTACGCTTTTTTTGCAGAGCAGTAAATTATTTACAATTTAATTAAACACTTTTAATTACACAATAAAAATCTTGTTTCACTTAGGTTTTACATGATAAAGAAAAAAAAAGTATTAAACTTTAGTATTTTTATGTAAAATCATATAAAAAAGCTAAGTTTATTTGGAGAATAATCAACTTTAAGCACCATTTACCACCTACTTAGTGTCGACATTTGCATGAAATTCATATAATTTATGTATTTTTATTATATGCACATAAATGCATTTATACTACTGAGTTGCATATAAATATGCACACAATTGTATGACTGATTTAATGCTTAAGTATATAAGCCGATTTAATTATGGCTTATAGCCGCCGTCGGCAGTGTTGTATTGCTGACATAATTTACATATGTTAATGATAATTTAAAACATTTTTTCTCTAATTTCCACTACATTTAGTTGCTAATTACAAAATTTATTGCCTGCCGATGTTTTCGCCATTTTTTTTCTAGTAAATATAAATTGTAATTTTTACTGAAATAAATATATGTATGCTGGCAGTGTAATTCATTCATAATTTTTTGCATAACAGCGTTTGACATCCAATGAATTTTTGATTATTTTCAGAATGAGTTTTGCCAATTCTGAATCCCTCGATTAAAGGGAATTTTAATCAAATTATCTGTCTTTGTTTTCTCTTAATTGCAATTATTGCATAGAGATATGCTACGAGAAGAAGCGCTGCGAGATGCCTTTACGATTGCTGTCTTCTGTGTTCCGTCAAAGCATTATGTATAGCTAGAATTAAAGTTTCAAGTGCTAGTTTCAGCAAAGCGCTTTGCTTTGCAGTACGTTCCTTCTTTGGCATGGCTCCGACCCCAAAGGCTTTATGCTTTTCCGTCAAGTTAAACGTAAGATAGTAGAACTTTGTGTGTTCTCGGCTTCCTATCGATTAAAGACTTCGAGCAGTAAGGAGTCAAGCGATCCTTCTTGTACTCAATCGGATGTCTCTGTTGATGAGGCTATTGTTTCAATTTAGCTTTCTTTAGTTCACCTTTCGCACAAGAACAGACAGAGGGCCAGGTGTTATCGTTATAGGCTCCAACTCGAGACCTCACTTTCTAAATGACTTTAGCTGATTTTATTGGATTTCCAGTTTCCAAAATTTGTGTCCCTGATGTTTTATGTAGGTACATTTTTTAAATTATTCAAAAATTCTTTGCGGTATCTAAAAGTAAAACTCTTCTTTAAAATGCAGATTAAATTTTTCATATATTTGATTTCTTTGCAGAAAAATCGTCCGGGAAGTAATAGCAATCAATCCATATCGGCCCGGTACCCGATCCCGTTGAAATTTTTTGTGAATTTTAGAGCACAGCCTAATTTGGTCTAAGTCAAGAAAAATCCATTGGAATTTTTTGGATATCTTAAACGGTTTTCGAGTTACGGTTGGAGTAGTTTTCTACCCTTTGGTCCCTTTTGCAAGTTTATTAGAAAAAATTGTAAAGTTTCATTGATATGTCGTTTTAAATATTGTTCTGTGGTCAATAAAACCCATTCACCTGATAACCACTCAGTTCAATAAGCGCACATTCGATGACCAGTAACCACGCGACCAAGTGACCTAGTGATCACATTGGGTCATTAGAATAAAAAGTCCGTATTTGCAAAGATACAACTCTGGTTTCAGGAAAAAGAAACTACACTTAACCAATATATTGTTTCAAATACTACGAGCATTTTATGTTCTATGGATCCTATTTGGCTTCATTGGAATCTCTTCATATTCCAGTTGTACATTACCATTTAAACAAGTGGCCATATTGGGTTCTTAGTATGAAAGCTCCTTATTTTCAAGGATAAAAAGGCATTAAAAAAAACTACACTCAATTGATATACTGTTTCAAACACTGTTTCATGTTCTATGTCCTTTGTGGTTTCATTAGAATGCACAAATGTTGCGATGGTCCATGGCTAGGTGACCAAGTGGCCATATTGGGTTCTCAGTATAAAAAGTTCTTATTTTCAAGTATTTCAAAACTAGTAGCGGCATCGTTTTTAGCATGTCAAAAACCTTCAGAACTCTTAATCAGGATATATATTGCTTTCAGAAAATGTCAAAATTATTAAGATTATTCACATTGGCCCAAGGGGTAGGAAACTCTCACAGGAATTTTGACATCGGATATCTCAGATATGACAATCCTGATTTAAACTATTTTTTCACTTGCTGAAACTACCATTCTTTGGCAACATGAAATGAATGCTGATACTATCATTTTATATATTGAAATATTTTTAGTTTTTCAAAAATGATCTTCTTTCGGTTAATGTGAGGGCGTAGTGTGGACGTGTTGAACCCAAGATCTTTGTGGTGCATAAATAACAGCCAATATTCCATAGATCAGATACGTATCAACAAATAATTTTTGGAGTTTCCTAGTTTCATAGAAATAACTATTTTAATTTGGGGGTAGAAAACTACATTCTGGGCCAAAATGGGTTAAAAATTTCAATGGATATTTATTTAGGAAGTAACAAGAATGAAAAAGTGTAGTAATTTTAGATTGCTCGTTGAGTTTCTATTTTTGAAACTTCAAAAAGTTAAGGTTATTTATTAGTAGTAGTTTCTCCTGAATAATTTACTCGAATTTCAAATACTTTTTTAAAGTTTTTTGACTTTTCTCACAATTTCATTTTACTAAGTTTGGTCAAAGTGTTACTCCACTCATATGATGAGACATGATTTTCATACAAAGAGACAAAATTTATACTGACACTTCCGCAAACTCTTTTATGAAGCAACAATTGTCGTAATTAGTTTTTTAATTTCTAATTTCTTTCTTTTTTATTATTCTATTTTCAAAGTTTTGTTTTATTAGCTACAAATTCACAGAACAAATGTTCTTGATTTTATTTCATATTTTTATAGTTAGTCAAGTTATAAGACAAAACTGGCTTCATAAAAGTTTCGTGCTGCCGCAATTAAATTGCATTATATAATTTGTATCAAGACACTTGGTCTAACTTTAACAATTTATTTCTGTGCTCTTTCATTTTTCAATTCTGTCTCTTTTTCGCTCTAATATGTTCTATGCCAAAGAATAGCACTTATCATATGAAAACAAGAAGAAACAAAACCAGGTTTGCATGCAATGTCAATTGAAGTTCGTCAACATGATATTCATTACATCATATGAGCATTCAAATGTATGTGTGAGCTACATTCACACACTTATAAGCACATATGCATATGCATGCTTTTATTATAGCTGTGGTTCAGCTTAGCGAAAAGTGTTTCCAAAGGCGTTAGTTATGTGAGAAATTATCATAACGCAAATTATGTAGAACAGGTTAATCAAATGCAATGCCAATCTAAAGATTTTCATGCAAAAATGGCACAAATTTTTTTCAAATTGCAAACTACATAACAGCTGGGATCAGATTATTAATTGATGTGGATGAAACTTTAAAAAATGCCCGAGGTATGAAATATTTTATAAAATATTTACAAATTTTTTTGCCCCAAAATCTTGTAAATGTAAAAATTATGTAAAAATTTAAAATTTTACACGAAATTTTACAACTTTTGTCGTTTGTAAGTGATATCATTTTGTAACATAAATAATTGCCACCATCTTCTGTCAAAGAACATTGATATGAAATTCCAAAATTTTTCTTGTGACAGCTTTAGATTAATCATCAAAAGTCAATGAACTACATAGAGCGCATGATGCAAAGTGTCGATCAAAAGTACCCGCACAAAACCACAAAACCCAATCTATCAAAAATTTGTTTTTATTTATTATTTAGATTCAAAGAAGCTTTAATTTTTTCCATTTTTTTGCATTAATTGTAAAAATATGCAAATGTTTAAGCATGAAAAATAAATCGAGTTTCTCGCTTAAGTCTTTTGTTTGCCTTCATTAAAAAGAGTTTTTCTAAGGAATTTTGCATCGTTCAATTGTGTAGCAAACTGAAGCTTAGTGTGAATTGAGGTCAGAATATAATCAAAATATTTTCAGTTCGGTTTAGCAGTGTAGTCAGAGGTATGGGATTTCAGAATTTTTCTTTAAAATAACCAGTGTTTTTCCAGTAAATGCAACTCAAGTGGTTAACAGCTTCAAAGTGACAATATTGGGCATCGTTACTGTTATATTCACCAAGTAAGTACAAGTGAATGTGCATAGAGGTCCAGACGCATAAGTGGCTAAACGAACCTGAAGCATTAGCATCATCCACAATAAATGTTTCAAAAGATTTCGACTCAAGGAAAAAGATAGTTTTTATTGATATTATATATAACTAGTAAGGGTGGTATCTTTGGCCTGGCTAAAAATTAAATACCCTACACTGCATTTCAAGTATATTATTAAAAACTTAGTTCGAATATCTCGAAAATCGCTTTCAGTATAGCGTATTGAAGCTTTTGCTTATGTGGGAGGTGCCACACCCTCTTGTCCGAGTTCACCCAGTTTTTGTTCAGTGCTCGCATTTATAATATTTAGTGGGTGAGTGAAATTTGGTAGGATTATCTCAAAAAACTTTCAGTATAGCATTTTCAATCTTTTGCTTATATGGGAGGTGCCACGCCCCCTTGTCCGATTTCACCCAATTTTTGTTGACAGCTTTCATTTATAGTTCTTAGTGTCTGAGTTAAATTTGGTTCGAATATCTCAAAAATCGCTTTCAGTATAGCGTTTTGAAGCTTTTGCTGATATGGGAGGTGCCACGCCCTTTTGTCCGAGTTCGCTCAGTTTTTTCTCAGAGCTTGCGCTTACAATTTCTAGTATTTATGTGTATTTTGGTTGCATTGTCGTGAAAAATACTCCTAAAATTTCATTTTGAATATATTTTTTGTATGGGCGGTAGGCGTGTCCGTTGACCGATTTTGCTCATTTTCAATCCCCCGAGCTATCTTTGATGACGGAGGCAGGGTACTAAATTTCATTGAATTATCTTGCTTAGTTTTCCCAAAAAGTGTATTTCCACACACATCACCCAGCCAGCCACCCAGCCAGCCAGCCAGCCAGCCAGCCAGCCAGACAGACGGACATGGCTATATCGACTCAGGAGGTGACGCTGATCAAGAATATATATACTTTTTTATACCTGCCACGCCTCCTTCTCTGCGTTACAAACGGAAGGACAAAGTGAATATACCCTGGGTGTAGGGTATAAAAATGTATTAAAGGTAGTACCTTTTTTCAAACAGCAGAAGGATTAGTTTGTAGTTATAGCCCAAATCACTTCCTTTTCGTAATAGGACCGAATATGAAAACCGGTTAAGAAATCTCCAAGTTTTGCAAATTTTGTGGAGCAATGTCGAACGATTGTGTATTTTATAAATGTTCATATAATCGTGGGTTCTAAACCGTTAAGGGTATCGTTTTGATTTAGAGTTCCGACTTTCCCTTCCACGAAAAATATTTTGAAAAATCAGAATAGTAGGACATGGAGTGTTTTTTTAATCTTATAACGAAAAAAGTATTAAAAATAGTACTTTTTCACAAATACAAAAAAAAAAAAAAAAAAAATAATCATCTGCTTACTCCCTGATTCAATATATTTCCAAAATTGGTCTGAATATGAAAATAGGTCAAAAAAATTGCAATTTATGAACGACTTCGTGCAGTAGTATTTGCAAATGTTTTATTTCGTTCAAAAAGTCACACAATAGGATGAGTGGACAATTAAATCGCGGATATCTTCATCGCGACTATTTCGTAGATATCTCACTCTTTCGGCCATATTTTTGATGAAATTTTGCAGTTTGGCCACCGGAATGGCCCGAATCACCGATGTAATATTGCTTTTCAAGTCTGGAATTGTCTTCGCATTATTCACATAGACTTTATCCTTCATGTAACTTCACAGAAAAAAGTCTTACGGCATCACCACGACGAGAAATTACACGGTTCGGGAGTTTGTCCAAATTGAGGAAAGTTGTGTGTAAAGTAGCGCCGTCCTATTGAAACCACATATCGTCCAGACTCTAACCTTAATTTTTTGGCACAATATAGTCCTCTAACATAGTGTGGCACCGCTTAGAGTTGACATTTTCGGTGTTGCCATCCTCATTTTTTTTAAAAAAAAAGGGCAAGACCAACAAGCCATGTCAAACAGTGGCTCGCGTTAGATGCGTTGGCTTCTCCACAATCACTTGTGGATTTTTCGAGCCCAAGACAAGAAAGTTTTGCTTGCTAACATAGTCGCCGAGGTGGAAATGAGCTTTGGAATTTAAAATCCCAAATTCGACAATTTTAGTGCGTTGTTCTTTCGTGTATCTATCCATATACGTAACTAAAATCCTATACTGTCTCGATGAAAATGACTCAAAATATCGCGGACAAGGGTCGATAGTGCAGACTTTAATCGATAACAAAGTATCACACGTGCTATTATAACACCCTTTATGCACCGACTTTTAAATTTGTTTTCACCAACCGTTCTCCTCAAGCCCACAAAAAAATCGCAAGTATTTTTTGATCATATTTTTATTGTTTTGAACAGAACCGTATGCACTTACTTGATTTCGGGATGGCCATTTGCGTTTAGTTTTAAGTTCACGTTCACGCTTATGTTTACGTTTATGCTTACGATTACGCTTGCGTTTACGCCTGAGCATTTGTTAACGTTTCGATTTAAATTTGCGTTTACGATATCAATTACGTTTGCGTTTTCTTTTCCGCTTATGTTTCGTTTACTTTTATATTTACGATGACGTTTTTTTACGTAGGGGTTTAATTTAAAGTTTATGTTTACGTTTTCATCTACGTTTAATTATACATTTTTGTTAAAGTTTACGTATTCGCTTATTCTTATATTTACGTTTATATTTTTGCATGCGTTTGCATTTTCATTTATGTTTTCGATAACGTTAACGATTTCTTTTTGGATGATTTTTCACAAATTAAAATGATTTTTAATTTTGCTTTTCTAAGACTGCTATTTTTGAATATTCCATTAATACGAACTTGTACAGTCAAATTTGCAATGAACAACAACCGACGCTACAAATATTAACTTGGAAATTGGTGACATATGTTTTGGCTATTACCACATACACATATATATATTTGCATATATATATATGTACATAGCCTCATCAGACCTATTTTAGTTAATCTTTGCTTCTTACTAGAATCGAACTTGCAGCCTTCTGCATTCTAATGAAAGAGTGCAGCAGGCCTCTACCACTTAGGCCACGCTATGGAACGATCTACCTCGTCAAAGATCCTCACATAAATAACACTGTTGTTGTTGTTATTTATGTAAGTACACTTGTTGCTATCAGCTGTGTTCATTGGAAATATTTTCTTAATTAGTTATTATGTTGAATGCACTCTCAAATTTGGTTTTGAATTGTGGAAGATAGCATGTCTCAAAACCAAATTTGAGAGTGCATTCAACATAATAACCAATTAAGAAAATATTTCCAATGAACACAGCTGATAGCAACAAGTGTACTTACATAAATAAAAACAACAACAGTGTTATTTATGTGAGGATCTTTGACGCGGTAGATCGTTCCGTAGCGTGGCCTAAGTAGTAGAGGCCTGCTGCACTCTTTCATTAGAATGCAGAAGGCTGCAGGTTCGATTCTAGTAAGAAGCAAAGATTAACTAAAATAGGTCTGATGAGGCTATGTACATATATATATATGTGTATGTGGTAATAGCCGAAACATATGTCACCAATTTCCAAGTTAATATTTGTAGCGTCGGTTGTTGTTCATTGCAAATTTGACTGTACAAGTTCGTATTAATGGGATTTCTTTTTGGTTTGTGTATAAGTGCATTTTTACGTTTACGTCTACGTTTACGTTTACGTTTACGTTTACGTTTACGTTTACGTTTACGTTTACGTTTACGTTTACGTTTACGTTTACGTTTACGTTTACGTTTACGTTTACGTTTACGTTTACGTTTACGTTTACATTTACGTTTACGTTTACGTTTACGTTTACGTTTACGTTTACGTTTACGTTTACGTTTACGTTTACGTTTACGTTTACGTTTACGTTTACGTTTACGTTTACGTTTACGTTTACGTTTACGTTTACGTTTACGTTTACGTTTACGTTTACGTTTACGTTTACGTTTACGTTTACGTTTACGTTTACGTTTACGTTTACGTTTACGTTTAAGTCTACGTTTACGTTTACGTTTACGTTTACGTTCCGTTACGTTACGTTTCTTTCATTACTTTTTCAATTAATTTTTTAATAATACACATTTTTACGTTTACGTTACGTTACGTTACGTTACGTTACGTTACGTTACGTTACTTTACTTTACGTTACGTTTACGTTCCGTTACGTTTCTTTCATTACTTTTTCAATTAATTTTTCAATAACACACATTTTTTAAGTCCTAAAACTTAATGGTCTTTTTCTCTTTTTACAGCTTAAGCCAATGATGGCCAACCCAAGAGACAGTTTGGCAACGAACTCGAAACAACACTACCGCTAACAAAATGTCTTCGCAAGAAAACTTCAAACCACAAAAATCAAACTAAGACACTTCAGTCGCACGGCTTTTTTGCACAAAACAGTGTAAAACCGCTACTGGCGAAATAGTTAGCCATCCCTAAGAGCACACCCCTTTTCCTTCGATTACAATTCAGATGGAAATGGCGCAAGTCAGAAACAGATGTACAGCAGTAGAGGTTATGGCAGCCCAAAATACCGCCACAACAGCTAAAACAAAACGGCAAACGACGATTTACACGCACTATCATCGCTGTCGCCGACGAACTGCATCGCTGCAGCAAAAACACACCCCGCTCATCACAAAGCTCCACTGCTTACTGTTACTCATATGCGTGACTACGTTGCCACACTTCGTAAGCGCTGAACATGTACGCGAATTGGAAGTCTCTGAAGGTGTACCGATTGGACATCAAATTGGCTTCATTGGTGAATTCATACATGGTGTAGACAGCGGTCCACCCTATCTAATTGTGCCGGTACCGGGTAGCAGCGTAGACAGTGACTTGTCAATCGATCAAACGACGGGTGAAATCAGAACTAAAGTAAGACTCGATCGGGAGACACGCGCCTCCTATAGCCTCGTGGCCATACCGCTGAGTGGTGAAAATGTGCGCGTTGTGGTGCGCGTACTCGATGAAAACGATAATTCGCCGACTTTTCCGCAAACGGTGATGCATATTGAATTTCCGGAAAACACGCCGCGTGATGTCAAGCGCACGCTGCATCCGGCGCGTGATCTTGATCTCGGTCGTTATAATACGCAACGCTACAACATCGTGTCGGGTAATGTGGACAATGCGTTTCGTTTGTCATCGCATCGCGAACGTGATGGTGTTTTGTATTTGGATTTACAGATTAATGGTTTTCTCGATCGGGAGACAACACCCGCATACAGTTTGGTGATTGAAGCGCTCGACGGTGGCAGTCCACCATTGCGTGGCCAAATGACAGTAAACATAACGATACAGGATGTCAATGACAATCAACCAATTTTCAATCAAAGCCGCTACTTTGCAACAATACCGGAGAATGCAACCCTGGGTACCAGCGTGTTGCAGGTTTACGCCTCCGATACAGATGCCGAAGAGAATGGCCTAGTGGAGTATGCCATCAATCGGCGTCAAAGTGATAAAGAGCAAATGTTTCGCATTGACGCCAAGTCGGGTTTGATTTCGGTTAATAAACCGCTAGATTTTGAGACAAAAGAGCTGCATGAGTTGGTTGTGGTGGCAAAGGATCATGGCGAGCAGCCGCTGGAAACAACAGCATTTGTTTCGATACGCGTGACGGATGTGAATGATAACCAACCGACAATTAATGTCATCTTCCTGAGCGATGATGCAACACCAAAAATATCAGAATCAGCACAGAAGGGTGATTTTGTGGCGCGTATTTCTGTCAATGATCCTGATTCGAAAGCGGAATATTCAAATGTCAATGTCACGCTCAATGGTGGTGATGGACATTTTGGGTTGACGACGCGCGATAATATCATTTATTTAGTTATTGTCTCACTGCCGTTGGATCGTGAGTCACAACCAAATTATACGCTGAGTGTGGTTGCCACCGATAATGGTAATCCACCGCTGCATGCATCGAAGACGATATATCTGCGTGTTACCGATATCAATGACAATGCGCCCGAGTTTGAGCGTGACGTCTATCATGCCAATGTTATGGAAGTGGCTGATCCGGGCACATCTGTGCTGCAGGTTGTTGCTGTCGATCGCGATGAGGGTAATAATTCGGCGGTGATTTACTCTTTGGCCGAAACACCGGAAACGCATTCGCAGTGGTTTCAAGTGGACACACATACGGGTTTGATAACAACGCGCGCGCATATTGATTGTGAAACGGAACCGGTACCGCAATTGACGGTTATTGCTAAGGATAATGGTCATCCGCCGCTATCGTCATCCGCGACAGTGTTGGTAACGATACATGACGTCAACGATAATGAACCGATATTCGATCAAAGTTTCTATAATGTCTCCGTGGCCGAGAATGAACCAGTAGGAAGGTGTATTTTAAAGGTAAGTTCTTTTGTATATCTAAAAAGAAACAGTTTCTCTATGCGTTAGCTTCCCTTTCCCCTCTTCCAACCAACACTTACTACATTTACCATTTCATCAGCCTGTGTGGCCCCCTGCCTGCCATAAATGTTTAGCTGCGTGAGTTTAATTGCGTTGAGCAACTAATTGAGTGGAAATAATGTTTGATAGATGTCTATTCAGTTGCTTTTGTATCATACGCGTAAAATCATTTATTTTTTAATAGAATGTAGAGATAAAAACAAAAAAAAGTGATGTAAAAAATTTAATGGTTTTCTTTTGTTTTAATTTTGATATGACGAGAAAGTTGGTCAAAGCGCTGAGAATTTTTTTCTACATGTTTTTTTTTTTTCAAATAGTTAACCCAGATCTTTTTTTGTTAATGATGTAGGGAAGAAACTTTGTTTTATTGCATTTGTTTATGGGCTTAATGTGAAAAGTTTTGAGTAAAACAAAGTTGAAAATGAAAATATGATAATGAGTTGGAGAAATTGCAGCAAAAATACACAAGAGATGCGACTAAACGATAGTCCATCAAATCATTGTAAACTAGGGTGCGAACATTTAGGTAAAGTTTAAAAAATCTTAAAGTTGAAAAATTGCTTTACTGTAGTATATACTATATACATCTATTTTAGTTAATTTAGTCAAAAAAGTAAGAATTTTATAAGATTTTCGAAAATAACCAGGTGGCAACGTTAAAAATGTATTTTGGAGCGTCGCGAGGTTTAACTTTAAGAGGAAAATTAGGTCAATAAGTCTAATAAATTAACCAATAAATAATAATATTTTGAAGGAAACTATTCTCCCGAAGTAAATTTGACAGGAGAAGTACTATACGGGATAATGACAAAATGTTGCAAAACAAGTAATATCATAAGGAAAATTGTAATTACTTATTTTGAAAAAAAGATGAAACTGGTGAATAGTCACTCTAATTGTTTATTGATTAAATTATATAAAGACTAGCTGTTTTACCCGGCATTGCACGGGTTTTAACAAAAAGCCAGATTGCACAAAAAAGCTAAAACTTTTTTTTTTTTTTATGTAAGTATTAATTTGCGATCTATTTTACGTTAATAAGCAAATTAATTAGAAGGTTAATCTCACTCCAGTAAATTCGACATTTAAAAAATTATAAGAATTTTTAATTACATATATAATAAATAAATAAATAAATAAAAGTACAATTTATAGGAAATTCAAAATCCAAAATATGATACCGCTTAAGTCTTTTGATTTCAAATGTTTCATCCAATAAGCAAATAGCTAAGGGGTTAGTGTGGTGGTTAAGTCGTTCTAGATATCTGTCACTGAATTTTTTAATTTCTTCTTTGATGGTTGGGATACGGAGATCCTTGTGTATATTTTCGTTAGTTATAAACCATGGAGTTTGAGAAATCAGTCATAGAGTTATTGATTGATAGCGCTGTAAAATTTCTATATTCGAATTGCATGCTGTACCCCAAAGTTGAATAGCGTAAGTCCAAACCGGTTTTAATATTGTTTTGTAAAGAAGAAATATATTTTCTAAACTAAGTTCAAATTTCGGACCAATCAGCCAATACATTTTCTTATTCTTTATCTTTAGATGCTCTCTTTTTGCTTTAATATGTTGTTTCCATGTAAGTCTTCTATCAATATGAACGCCGAGATACTTTACCACGTTACCTTGTGGTATTGTTGAGCCACCAATATGCACACTAGGGCAATCGCCTCTTTTCATAGTAAATGTGACATGTACTGATTTGGTTGCATTTACTTCAATATTCCATTTTTTAAGCCACTTCTCAGTCTTATCTAAATGCATTTGTACCAGACGCGATGCTTCAATGTTTGATTTGCTGGATGCAATAGTTGCAGTATCGTCTGCGTATGTTGCAATAGTAAGATTTTGAGAAATAGGCATTTCGGAAGTATATATTGTGTAAAGGACAGGACCCAGCACACTGCCTTGTGGGATGCCAGCAGCAATTTTCAACATCTTAGACGATTCTTGTTGAGTTTGCACATAAAAGAGCGATTGTGCAAATAAGATTTTATTAACAAAAAATAAGGAGCTGGCAATAGTTTTTTGATTTTATACAGTAGTCCGGGTTGCCAAACTTTATCTAATGCCTGTTTAATATCTAAAAATACACCTGATGCATATTGCTTTTTATCCAAAGCTTCTGAAATCACATTTATTACACTGTGACATTGTTCCACAGTACCGTGATTTAATCTAAATCCGAATTGATGTTCAGGGATAATGTTTTTTGCTTCCAAAAGTGGCAACATTCGCCGAACAAATATTCTTTTGAAAATTTTTGAGAAAGACGACAGCAAACTTATAGGGCGATATGAAAGAAGCTCATTTTCTGGTTTGTTTGGTTTTGGAACCATAATAAATTGCGCACATTTCAACTGAGAAGGAAAATAACTCAGTCGCAGAATTGAGCTATATATTTTAGCCAAGAATACAATACATTTCCGAGGGAATGCTTTCATAGCTTGGCTGTCAATCGAAAACTTTTTTTTATTTTTTAAAGCAATGTGCCACAAACAGATCGGTAAAATTCCAAAAGTATCGCAAAATATTAAAAAATAAATTGAAGAAATCGGTAAGAGTTCAAGTTTATGGAAAAACGTCCAAAATATCGGTAAATGTCCAAAAGTATCGAAATACACCGAAGAAATCGGTAAAAGCCCAAATGTACCGAAAAACATCTAAAATATCGGCAAAAGTTTAAAAGTATAGAAGAACATCTAAAGTATAGGTAAAAGTCTGAATATAACGAAAAACATCCAAAATATCGGTAAAAGTCCAAAAGTATTGGAAAACATCGAAGAAATAATAATAATAATATTTGATTGTTATTATTATGATAAGTGGCATGTTAAAGACTAAGTTCTTCTATGCGAACGATTCAAATCAATAAATACTATATATAAAAAAATCAGTATAAGTCCAAATAAAGCGAAAAAGATCCAATAATCTAAAAAGGTCCAAAAGTTTCGCAAAACATTGAAACACTTCGAAGAAATCGGATAAAGTCCAAGTTTATCAAAGAACATCCTATATATCGGTAACAGTTCAAATACATATATCGAAAAAAATCCGATACATATACCGAAAGAAGTTCAAAAGTTACGAAAAATAGTGAAATAAAAAACAAATTTTTCGAAAAACTTACAAAATATCGGCAAAAGTCCAAAAATGTCGAAAAACATCCTACATATCGGTAAAAGTCCGAAATTATTGGAAAACATTGAAGAAATCGGTGAAAGTCCAAATACATATCTTGAAAAATATTCAATGTATCGAAAATGGTTTCGGAAAATAATGAAACACATCGAAGAAATCAGTAAAGTCCAAGTTTATAGAAAAACATCGAAAGTATCGGTTAAAGTAAGTCCAAAAATGTCGAAAAACATCCTATATATCGGTAAAAGTCCGAAAGTTTTGAAAAATATTGAAACACATCGAAGAAATCGGCAAAAGTCCAAGTGTTTCGAAAAACATCCAAAATATCGAAAAAAGTCAAAAAGAATTGAAAAATATTGAAGAATATTGAAAAACATGTAAAACATAGTTGAATGTCCAAAAATATTGAAAATATTGAGTTAGCATCATTGACCAAATCACTCTCATTTTTGCTCTTATCAACACAATACAACACAACATCAAGAATAAAAAAAAACAATAAATGAAAGAGACGGAAAAGACAACAACAACACATAACTCATGGCGCAGCAAACTATAGCGACTGAAATGCAAACGATCATTTTTATGCAAGCATTGAACTACTTTTTTCAACAACTTCATATTAAAAAAAAAAAGGTTTATCTTATAAAAACCAAAAAAATAAGTATACAATCCTGTTCCTTATTATACGTAGAACGTTTTAAAAAAAAATTATTAAAATCGGTTTGGTGTATTTTCCACCAAATCGTTACATAGGGTTTTCATATAAGCAATTTTATATAAATAGTATAGATAAAAGAATATGTATAGTAGAGAGGATCAATTTGTTCCAAGCCAAATTTTTCCACTTACTTTCATTCAGTTTCGGATTCTCCGTTAAAATCTAAGTTAAAAACTCCTTGGGACCATATATCTGCGGTGAATTTCGACTCAGCCAAAAATCGTTTGAAGTTTTGGGTTTCTTTCGCTGTTGCGAGATTGTCTTTGATAATTTATAACTTCCGAACAAATTGTTGTATTGCTATGATTTTAGCACCGTTAGAAAGGTGTTGTTGCGTAGTAAGAACGCTTTGTCTAATTTATTGAAAAAAATTATCTGGTTCAAAAGTTATGACCTTTTGAATGAAAATATATAAAAACTTTATACAAAATGTACCAAAAATTTCATATTTTTTAAAAAAAAAATATACTTTTAAATTTTTTTTATAGTGTATAAAAAGAACTATCTAGAGAGGGTCTATTCATCCAGATACGGCTAGGCATTTCAAAGTTATGACCTTTTGAATAAAAACAAATACAGACTTCATACAAAGTATATTAGAAATTTAATCTTCCAAAAACAAAAAAACCGTTATTTTTGAATTTTTTTCTATAGCTCATCAAAACGCCTTTCCAACGCAGTCCTGTTCTTTAAGATACGGCTAGCAATTCCAAAGTTATGACATTTTGAATGAGAGCAGATGAGAACTGTTGAGTGAAAAAATATTTAAAACAAAGTTGAACAAAAAAAATTTTTTTTTTTTTTTTATAAGTTCTTGTGTAGCACTTTCGATTACCATTAATTAGTAGAAAAAAACCACCAAAGGATTTTTTGAAGTTGGGTCACTAAGCGGTGCTATAATGGCTCAAAGTTCGAAAAATCAAGTATTATAGAGAAAATGTATGCTTTGATTCAAAATGTCTTAACTTTGGAATTGCTAGCCGTATCTTAAAGAACAGGACTGCGTTGGAAAGGCGTTTTGATGAGCTATAGAAAAAAATTCAAAAATAACGGTTTTTTTTGTTTTTGGAAGATTAAATTTCTAATATACTTTGTATGAAGTTTGTATTTGTTTTTATTCAAAAGGTCATAACTTTGAAATGCCTAGCCGTATCTGGATGAATAGACCCTCTCTAGATAGTTCTTTTTATACACTATAAAAAAAATTTAAAAGTATATTTTTTTTTTTAAAAATATGAAATTTTTGGTACATTTTGTATAAAGTTTTTATATATTTTCATTCAAAAGGTCATAACTTTTGAACCAGATAATTTTTTTCAATAAATTAGACAAAGCGTTCTTACTACGCAACAACACCTTTCTAACGGTGCTAAAATCATAGCAATACAACAATTTGTTCGGAAGTTATAAATTATCAAAGACAATCTCGCAACAGCGAAAGAAACCCAAAACTTCAAACGATTTTTGGCTGAGTCGAAATTCACCGCAGATATATGGTCCCAAGGAGTTTTTAACTTAGATTTTAACGGAGAATCCGAAACTGAATGAAAGTAAGTGGAAAAAAAATTTGATCCTCTCTAATGTATAGTAATATAAAAAAATGGAAAGGGAGAATGATTGATAAAAAAAACGCACTTACACTTACTATCCAAAAATCAAAACTGACTGAGCTGAAAAAGAATTAAGTGCTTCTTTACTTTCAGTTCTCATTTTACTCAGAATAAGGAAACTGAGCGGCGATTGTCTCAAATTAGAGACCAATTCTATGTATGTCAATTCAGTTTATATTTTTTTTTAAATAACGCTTTATGCGAAACGCGCAAATTAAGTGCACTAAGAAGTGGTTAGGGACAGCAGGGAGAGTGACTATTTAACACTTTATTATTTTTTTCTTGAGCTATTCGTATAGCAGTTGTTGTTAAGTATCGGTATTATTGTAAATAGTTAAAATATCAATGTTTCTTTTTTATTTATCTCAGCGTAAGGGGCATAATTTATTGATATTTAAATAAGTTTTGTTAGCGATAATGCAGATACTAAAAAAACACAGTTCGGATTAAAAGAAATAAGCATAAAAAAAAATATCGATGGTTAAATTTATAGTTCAGCTATAAAAAAGCACACAAAAAATTATAAAGTTTACTGTCTTATAATTTTTAAATGCAATTAAAAACCTTCTAAAAAGCTGGTTTTAATTCACACAATAAAACCTTTAAAAAAAACTTATAAAAACCGTGTATAGTGACCCATAGTTTTTTCATAAAAATCGCATCATTAAACCCTGCAGAGCACTGATGGCATGGAAAATGTCATCATGTATCCGCTGAATGTATTATATTTCCCAAAGCATTTTGTTTTATGTTTTTTCAGTTTCCACTATCTTGATTTATTTTTTAATATGCATACAATTTTTTTTTCGCTCTAAGACCGTAATAAAATTTAGATTAAATTTTTTTTTTGGAAATAAAAAAATATTTTTCCAAACAAATGAAAAAGCCACAACAAAGTCAGCAGACATTAGCGACTACTTTAATAGCATTTTGGGCGCATTTAACACGCTGCAAGAGGGAATAACTTTAAATGGGTCTTATAAACAAGCGTGTTGTTTATACTCGTAACTATTAAAGTAGAAGGTTTTGTTTTTTCAGCTATTTAGTTTTTGGGAACCCTTATGACATGCTTTGACCTAAATTTTAAAGAATTAAATTTAATTAACATTTTCCTCGTTTTTTGTTTTATTTTAAAGTTAATGAGAATAAAAGTATGTTTTCATTTATAATTCACTGTTATCTAACGTTGCTGGATAAACTTTACGTCTTAGAGAAAACTTTTTTATAGAAAATGTATGTCTAAATGTATGGGTTTTTAAAAAATTTATTTGCTTTATAGTGTTTAAAAAGATTTGTTAAAGTTCTGGAACTTTAAAGTCGAAATTTTTATTTTTTTCCCATTCTTTGACTTTGGCGGCTATTTTAGTATGAAAAATGTTCTATGAATATGCATCTTGTAATTTTTTTTAAATCCTTTTTAAATTATCTTTAATTCGGTTATACCTTTGTCATAACATTTTTTTAGTTGAGGTCAAAAAAAAAAAAATATTTTTTCTATAACAATCCGTTTGAAGTCTCCAGTAGATAAAGGGCAGCATATGCAGCTCAAAGCAGGATTAACCTTTCTGTTATATAAAAAAGTATTTTTTCTGATCTCAAATTAAAAATGGTGATAAGAAATATGCATCCGAATTAAAGGAAACTTAACTATATTTCTAAAAAAAAATATTAAAGAGTAGGACTTTTTTATAGGTACTAAAATATATACTAAAAGTCAAAAAGTAGGGAATAATATTGAAAATATCAACTTTAAAGTTACGGATCGTTGCAAAATCCTTTTGAGTCTTATAAACCAAATACACTATTCGAAATTTCAAACAATTGGCTAAAAGTTTTCTACAAAAAAGTTTGCTCTAAAACGTTACGGTGACCCAAGACTTTGGATTTTTGTAAAAAAAAGTCAGAAAATCAGTTTTAATATATAAAGAAATATTTCAAACCTAGATTGCCATGTCTGAAGTATCCGTTGTAAAAATTGCTGGGGTAGTATACATACTTTTTGGAAAATTTTAACGTTTTTTGAAAGCAACGCCGAATTTTGAAGGTTTTTTACATGCTAAAAAAGCCGTTGCCAGTTTTGTTATATCGAATCCGAATTTTGAGATACTCCTGTTTCAAAGTGAATAGAAGCTGTGTTTTGGGCATTTAACTTTGAAGTGCACAATACGGCCATTTGGTCACGTGGTCATGGATTACATGGGTTTCGATGAAACTACATGGGATACATAGAACATAAAACAGTTTTTTAAACAATGCATCAGTTTAGTGAAGTTTCTTTTTACTAATGCCAGGATTTTATTCATGAAAACAGGGATTTTCACTCTAAGAACCCAATATGGTCACTTCGTCATCTGGCTGGACCACTGGATCATGAATGGATTCCGATGAAACCACATGGGACCTATAGAACATAAAACATAGTGTAGTTCCTTTTTCCTAATGCCATGATTTTATTTTTGCAAATAAGGACTTTTCATACTAAGGACCTAATATGGCCACTTAGTCCCCTGGCCATGGATAACTGAAACTGGATTCCAATGAAGTCAAATAAGAGATGTAGAACATGCAACAGTGTTTAAAACAGTATATCAATTTAGTGTAGTTTCTTTTTCCTAATGCCATGATTTTATCCTTGAAAATAAGGACTTTTCATTCTAAGAACCCACTACGGTCAATTGGTCACCTGACCATGAACCACTGAGACATGGGTGGATTCCAATGGAGCTAAATATGTTCCATAAAACATAAAATATTTTTTGAAAGAATATATTGGCTTAAAGTAGTTTCTGCTCCCTTAAACCAGAATTTTATCTTTGAAAATAGGGCCCAATATGGTCAATTGGTTACGTGATCATTGACCACTGGAGTATGAGTGTGCGCAAATTGAACTGAGTGGTTATCGAGTGAGTGGGCTCCGTTGATCAGAGAAAAACATTTAAAACAAGATATCAATGAAATTTTAAAATTATCTCATATAAACTTTCAAAAACTTCACGAAAACCAATTTTCTTCCAAACTGAGTAAATCTTCCCCTTTCAGCCTTAATCACGTAACTGCAATTTTTTTAAAACTTGGAAAAAATTTGTCAATACGTTATGTGAAGGCCTCTGACAATTTTCCGATAAAAAATAAAAATTAAAAAAATTTCGTAGTAACGTGGTTATCATTGAAATGGGACAATATGTCCATATGTATCGCCCCAAGAAGTAGAAAACTACCCCAACCGTATCTCGAAAATCGTTTGAGATATCCAAAAAATTCCAATGGATTTTTCTTGACTAGGCCCAAAGTAGCCTGCGTTCTAAAATTCACAAAGAAACTTCAACGGGATCGGATACCGGGCCGACAGTTGTGCAAAGACACTTTAAACTTTGTTGGCTTTAGATTTTTTTAAAGCCTCAGTATGAGGATGGTGCCGAGAAAGGAGAGGAATTAAAGGAGTAACACGCAGTGATAAAATTTAGTCCAACCACTACTGTCTGTTCATTGTGCCGTTTAAAGTGATTTTGCACATCCAAAAATTGACATGAAAAAATGTCAATATCATCGGTGTATACCAGCCCTTCCATGTGACCCTAAAATTTTCATAGTTTTCAGTAAGTACAGGCTAAGTACATTGTTCTGTACAATCAAATATTTTATGAATCTCAAAAAATCTTTTAGAATCCATTCTTTCAGTCCTGTTCCGAAATCCGTGTGATTCTAATTACTTTTCATTTATGAGGCTTTTTGCGTGAAACGATAAAAAATATGAGAATCTTTTTTGTGAAAAATTATAGGTTCTGCAAATAGTATTGATTTACATTAACGAAAAAGTATCCATTAAGGAAATATTTATAAAAAACCGCAAAAAGTCGAAAAATTCGATTTTATCGAATATTTCCGAAACAGTTACTTTCTCGTAAATACTAATCAATATTATTTGTAAATCATGTAGATTTGCAAAAAAAAGATTCTAATACTTTTTATCGTGTGACTCACCATTTTCATCAAAAAGCCTTCTAAATGAAAAGTAATTGAAACCACACGGATTACGAAACAGGGCTGATTAAGATGAATTGGCGGTGAAATGTTGTTATTTTGATAGATGCGGCTCTTTAAGTTTTTGTAGAACGACTTAATGATGCTTATGAGGCTTAATGAATTATTATTTGTTTCCAAAGCATTGTTACTTTGTACATATATTTTGTCATAAGGTATGTGAATGTTTATCTGCAATTTGCATATTTGCTGCATTGCTTAAATTAGTAAATATTTTAAGGAAGCAACTCACAATTGTGCCTTTTGTATGAATTTTAAAAAGGGCGTATTTATCTTTTTGAATTTAAATCAGCCATTTTTGTTTGGTCTTGAGAAAAGGTAGAAAGAAAGGGTATTCTGAACTCTGAGTGCTGATACTACATAAGATGCTGTCATAGTGTAGTGCTATACTTAGCTTAAGTGATTAAATGACCAGTTTTATCTCTTCCAAAGATGAAGTCAGGCTTGAAATAGTCAATATATTTCCATGAGAAAATAATCTAAATTGACAGTCAGCTCGCATGAGAGCAAATACAAGTTTTTTGAAAATTTCAATACAAAAAATATCAGCGCCTTTTGTACTTTCTGAGGCAAACCAACAACTGCAGCATGCAGAACGAATGAACGAAAAGTTGCAAGTATTTCAACAACGCATTCCAAATCACACTTAATTTTTGGTTAAAAATTCTTGCAATTTTTCTGTTGCCAATGTTGTTGTTGTTGGTTGGTTGGTTGTTTGGCTCCTTTTGTACTCACTTGTTGCTGTTGGTTTGATTTTGTGTTGCTGCTTGCAACCGTGCAACTTTTTGTGCGCTCGCGCGTCATTTGCTGCGTGCGTTATTTCGGCGTTTCCTTATTTTTTGTTGTTTTTTTTTGTGTTTTGCTGATGATGCTTAAATTTTTGAAGGTTTTTATTTCATTAAAGTTTGTTTGTTATTTTGTGGCAGCGTTTTTTTTTTTTTTGTTGCTTTCTTCAATTAAACTAGTGCGGTTACGATTGTGGTTGCTGCTGCTGCTTCTTTTTGTTTCGTTTTTTGCTAAACATTTGCGAACATTGACTTTTGTAAAAATACTTAACACAAAAAAACGAAAAAAAAGCAGGCACAGCACATCACATCAGCAAATGAATGACGAAAAAATTACATTCTTTTTAATTTCAACAAAAATTGAAAGACTGACGAAGGTTGTTGTTTTTGTTTGCATTGCGTTTCGCAGATTTCAAGAGGTTTGATGAAAAGATGTCGACATTTTTGAGTGGCTGATGTGTCTTCTTTTTATTTTTGAACTTTGTTTGGTTTGGTTGGATTTATTTGTTTTCTTTTTTTCGTCTTTTTTTGTTTTTGTGGACTTGAAGTTGAATTTTTGGATTTCATTTATTGTTGATTGTTTTCGGCACAAAAGTGCTTGCTTGCTAAGCGCTTTATTTTTTTTTCCATAAAAAGACAACAAAACTTAATGAGCCAAATAATTGCAAAATTTAGGATTTTAACATTTTTTGAAACTTTTGAAAGTTTTATGTAAACAATTTTATTGGAAATTTATGCTGAAAATCTTATATATTCTATCATTTCTTCTTTATTCTTCTACATAAGTCATATAAAATTCTACAAATTTTAATTGATTTCATTGCGTTTCTACGGTTTCCGTTTCTTTATGAGTTTTTAATTTTTATTAGTTTTGTTAATTAGGTAGTTTTATTTCTTTATTTGTAAAAAAATAAATCAAAGATATGAAAAAAAAACTCCTTCTCAACAGCAGCAGCATCACCAGCAGCATCACCAGCAGCATTTAATCTTTAGCACGAGATTTTGACATTAAGGCCACTGCGGCAATTGTGGTCATTTTGCGTGTTTTGTTGAGAAAAAAAAAATAAAAATAATAAATCGACAACAACAACAAAATATAATATACAGTTAGCAACATAATGGCGTGCTAATTGACTAGCTTTTGTGCAGTCGAGTTCTTTTTGTTGGTTTTAGTAAACTTTTATTTAAGCAAAAATAAACAAAAGACTTAAGCAGCAAACTTGTAGTTATTTACTTTATATCATACAAATGGGGCTTGTCTGAGAAAATGGTGTTTTTTTAAAAGTAATTTTTAAAAAGGAAAGTATTAAATAAATAAGGTCATTATATCAATAAGTAAATTTTAAATATAGAAATGGGTGAATCTCCGAAAAATGTTCCAAAACATGCCTTATTTTGTCCCCACCTACAATTTTTTATTTTTTTATTAATTGATAATAAAGAATATGATGACCTTAATTTCTGGGAATTTTTAAAAAAATTAATATAAGCTTTCAGTGTTGCCATATTTAAAAAAATATATATAAAAATTAAAAGAAAATTTTAGTCTAAAAACGCCTAAATAAACCATTGAAAAAACCAATACAAATTTTAAGAGTTGCCACATCGTCGCCTGAGTATAACTTTGCCGTAAACGCCAAAACACGCATTTTCAACTGAGGATGCAGTTTTATGTTTTCGAGTACGCTTTTTCTGAATCTTTTATCCATTTCGTCCTATCTCTTTCCAATCCAGAGTTATGCAGTGCGACTTTTGCTGTATATCCACAAAAATAGCTAGTTGAATTTTTAGTTTGCCGTAAAAGCCAAAAATATGGATATACGGCAAGTTTTCCATATATTTTAAAATTTTTTTTAAGTTATTTTTGTTTTGCCGTACATGAATATGAATCATATAATAATTCACTATTGTTTTAATGCAATGCATTACTAAGCGTATAAACTTAAGCCAATTAGTGCATTTCTTTGTCCCTAAGAGGACCTTTTTGTTTATCATACTATGTCGTTGTCGTTATTTTTAGTTCTGTAACTTAACAAATAATAAATTATCTACATGGAACATTGCGATTTTTAAAACAAAAATCGTGTGTTATTCGATGTTTCTTTCGTAAGTTTTTCTTTGTACCTGTTGCATTCAAAAACGTTCATATTGTTGAATCCTGAGTAGTAAAAACAACGCACATTTGTTAATTTTATTGATCGTAGTCATTTTCACATTTTAGCTCCGTTTTTCAATATTTTCAAGTTGACAAATTAGTTACATGCAAATTTGACCCATTTTAATTTCCCATAAATGAGCTATGGTTAGCTTTAAAAGTGCATGGTTTTGTCCTTAAAATGGTGAAAATATGGACCATTTATCGATATATTTGCAAAGGTTATAGCCATTTAAAAACTATTTCCTATGCAAACATGCACCACATGTCGTATGAGTAATATTTATTAATATGGAAAAATAAAGACTCATATCAACATTTCCTGACATTTCTGCCGCCTGAAATGTAAAAATTTTGCCAAACTGCCTGAAGATAAATTAATATAACTTAAAAAATAGAAGGGGTAGGATTCTGTAGTTAGTAAAAAACCAAATAAAATTATTTATTCAAAGTATTTGAGAAAAACAAATTAAGTTTGATCGGTTCGTTTGTTTGTAATTCCACCTCAAACTTAAAAAAGTTATTTCCCAAAAAGTGAAATTGGCGTTTACGGCAAAGTAATACTCAGGCGACGATATGTATAGAGGGTTGTGACCTCAAGAGTTAAATTATTATTTTTTTCCTATATAGAGTAATGTTCTCTCTCCAAAGTCGCATACTTAACTCTATTTTCTTCTAACCCCCCAATTATGATTATGGCAATCGAATGAAGAAAGCTGCATCCATAAAATTTGGTATAGATAATAGCTAAGATAGTCTACCTGGAGCTTAAAATGTGCGCCATCGGTCAATGTTTACGTCTACTACCCTTATAAACATTTGAAAACATTGTACGGGTGGTAGGTATGAACATTAGCCAGCCATTTTTAGTCCCAGTTAGACTACTATCCCAACTATTATCTGTACCTTATTTTGTAAATGCATCTTTATGCGTTTGGTCATAATCGAAAATTTAACAAGCAGGTCGACAAATTTAACATGGGAACAAACAGTTCTCTACAGGGTAGGAGCATTTAAATCTGAAAAATCAGGCAACAAATTTTTCGGCACTAAATGTCGATTGACCGCAACAGAAATTTGAAAAAAATCATATAGCTTAATACCACTCTCAACTCAAATATTATTTTCCATTTTTTCAATTGGATTTTGTTTGAAAAAAGATCTTGATAGACGGTCAAATTTTCTATAGGACCAAACAGGACCCTACAACGCACGTAGGAACATACAAATCTGAAAATATTAGCAAATTTTTTTCGACATTTGGAGCCATTCGACTACCGTTCATCACGACCGTGCATATAATGGCCATCTGGCCACCATACCTTTTAAGTGAAGATAAATTGAATCTGTCATTTTTAAAAGGAGATATGTTTCGTTCGGCCGAAAATATTTTTTTTCTGTTGTGGTAATGGCACTGGTTGGTCTATCTTTTTTCCAAGTACGCAGATAGCTGCATAATATCAATGGTAGTTAGCCCTTATCACTAAAATTCCATTTTAAAAAGATTTACCAAACTTATGAGCGTTTTTCTTAAATTTGTCAAACGCTTAAATGTCATATATCCCCTTTTTTAAAATGACAGATTCAATTTCCCTTCACTAGAAAGGTAGGGTGGCCTGAATCTTTAATCTATAAGCACAAAACTTGAGCTGCAAATTGCTCAAATGATTATGTGACTGTCGTTGGGAAAATTCATTTTACATTCCAAGGCAAATTTTTTTTTGCCAGAGCTAAGTCACAAAATGATGATAAAAAATCCCTAAGCTAAGATTACCTTTGGTAGTTCTAAATAATGAGTGGCTACAATTTATTTATTTTTTTAAATAGTCCAAAAATTTGGAAAGTTAAATGATTTTTCTTTTAGCTAAAGATTACTGTTTGTTTTATCATTTCTTTCGCATATACGAAAAACTTAAGAAACAAACTTGAAAGAAACTTAACTTTTTTGATTTCCTGAACCAACCTTAACACACACCGCGATTATTATGCACAAGTAAAATATATTTATTCATTAAAATTTTATTTATATTTGCAACAAAAAACACATTTTTACCGCCAAACATTTAGACTCTTTTTCACATTTTTGTGACCTAAAATGTTAACTTTATTTGCCAGAAAACAAAAGACTTAAACTACAAACTTTGCTTACCGCTTTTGCAATTAGCATAGAACACAATAATGGTTATGCAAATTGCTGGAGTATTTGATTGTTTTGCGTTGTTGCAGTTGCTGGCTGGTTCTGTTTTCTTTTTTTGTAATTATTGTTGTTGTTTCTCAGTTGGCAGCTTGACAGTTTGACAGACAGACAGCATAATTTGTGTATAGTATGTGTGTCTTTGCAATTATTCGTACATACATAGGCTTCAATTAAATCGCTATGCCGCCACCACCACTGTAGCATATTTTGTAAATGTGGGAAAAAATGTATGTAGGTACAACAACGAAGGAGACGCTGCGCCTTTAACGACGCATAATTTGAAAATTAGTTTACTACAGGTATAGCAAAGAAACAGCTCCCCCGTATGCATTGGTAGTCAATACATAATTAATGAAAGTTGCAAGAAACTACTGCAGATCTTCAAAATTTGCAAAACTTATTATCCAATATAAGTAGAACTAAAACTTACAATTTATGTGGCATTGGAATGGAATATTTCTAATTTTTCGTATACCTTATTAACGAGTTAACTTTATGGGTTAAAAAATTATCAATACAGAGCCCCTAATGTGTTACATAATCTCCTCAAAATCTTTAAAACTCAACGTGTTGAAATTTGGTATACTAACAGATCAGTACGGTCCCTAACAATAATTTCCCAAAATTTTTACACCCGGTAAACTGTTTTCAATGAAACTTTTTCACTGAAAAATTGTCAGAAAACTCATTTTTTTAGAAAAACAGCAATTTAACTTATGTCCTAATTCTCTATCTCGAAAAATGTGAGTGACTGAAATTCGTTTTCAGTCATTTTCGTTTAAAAAATATTTTCTGTAAATCGAATTGAGTTTTTCGTCAACACTCATTTGGTTTGTGGCTTTGTTTTCGAATAAGCAAAGACAATACATTTTTGAGAAATGCCAACTCTATTTTTAATGATATTTCGAACTTATTACTGAATATTTTCAATTGAAAAAAGAAATTAATTTTCAAATGGCAGTTCTATTTGGATATTGGTTTTGAAATTTGGTTTGAAAATAATAATAAAAAAAAAACGGATTTCACAAGTGCAGAAAACATGTATTATACAAAAGTTTCTGCAATTCTTCTCCTTAAGGTTGTAGCTATGGTTGAAGTGTTTTAATTTGGTGGTCTCTCAATTTTACTTACAATTTCATTGCTATCAAGTTCTTTTAAAGGCGGCATCTCGTTTTTGTAATGTATACAAACGTTATGTTAAGCACAAAAAACATTTATAATTTTAGTTACTACCATAGGAGAGTAATGCAGTCCTCTCTCGGTAAAAATGCATCGAAATCTATTTTCGAGGACTCCAAAATAGCGTTAAATTACATTGCTTTACAAAATTGCTCATTATATTTGTCTTTAAAAGGTCACTGTGGATTTCTGAACGGTGTTAGTAAATATGGTGACAATTGTTACTAGAATCTCCTGAAAAGTAAAAATTACTATGCAAGTACGTTAAAGCTGTTCCAAATTGACCAAAATTTCTAAAATATAATCCATAAGGTGGAGTTTGATGCATATTAAGGTGAAAAATTACAATTTGTAATCTGTGCATTTTGAATGTTTTTATTTTAAATATGGTTTTCTAAGTCTCACAGAGATTACACAGCCATATCGATACCTTAGAGCGCTATAGTCCTATCTTAATTTTTTCAATTGTTGGGAAATGCAAAAATGCAATAATTTTACCTGCAGTATATTTTAACATAATTTAATATTTTTAACCAATTTTATTAATTTCTAACGAAATCCCAGCCAATTAATAGTATGCCATTACTTTTGCCCTTATATAGAATTGCACTACTTTTAAAATAAACAACACATTTTGTACATTTTTTGAATTTTTTCCACTAAAATGTCATAAAAAGCCATGAAACGCGTAGAAAACACGAAAAAAACTAATTTTTTTGTTTTCTTTTTTTAATTTTTGGTTCCGACAAACAAGAGTGTAGCCTTGGGTGTAACCATATTTGTTCACTAAAATGTCGCAAAAAGTGATGAAACGCGAAGAAAACGCGAAAAAGCGAAGAATTTTTTTTAAAAATGTGACTTATTTGAATATTCAGTGGAGATAGGACAGTAGCGCTCTTGAAAAAATTGCAGTTTGGAGATAGGATTTTTCTTAATTATTGAATATTTTGGTATTTTAGTGGTATTTTGACATCACAGCGTTTTTCACACTGTAAAGAAGCCCACAATGATGCCATAACTGCAAAAATCTCAAAATCGCAAAAAGTGGAGATAGGACCATAGCGCTCTAAGGTATCGATATGATATTTTTTAAGTACCCAAAACTATTTGTCTTCTGCACTTTAGAAGAGATCGTAAAAAATTGCCAAAAATCCATGGTCGGCTAATGGGATGCATCTGAATGGCGCATGACTAAAAATGGATGAAAAATAGAGTTCTTGATAAAAACCAGTTTTTTTTGCTAAATGATTTTAAAGAAAATATATTTTGCGTATAAGATAGAATATGACTGCCTTTTTAAATAAATTAATCGTAGTTTGAGCACGGATTTCTTACGTCGACATATTTGATAGACAAATTATGGTCACAAATCTAGAAAAAAAATTGTGTTTTGGAAATCAAAAGAAAACCACAACGACATTCATATCGAGTAGAAATAATTCCAAGCACTCTGCAATAATTCTTGAAGCAAATGTGTAGGATTAACAGCGTTTGAAGTCAGTCCCAACAAAACCTTGATAGCTTCCTGATGCAAGGAACCTCAAAAAGCAAGCCAGTTTAATTACATTTGGTGTTCCTGTTTTTCTGTGACAGATCTTCATTTTTGGGGACAGTTCTTCGAAAATATATTTTAAGACTTCTTTACTTACGCGAAAATTCTTTACAATGCTGCAATAAATAAATTTGCAACGCTAAACTTTATTTTGCCTTATGATGAAAGTCGTGGTATTTATCTACGTACTTACGCGCTTAAAATTCCGTTATTTATCCGAAGAGAACGATAATTTTCATAACTCTTTCGTCGAAAAATAACAAAGTCCACCACAACCAATAAATTCAAAAAAAGAACTTGCACTCGATTTTTAAACGACAGAAAATTTCAAGTGACAAACTTGACTGTAAATTCGTTTGTTTTCGTTTTACAGAAATACAATTTTTTCAAAATAAAAATAAAAATCAAATATCACAACCATTTCGAATATAAAATAACTCATTCGCTCATTTTCGAATATAAAATATTCAATCGCTCTCACTTTGTTGTCGTTTTTCGTTTTAGTGAATACAAAATATTGAGCTTTTTGATTTCTAGTCACTTTTCAGTCGAAAAGTGAGAGTTTTCGAGATAGAGAATTAGGGCATTAGTCCGGGTTAAAAAATAGAACAGTTTGCATGAAAACAAAAGACTTAGGAAACGAACTTGTTGGTCAGTTGAAACATGCCACTATTTTTTTTTGGATTCGTTCAAGTACTTATTTATAAAAAAACAAACTACAACAAGAAAACAACAACAAAAATAACAAACCGGCTACTTTGCTTGCGCCATGATTTTTATTTTGCTCAGCTACTCAATGTGTTTGAACTCTCAGTGGAGAGCAAAACTAAACAAGCAATGAGAGCAACAATAACAACAAAAAGTTGGAAAACAACAACACTAGCAACAACAAAATACTAAGTTGTAAACACCAAAAAAAATTCGATGAAAATAGGAGAATAACGTAGCTGAATTTATAGTGAGCATTCAGAGAGAGAGAGAACCTAATGAGAGCAATACTAATGTTGCGCTCATGCGTGGTGAATTTAAGCTGCCCTGTCTTTATTATTGTTTCTCATTGTTGATGCTATTGTTGTTGTTGTTTTTCTGCATTTCTGTTTTGCTTTTCTCATCTGAGGAGGCCCATGGAATGTGAATGGTTATGCTGAGGCTTCTGGTTTGTCGTCGCACTACCGCATTAAGGTGTTTATTCAATTTTCTGGAAATATTTTAAAAATCTACGCGTACAACTTGAAGTTGAATTGAAATTGAATTGAAATTGAATTGAAATTGAATTGAAATTGAATTGAAATTGAATTGAAATTGAATTGAAATTGAATTGAAATTGAATTGAAATTGAATTGAAATTGAATTGAAATTGAATTGAAATTGAATTGAAATTGAATTGAAATTGAATTGAAATTGAAATTGAAATTGAATTGAAATTGAATTGAAATTGAATTGAAATTGAATTGAAATTGAATTGAAATTGAATTGAAATTGAATTGAAATTGAATTGAAATTGAATTGAAATTGAATTGAAATTGAATTGAAATTGAATTGAAATTGAATTGAAATTGAATTGAAATTGAATTGAAATTGAATTGAAATTGAATTGAAATTGAATTGAAATTGAATTGAAATTGAATTGAAATTGAATTGAAATTAAATTGAAATTGAATTGAAATTGAATTGAAATTGAATTGAAATTGAATTGAAATTGAATTGAAATTGAATTGAAATTGAATTGAAATTGAATTGAAATTGAATTGAAATTGAATTGAAATTGAATTGAAATTGAATTGAAATTGAATTGAAATTGAATTGAAATTGAATTGAAATTGAATTGAAATTGAATTGAAATTGAATTGAAATTGAATTGAAATTGAATTGAAATTGAATTGAAATTGAATTGAAATTGAATTGAAATTGAATTGAAATTGAATTGAAATTGAATTGAAATTGAATTGAAATTGAATTGAAATTGAATTGAAATTGAATTGAAATTGAATTGAAATTGAATTGAAATTGAATTGAAATTGAATTGAAATTGAATTGAAATTGAATTGAAATTGAATTGAAATTGAATTGAAATTGAATTGAAATTGAATTGAAATTGAATTGAAATTGAATTGAAATTGAATTGAAATTGAATTGAAATTGAATTGAAATTGAATTGAAATTGAATTGAAATTGAACTGAATTGAAATTAAATTGAATTGAAATTGAATTGAAATTGAACTGAATTGAAATTAAATTGAAATTGACTTAATTTTCTTCGTTATATCTCTCTATTTTCTTTGTTTTTTTTTATTTTCATTTTGCTTCACCATCGCTGATTCCCACACGCAGCCAATTTGGAACTGCTTTCGTCGTCATCTTCATCTGTTCTCCGTTTTCCATTTTTTGTGCAAAGTTGTCTATTGTTTTTGGTTAGGTAGCTTTTGCTACTCCTTACTCCACGTTGTTTCTACTTACTTCTCTTGAAAACACAATAAATCCACATGCGTTAGCGTATTAGTGCTCTGAAGCCCTCCAAAATCGAGTGGAGCAGTAGCAACGGCATGAAAAGAACTCTTTTATTTATTCTGTTTTTAATTTTGCCTTATATTCTTCAATCGGTTCTTCGTAGTGGCTTTTTATTTTTGTTTTATTTATTTTGCTTTGATTAAATTTACTATTTTTTTATTTAGTTCTTCTGGCATTGCTTTTGTCTTTTTCCAATCTATTGCTCCGTCTCAGTTGCCCCTCGGTGTCATTGTTTAGGGTCTTGCCTGTTCTCTACATTTGAAGCCTGGTCGGTGCGCTTTATGGCGTTATTTTTATGTTATTGTGCTTGTGCGCGCTGATCTTTAATGGGACTTCTTTGGAATTTTTTAATTTTTTTCCATCTCTTCTTTTTCATACCATGCGTATTTGCGATGAAACTGATAAAAATCGAAATTTCTTTCTTCTTCTCTCAAGCTAGCGATAAAGAAATGAAAAAGGAGTAGAAAATAAGATAGATGGCATTTTAATAGAGCTTGGGTATTATATATTGCTTAGAGCTTAAGCTAGTAATTTTTAAAGAATTTTTTTTTGGAAAAAGATTGTGGAGTGACGAAAATTAGATAAGTTTCAATAAAAAATAGCAAAATAAAATGCATACTAAAAAATTGCTGGCCTAACACCAATATACCAAACATGAACTTAAAATCGAAGACTGAAAGAAAATGATATGAAAACAACCAACTGATTTTTGGATGTGACACACTCTCTGAAACTAGTCAGAGAAGCTTGCCAACAAGCCTGAAAAAAAAATCCACAAGGTAAGAGATGATGCATGAAGCAGAATTTGGGAAAAAATCCAAGAGCCAGAATTATAATGGAGGGAAATAAAAGTCTTTGCGAAGGAGCGCACAAGATGGAGACGTTTCATTTTGGCGCTATGCATTGTTTTGATGTTACAGAAAGAAACAAAGTGTTCCTTTATAAAACTTTAAACAAATGTTGCCAAGAAAAGATTGAAGCCTTATGCAATGATCGGCCTTTTTTGCATTGAAAAGCGCTAGAAATATTTATGAAAACATATAAGAAAATATTTCAAAATGCGCAAAATTTAAAGTGCAACCGGCACATGCAGCTAGTAGCTTATTGCTACAAATACAAACTACAAAACACGCACAAGTTTTTAAAGCGCAAAAATACACACAAGCGATACTATAAAGATGACGACGACGACATCAAAATGCAAATGCAGTAGCCAATGCCCTCGGGTTGTTGTTGCGCTTTTGTTCTTGCTGCTGCTGTTGATGTTGCTGTTATGGTGATGAACTAACGTTAACTTTACGCATGCGCGCATGCTGTTCACGTTGCTGCTCACGTTATTCTTGTTGAAGAAAACTCTTTGCCGGTCAAAGTAAAGAGCAATAAAATCAAAAAATAAGAAGCCAACTTGCTGTAACTTTACTTTTTGATAACAACAAAAAATATGAAGCTTTGTTTTTGCACAGATTTATTATAAATTGAAAATAGAAACAACAACAGCTATAAAATAATAATAGCAACATTAAAAGAAAGCTCAAGTAAATGCGCAAGAAAGATGGAAACAAATAAGTTGATAAAAATATGAAAAGGACCGCTAAGGGAAGAGATAGTTAAAAAGTAATAACATTTTACAGTATAAAAGTAATTTTAGCGCCTTTTGCTGACAGCATGTGCTGCAGCTAAGTTGCAACTCTATTAAGTAATACAATGGGAAAAATGCAGATTGGTTTCTTAACCATACCTAAAACGTTAAGGAGTGTGTCCCAAAAAATATTTTATACCATCATTGCCCGGCGTGCGTTGCTATACCTTCCTTTGAAAAGAGAGTAGGGCATCTCCAATTAAATTAAACCAGAAAATATAAATTGTCCCGATGCAATTTATATTAGTACTGATTCTCACCTATTTGATTAAAAGTTTCAGAGATATGACAATTTTTAAGGGCTTGGCACCGTCTATTTTTCCCTTGGGTAATATTTGATCCGGTATCCTTAATACATATACCAAAAGTTTTTTAATTTTTGGTTCCGTCATCCGAGTGGGGACTTTTGGGTGAAAAATTTTTTTTACACTAAAATGTTGTAAAAAGTCACGAAACGCGTAGAAAAAAAAAGGAAAAAAAAATTTGGGTTCCGGCATCCTAGGGGGACCCTCGGGTGGACAAAAAAAAAAAAAACTAAAAAAGCTAATGATGCAGAAACACGCGCAGTACTCAAAAACTTATAAAAATAAATTTTCATGGTGATCGGTTCAGCCGTTTGGGAGTTTATAAGGAACATACAGACAGACATGCAAACATTCATTTTGTATTGATTTGTTTAGCTCCCTGTATGAACCCAACGAATCCAATGGGCACGAAGCGTATGTCAGACGGTAGCCTGGCTCTTTGGAATTGAGTCGCTATGGAGCGTAACTCGGAAGTAAATATTGCGGGTGAGAGTTTTACAGAAACTCAGATATCGGCGACTGCAATTTTTTCTACCATTCATGATAGTTCTTGATAGTCTTAGTCGGCATGTGGTTATTTTCTTTGAAGGGCTCACCACTTAATGAGGTGCCAAAGATACCTCTTATTCGAAACTGAATAAATGAGTTTGAAGAAATCAGTTCAACATTGGGCAAACCAAAAACGAGGCACGCACATAAGTCCGATTTGAGCGATTTTTTTTTTTTCAATGTTTAGATATGTTACCTAGTGAGGTTTAGTAAAATTTACTTTTCCCAAAATTCCCTCGGTTTTATCCGGAAAACCTATGTGGATTTAATTTTTCAAAATTCTCTCGGTTTCGTTCGGAATATTAAAAAATCTTAATAATTCGGGAACCAATAACCTGATGTGAGTGATTTTTTTCTATACTTTTTTCGAAGTCCCTTCTGTAACTTTCGGGATATTAAAAATCAAAATAAATTACACTCCCTTACTTAACTTTGGAGAAGTTTCAAGGTTGCAAAGTTCTTATTGAATAAGAAATTTTAATAATAAAAAAATAATCATAACTTTTTTTTGGAATTTTTTACCATCCCGGACGTTGCTGAAGGAACTATGAAAAAATAATCGCTACAAAAACTGACTGGGTAACGCATTTAAAAAAGGAGCCGATCAAATCGGATGAATAGTTCCCGAGATATTAAGGTTTCCCTTAAAAAACCGAGGGAATTTTGAAAAAATAAATTTTACAAAATCCCACCGGACAACATATCTATCCAGAAAAAAATCATTCAAATCGGGTTAATGATTCCCAAGTTATATAGATTTTTACTAGCCTAGATAAAGCCGAGGGAATTTTAAGAAAATTAGTTCTACGAGACCTCAATGGGAAACGTATTTACACAACATAAAAAAAGTCATAAAAATCGAATGAATTGTTCTCAAGCTGTAGGGTTTTCTAAATTCTCCATTTTCGATTTTTCGGTCTTGAGTCCCTAGAAAGGTGGTCAAAAAGATTTTTTTTTTTAAAAGCTATGGTTTATTTTTTCTTTGTTCCATTGCCTATAAGCCCTCATCATTGAAATCTATCTACAAGTCATCTCCAAGCAGGAAAAAAATGTTGATATAAAAACACACTTTGGGATCACTGTGTGGCACCTCTCGGATTCGTTGCGTTCACACAGGAAGCTAAACAAATAAAAACTTTCTTTTAGGACGCCTTTCACCAGTCGTTTTCAAAACACTAATGAATCTTGAGTTTAAGTATTCTAAGTACCATAATATACACTTAAATATTATTACTTTAACAACAATTAAAAAACATCTTTTTAGATTTCAAATTAATTCAAACTAACCACTTTTCCATTAGGAAAGGTAGTGAATTTTTTTAATTAATGTTTATGACATCATATCAACTTGGCCGCTTCAATCAATAGCAAAGTCTTATATAAGGAAAAAAAATTTTAATCAATATTTTACGGTAGGCTGAAACAGCAACATAATTTAAGAACATGACTTTTAAATTTCATTAACATTCCTTACATTCTAATGTCGGTAATTTTGCTATTTTTAGCAAAACAGAAGAAGAAGTAATTAATGTTATATCACATAAAAAGAAACCATTAATCAAGCATTTTACTATGATGCTATAAAGCAGATACTTAATTTTACTTTCAATTTTTTTTTAGCATAAATAATTAAAATACTTAAATGAAAAGCTCATTAAATATTTACTTTCAAAAGACAACACTGCTAATTGCTTACTAAATAAATAAGTGCTAACGTTTTTTTTATTATCTAATCAATTTTATTTTTCTCGATGGCCACATGTTTTTTGATATAGCCGACGACTGACAGTGACATTTGAAAAATGATAGACAATCGTGTTCATTACAATGTAAAAGGTAGCGTTGGAAATCTTAAATTATATACTATCATTACTATTACTATTATTATTTAGTTAATAAAAACTAGCTAAGTTTGAAAAAAAAAAATATTAACACTAATTTTAGAAAATAGGTATAGTTATGACCTTCAGCTGCTGTAGTATTGATGATTATAAATAATATAGCTAGCCCACATTAGAAGAAAAAATAATTACTAAAGTTTGTAATTAAAAATAAAAGTTCTTCAAATACAAATAAATATCACTCGTTTGCTACAAGTTTTTAAAAGGTATGGATGTAATGGAGTCTGTAGGGTCTCTTGTGTATTGAGGAAATTTTCCTAATTAACAAACCCGTTAAGCTTAAAATGAGCCTCTTCGCTGATCACAATCGAGTCGAAGACTGATTTTCGAAGTAAATTTGGATAGTTTCGAAGCGTTCTTCAAGCTCGAGTTTCATTCATGATGATTTGCTAGAGTATACTGAAACACATAAAAACTAGTAATACTCCACACTGCAGTATTTTTAAAATTTTGCTTTTACGGGAGATGCCACGACCACTTCTTCGAATTCTCAAAGCTTTTGCTCAGATCTCGCAGTTACTGTACTTATTGTCTGAGTGAAATTTGGTTTCATTATCTCGAAAAATACTTTCGGTATAGCATTTCTGACCTTTTACTTACATGGGAGGTGCCACGTTCTCTTGTCTCAGTTTATTTAGTTTTTAATCAGAGCTTGCAATTACTGTTTTTTAGTGTTTTAGGAAAATTTGGTTGGAGTATTTCAAATAACGCTTTCAGTATAGCATTTTGAAACTTTTCCATGTATGGGAGGTGCCACGCCCTCTTTTCCAAATTTACTCAGTTTTAGTTCAGAGCTTGTATTAACTAATCCTTAGTAATCATGTGTATTTTTCTTGCGTTATCGCAAATAATGCTCTTAATATTGCGTTTAGCCTTTATTCTTTGTATAAGCGTGTCCGATATCCGATTTCACTCATTTGGAGTCCCTCGAGCCAATTTTGATGATGGAGGCAGAGAAGCAAACTACATTGAATAATCTTTCTAAGTTTTCCCTAAAAAATGTACTTCCACGCACAGACAGACACCCAGCAAGCCAGCCTGCCAGCCAGCCTGCCAGCCAGCCTGCCAGCCAGCCTGCCAGCCAGCCTGCCAGCCAGCCTGCCAGCCAGACATGGCTATATCGACTCAGGAGGTGACGCTGATCAAGAATATAATTACTTGTTCATACTTTTCACGCCTCCTTCTCTGCGTTACAAACGGAAGGACAAAGTGAATATACTCTGGATGTAGGGTATAAAATTTGTTGATCAAAATTTTATTTTTTGTGTTATTTATTACGATTACAAGTTCTAATGGGCTAATAATGTTGTATCTCTAAAACTGGTTAGATAAGATTTGGCTTATATGTTTATCAGGCATAGGCATAATTAACGTCCATACCAACGATTCAAAGACAGGTATCTTCTACACACTTTGAAATCTTTTTCATCTAAAATTGGGGTCCTCAAGTCAGTATTTTTTTTTTTCAATTTCCCTACAAAATTAATACATTTTTGCAAAATATACCACATCAATCCAAAATCAGAAATTCTTATAATGGGTGAATGATAAAGACCGCAAATATTATTGCGCAAAAAAGGAACGCATGCTTTATAAAATGATGGAACTTTTGAAGTGGCCACTGGAGAAGATGATGATTGTAATGCCTATGAAGATTGTAACAAAAAGTTTCTATATCGCTCTAATATATCCGTATTAACCCATTAAGTCCGAGAGTGAACCAAACGACGTAAAGCTTTTATTTGCTGTGGGTAGACTTCAAATGACTTAATGTGTATAAAAGGAGGGAAAAAAAATTTATTGATCACCCCACTTGACCTTGGGAGGCGGTAGCTTATACGCTACGCTCGGCCATTTCAGTATTGTTTTTTGAAAATAATAAGGACACACAATTATTTTATAATGATACTAAAAAAATTTTATTTTGGGCAAAAAACAAAGTAAAGGGTACATTTGTTTGTAAGAAGTTATAAACCAAGAATAATCAAGAATTAGTTTTTGTCCGCAAACATAAAATGGTGTTTTTGATAACAGACTACACATAAGCCCACATTGCTTTTCATACATTCAGTTTGATATTGACTAGTGCAGTCTGATCGCTTACATCTACGTCGTTTTTTATTGGTAGTAACCCCAATAAAATGTCCAATGCAATCAAATCTGGCTTCATCTTCCAATTTACCAGTTGGATGCCGATGGCCACTTGGAGGTCGAGGAGTATTGAAAGACCGACAGAATTTATTTGATATACTTCGGCGAAATTGAAGTTGCGTATAGTTATGACCCGCTTTTCGAGATAACAGCCAATCATTCTGTATGGAAACATCCACTAACCAAGTGAAAATGGAGAACCACCCCTTTTTTTTTCTTTGCTTGAAGCGATCTTGGAGCGGCTATTGGTTGGCTTCCTCTTTTTCGAAGCACATATGGTGGTGTTGATTGTTGAGGCTCTTGTGCAGAAAACCTTGGGCTTGTCGGCTGTAAAGGCATTTGAAGATTGTTGACCTGCTGATTTTGCAATTCTGTGTCCAAGATGTGCGAAGTAGATGGTGACGGTGCTGTTGAATTGATTAGGTCAACATCTAGCACAGTGTATGAGTTGTGTAAAATTTCAGCCACTTTTGATGGGCTCCACAACATGTCTAACTCTTCATCTTCTAGTGGCAATTCAGGTCGTCCAGCTCTAAACACCACTTCTATCGGCTGTTGGAGTTGATGGCTTTTCAAATTCAAAAATGTCCCGCAGCCTTCTTTATCACCAGAATCATCAGGCGACATACACTCTGAAGCAGGTGAAGGGTCAATGTATGCTGCTTCGATCACGTCCTTGTCTTCAGAGCAATTCTCGAAATACTCTTGAATCTCCAAAGCTGACATATAGTACCCAAAATTGTGAAATGCCAGTATAATTTCACTACCGAGGAATACACACCAATCAAATTCGAAATGTCGTGAACTCAAAAAAAAAAGGTGTCATATACGCCGCATGTATGAATTACCAAACTTTACCACTTTTCTAATTAGAATATCTCCTAAACCATAAGTCGTAGGAAATCACTGCAGTTTGATTTAAATTTTTTTTTGCGTAGCGGGGCGCGAATAGACGAGCGCAGCGTATACGCTAATATCAAAAAAACACATGCAGTACTGCGTGTGGTCGACTGCAGCGTATACGCTACCTCACACTTTTGGATCCCTAAATCCACACTATATCCACAAAACTAAAATTTATAACTATTAGTTTTAATTCGTGAAACAATTACAAACTGAAAGCCATTGGATTTTGGAACATTTTAAAAGGGATAAATAGATAAAATATTCACTTACGATCTGCATGCTGCCATTTTTGCATTTTTACACTTTTTTAGAAATCACTCACTTAAAAAACACTGTTTACGACCGAAATGCAAATCGCGACTGAAGTAAAAACATATTCTCATGGACTGCTAGATATCCCTGTTCAATTTAAAATGCATGTCACCGTTGTTTTTTTGAGAGCGGAAAGTTTTAACGGTAATTCATTTTGGTATGTCTGCGGAAGCGTATACGCTGCAGTCGGAATGAATGGGTTAAGATCCTCTTCTGGTTTTTTTAAAGTTCTTAAAGTTATTTTCTCAGTTTTGGGCAAGACGACTTTTTGGCATCTCTTTAATTCTATCTTTGGAATCTTCTTAAAGTCATTTTCACCATTTTGGAATCTTCTTAAAATTTCATATTTTAATTCTTGGTCCATATGAAAAATGAGAGGCATCAAATCTCTTCTATAAGAAAATTCATCATATTTCCCAATATAGCTTTGAAATTTAGTTTTTTTTTTGTAAACCAATTTCGCTCACTGAGATTGATCTATGTGTACTATTTATCAATGAAAACTATTTTAGTTATTAAAACAATATCCAATTAGGGTTAAACAGTAGTTTTTTAAAAATTCAATAAAAGACCTTTACATTGTCCAGCAAATCAAAATAGATTAAACCCAAAAAAAAAAACTTCACTCAAATCGAACTGCAATAACATCCCTTTTCCCAAGATCAACAGCCGTTGATTTGCATACCAAGAGTTCTGTTGAAAAACGTGCAGTGTTGCTGTAAAAAAAAAATGAAATCAAAAAATTTCAGCAAAATAAAATCAAATGTTTAAAGAGCAACAACAACAACAATAACAACAACAACAACAACAACAACAACAACAACAACAACAACAACAACAACAACACAACAAACAATCTCAGCACAGCGACATACTAACAATGTAGCAACACAGCATCATACTTTGCTTTCTTCATTTGCTTACCTGCCTGCCTGGCTGGCTGCATTTGCTGTTGCTGCTGACTGAGATACTGCAGCACAGATATGGTGCCAATGTTTGTTGCATTTAACCAAAATAGGTAACGTATTAAAGCTGTGTGGTGCATAAGCAGAAGAACTAAAGTAAAGAAAAAGAAAAAAACAAGGAAGGAATTCATTGCTATTTGTAACATGTTGCACAAAGAATCGCTCGCCACTTAATGCAACTAAACAGCAAAAGGACTCAATATCCTCGCCATTGTCGTCGTTGTGTCGTTCGTTATTGTCGTCGATGTCTTTTAATTAGTTAATTATTTGCAACAAAAAAATTAAAAAAAAAAAACAAACAAAAAAATTACCAGCCTGTTTTGAGAATTTAAAATACTGCTCATTTGTTGCTATTTAGCCGCCACTGTGTAATACAGTGCAAGGTTTGCTGTAAGAGGCAGAACAATTTTGGGTATTCGGTGATCGTTAGAATTTTTAGTGTAAAAGTTTTTGGGTGGATAGATGTTACCAAATATCTTTAATCTTGAAACCTTCAGTAAATACCTCGAGTAATTGGGCCATGTGTTGACAAAACAATTTGGTTGAATTACCTGCATTAATGCTTACAGAGTTTTGAAGATTTTGAATAGATGACACGCCCCCTTTCCGATTTCATTTTACTTTATTTCAGAGATTGAAGCAACTCTAATGCTCACATATTGGTGTTTCATAGATAAATGCTTTATCTCTTTCAGAGATACAAATAGCTTTCAAATGTCCACATTTGTGGACAACATAAAATTAAAATAAATGTACTTAAGACAGTGGATTATTTATTTTTTCATTGCGTCAATACTTAATAAAAATAACAAAAAATCAGTAAGTGCATGCATGTTTTTTCAATAATTTAAGGTACAGAATATGATGACCTTAATTTTTGAAGCCTTTTTTTTTAAAAAAAAAAAACATAAGCTTTCGGTGTTGCCATATGTTTTTTTTTGATATCAAAAAGATTTTTAGTGCCTCATATTACTTTGATCTTTTGGCTGTTCGAAAATATTATTTTCCACTTCCCCATTTCCCTCCATTTGTTTCAGGGGGTTGGTTGAAAATGTCTTGTCGACGGAACTTTTTTAAAAAATTATTAAAAATATAAAATAATTACAATAAAAAGATTAATGATGAGGTTTTATAGCCAAACGACCAAGCTATGGTCCAATCCAAAAATCAACACCTGTCACTACCTGATAGGTGCCGGTATGAGTCAAAGTTAGTGTTCGATAAATCGAACGTTTTCGGTGAAAAGGGGCTGCCCATAAGCCTCGCTACGCTAAAATTTGCAAAAAGTTTCCCATTACCACCACTCCCACCTATGTGACGATGGCATGAGGTTAAAAAAAATAATTCCGTCAGTTAGGGTGCAGGGGGTGGGGAAAACGAAAAAAAAATTCACAAAAAAAAAAAAAATTAAGAATTTTTAAGTGTGTTACTTAATGACATATATATATTGATAATTGATTTTTTTAATTTAACTTTTAGTCATATATTTGCAAAGATCGATTTACATTTAAATCTATCAATGCATTTTCTAACACATAATTATGACAAATCAAGGAACGGATTAAAAACATTGATAGATTTATATGTAAATCGATCTTTGCAAATATATGACTAAAAGTTCAATTAAAAAAATCAATTATTAAAAAAAAAATTCATAAAAATTTTTCATGCGGATTTGGCATCAGGGGGTGCTTACTACACTAAAAATATACTTTATATAGTTCTAATTTCTTGGCCGAAAATGGGTTGGTCAAAAAAAGTAAGAATTAAATATGATTTTCGAAAAAAAACAAGTGGCAACCCTAAAAAGTTATGCCGCGAGGCTTATGGATAGCCACTTATCAAAAAAAGAACTAGTAAGGGTGTAACGTTTGGCCTGGTCAAACATTAATTACTCTATACTTCAGTATTTTGAAACTTTTTCTTATATGGGAGGTGCCACTCCCTCATGTCAAAATTCACCCAGTTTTTGCTCAAATTTTGTGCTTACAGATCGTAGTATTTACGTGTATTTTGGTTGCATTGTTATGAAAAATGCTCCTAAAGTTGCACTTTGAATATATTTTTTTGTATGGGTGGTAGGCGTGTCCGTTGACCGATTTCGCTCATTTTCAACCCACGAGATAACATTAACGACAGAGGTAGTGTACCAAATTTCATTGAATTATCTTGCTCAGTTTTCCCAAAAAAGGTACGGACATGGTAAAGGACGGACATGGCTAAATCGACTCAGAAGGTGATGCTTATTAAGAATATATACACTTTTTTATATCTGCCACGCCTCCTTCGTTGACTTACAAACGGTAGGTCAAAGTGAATATACCCTGGGTGTAGGATACAAAAATTTGTTCAAGAAGTCTAATGATTTAATAAACGACAACATCACGTAAGAGAACTATTCTCCTGGAGAAAATTTGAAGGGAGAATGACAAAATTTTGCAAAAACAGTAATATCATAATGAAAATAGAAAATGTTTTTAAAAAAGTTAAGACTGGTGGATAGCCACTCTAATTGTTTACTGATTATTGATATCTTAAGATAAAAGAATTTCATAGTAATGTAAAAAAAAAGTGCAGGGAGAATGACACATTCTTGCGTTTTTTTAAAAATTTTTAAACTTAAAAAAAAAGCAAACGCCCTCACTATCAAAACTAAGCTGAAAAAGAACTGAATACTCTTTCTCTTAACTTCCAGTTTTCTTTTAATTCAATATATAAAAAATTTACAGCTTAATCAGAAAAACTGAGTGGAGATAGTCTAAAATGAGGTACCAACTTCTGGCATGTCAATTCAATATAAAAATTTTTTTTCGAATAGTTAACACAAAAAAATCGTAAATGAAATATATAAACACACAATGACCAACAAGTTTTTTTAGAAAATAACGTGGCATGCAAAACGCGCAAATTAAGTGCACTAAGAGAAGCGGTTAGGGACAGCAGGGAGAATGACTTTTATGTTATATACACTTTATGTTATAATTTCATGGTAAAATGTTAAGTATTATTTTTCTTGTAAGCTATTCGTGAAGAAGCTTTTGTTGAGTTTCTTTATTATTATAAATAGTTAAAACATCAAATTTTAAATTTAAGTATGTTTTTGGATCCAGGGACATTGAGTTATGCATTTGTCGGAGAATCACTCCCTTAAAGCATTTTCATTAAATTTTTGAAGACTTTATCTCAGTTTTAAGAATTTTTTACTTTGGTGACCCCTTATTAATTTTTTTGGCAGAATACTTTAATCTATGTTAACCAAATTTTAGAAAACGGGTCGAAAAGACCCAAAAGAACAGAATGTTATGTGTTAAAAAGTTCTAAAATATGTTTCCAAAAAACCCAATAGAGCTTTCTACTTACAACACAAAACCGGCAAAGTAAAAATCTAGAAAAATGCCCTCGTCAGATGGTATCCTTTAAAAATGTTTAACTTCTATAGTGTGCAATGTTTGGTAAAGCATTTGCTCTACAGTGTGACATAGCTGAGGCAAAAAACCAATCAGCATACGTGCATCTCAAGATGTTTTTTTCTTTTTCATTTTATTTTCATTAAAATAAACTTAGTGTTATTTTAACAACAACACAAACCTATTGCTTGCTATTTTGCTTAACAAATTTTTGCATAAAATCAAATTTTGCGCCATTAAAAATTTTTTTCTTTTTTTTATTTTCTCCATTTTTTGTATGAAGCGTCCCAAAAAAAAAAAATTATAATACCACATTTGTTTTAAAAATTTTGCGAAAATATTTGTTTTTTCCCAAACGCAACGTAGGTAGTGAAGTGCTTCAGACAAAAGCCGCAAATTTGAACATAAAACCATAAAAATATGTTAATGCCACACAACTGCTTTGCTCAATTTTATATCTTTTAGCAATTTATTATTAAAATTTGTTTATTTTGATAATTTTTTCTAAGTGGATTTACATAATTTGCTGCTGCTGTGAATCAAAGAAAATTAAATTGTCAATCAATTTTATGACAAATTTAATAAAAACAGCAAATTTGTAACTTTTGTAGCCACACGATTATAGAGGCAAAATGAATGATGATTATTTTAAGCTGCAAATAAATATGAAATATGAAAATTAGAGAAACCATTAACCAAAAAAAAAAAAAAAAAGAAATTTTAATATTTTTATGGGTCAACGCAATTTTGCGTTTTGAAATCGCAAAGGTGTGTGAAAAACAAAAGACTTAAGACACAAACTTGCTTATGGAAACAGCACAATGTGAAATTATTATAGTAATAACAACTAATTTGAATAATTTTTTTAAATGTTCATGTTTGTATAAGATATTTAGCATAGAGAAAATTTTAAAGAATTTTTTTGTAAATCTTTTTTTAAATTCCATTTAATTTTTTTTTTTTCTTTCAGGTAAGCAACAACATACAATAATGCAATTTGTGTGCGCGATGCTCTGTACATCATTAAGTTAAATCCATATTTAAGTAAAACGTTTTTACATCCCATACACCATAATTTGGCTGGTAAGTTCAAACAATAATTGATAAGTAAAGCAATAAAAAAAAAAAACAAAAACAATTCCATATGCACGTTGTTGCATCCAACTATGCATTGTGCTACATATGCAACAGCAACATAAGACGAAAGCTGAAAAAAAAAAACACCAAAATAATTGTTGATTAAAGTCAGCGAAAAATTTTCAACTTGAAATTGATGCGACCGGCAACAATAATCAAAACAATAAAACTACAACAACAACAAACACACACTGAAAAAACAAATCAACCAGCGAAATCAACATACAACAATCAATCAAAAATGGCTGCTGACTGACTGACTGTTTGATGCTGATTATCGGCATTGCAAAAAAGCAGATGAAAATAAGGAAATCAGTCAAAATTGAGGCAACAAAAGTAGTGCAAAAAAATGTATGCCCGATTGTTTTTGTGTTGCAGTGGTACAAAAATATTAAAATTACAGAAGAAGAGGAAGCACAAAAAAAGAAATTGTAAATAAAATCCAAAACGCATAAGATTTCTGCTTGGAATTGTATTGCAGCGCTATTTTAATAGGTCAAGTTGTTGTTCGCGCTGCTGCTATATCTGACATTGCTATTGGCAACTACACACAACGCCTGATCGATTTCTGTTGTTTTGTTGCAAAAAAATGTATAAAAATTAATGATTATGTTCTTATTAATGTTGATGTAGCAGACAGCAACAACGTGCAACACTTTAATGACACATTTTCTGTGTAAAGTGAACTTCACGAAAAGTACCCATACAGTATAGTGCATCAAAAGTATAAGCACTTGAACAAAATTTTGTATTGAATTATGAAAAAGGAAGTAATTTTTTGTGCTTTGGGTTTCCTTTTAGCAATAGTCAGTTGTCATCATAGTTGATAAATGAATTCCAAATTCTTCAGTGCTTGCGTACAAAACAATTTGTTTTCCAATAAACATATTTATTGTCGAATTGATAACCGACAGTATAATAACTTCGGACATATTACATGGTGAAAGTCAAAATTGATTAGTGTCCGTTCAAAGAAATCGTGGAAATTCGATCAACATTTGTAGAAAAATTATTTCTGAGTAAATACTGCTCCCAAACAATGTTTCTAAGTAATGTATCTAAACAATGTTTTTAAACAATGTGTCTGAAAAATGTTTTTAAGCAATTGTTTTTAAACAAATGTTTCCAAGTAATGTTTCTAAGCAATGCTCATAAGCAAATGATTCTAAACAAGGTGTCCAAGCAATGCTTCTAAATATTGTGTCTGAAAATTGTTTACTAAATAATTGTTTCTAAACAAACGTCTCTAAACAATGTTTCTGAGCAATATTTCTATACAATGTTTCTAAGCAAGGTTTCTAAGCAATGTTTCTAAGTAACGAGTCTGTAAAATGTTTCTAAGCAATAGTATTCAAACAAATGTTTCCAAGCAATGTTTTTAAACAATGTTTCTAAGCAATGTGTCTAAACAATGTTTCTAAATAATGTGTCTGAAAAATGCTTTAAAACGATTGTTTTTAAACAAATGTTTCCAAACATAAACATATGATTCTAAGCAATATTTCTACATTATTTTTCTTTATAGTGCAATGTTAGAATGTTAAAAATAAATTATAAACCAAATTAGAAGGAACCAATGTTCCTAAGCAATGTTTTTGGACAAATGGTTCTAAACAATTTTTCTATGTATGTTTCTAATTAATGTTTCTTAACAATGTTTCAAAGAACATTTCTAAGCGAATGCTCCCAAGCAATATTTTTAAGCCATATTTCTAAGCAATATTTCTTAACAATGTTCTAAAGCACTTTTCCTAATCAAATGTTTCTGACCAATCTTTCCAAAAAATGTATCCAAACAATTGTTTCTAAGCAATGTTTCGAAGACATGTTTCTAAGCTATGTTTCTAAGCAATACTTCTTAGCAAAGTGCCAAAGCAGTTTTCATAAGAAAATGTTCTTTACCAATCTTTCCAAAGAATGTTTTTAAATGAAAGCTTCTAAGCAATGGTTCTAAGCAATATTTCTTAACAATGTTCCAAAGCACTTTTCCTAAGCAAATGTTTCTTACCAATCTTTCCAAAAATGTTTCTAAATGAATGTTTCCAAGCAATGTTTTAAGCCATGTTTATAAGCAGTGGCTCTATGCAATGTTTCTGAGAAATATTTTTTAACAATATTCTAAAGCACTTTTCCCAATCTTTCTAAGGAATGTTTCTAAACAAATGTTTCTATGCAATGTTTCTAAGCCATGCTTCTAAGCAATATTTTTTAACAATATTTCATGGAACCCTTCTGATGCAAATGTTTCTAATAAATGTTTCCAAGCAATGTTACAAAAAGAATGTTGCTAAACAATGTTTCCAAGCCATGTTTTTCAACAATGTTCTAAAGCAATGTTACCGAACAAATGTTTTCAAACAATGTCTCCAAACAAAATATTCTAAGCAATGTTCCTAAAGAGTGATTCTAAACAAAATTCCCTTAGCAATATTTCTAAATATGATTCGAAATATTGGTTTTAATCATAGCCAAAGAATCTTTTGCTAATTAAAAAATGTTTAGCATCCTATTTTGATTTGAAATAATGTTTAGAAATATTTTTTAGGAAACAATTTTTTAAAACAATATAAAGAAAGCATATATTGGAAAATTGTTTTGAAACATTTTTGAACAAAGGTTTGGATACAACGCTACAGAATATTGCTTAGGAATATAGTTTAGAAACAATTTTGACATCTTTTCAAAAGAGCTGAAAACGGCTTCTGAAAAATATGGGGGATTTTGAATGATGCAGCGTTCAATCTCATTTTTCAATTAATTTTTAATAACCTTAAACTGTCAGCTGTCCAACTAATTTCTGTTTTGATTGACAATGTTTTCCAGGTAAACCCTTATCCTTAACTATAAATTAATGCGCAAGACAAAAACTTGTCCTACTTTTTTTACTATGTTAGAAATAGAGTTGGAATTTGAATTATACGCCATTAAAAAGGTATTTGAGTGTAGATGTCTTTAACACATCAAGCAACCTTATCGCATTTATTTTGTAGAACATGTATGAAAGTCTCTACGAACACTTTTTTCGTCCGACTTACCGTTTATGAGTTATCGCAATTTAAAATCAACATATTTTTATGAACACTCATATGGCGCAGTCTCTATCCAGGATCTTTTCATAATATTAACGGAGATTAGCCAAGTGAAGTTAACAGAAATTTAAAGGTTTATTATTTAGCGTTATTTCACAATCTATGTGACTAAAATTATTTTTTGATTCGAAACAACTGCATTTTTGTAGAATCGCCCATATGTAACTTCCGCATAAATTCCATTTATATTTTAATATTTGTAGTTTTTTTCGCCTTCATTGCTAAAAGTGCTTCAAAGTACAGCCTGCTGGTTGGCTATAAAAACTTATTATTATGACGCATAATGTGGTGGTGATGATGCTGTTGTTGCCGCTGTCGTTGGTGATGATTATATAAATGACGATATACGCACATACGTAAGTACGTAAGTGTTGTAGTTTTTGCAATCTTGAAAAATTAACAGTAAATTTTATGGCTGGCTGACTATTTTCGGCACAATATTAAATATTTCAGCGAAATTTTTTTAAAAATTAAATTTTAATGTACAAACAATCATGCAGTAATTTTAATGTTTTCAACAAGTTTATTGCTGCAGTCTTTTGTTTGTAGTGAAGAAAATTGCATGCTTTAAACTTAAAATGCCAACTGAAAGAAATTGTAAATTTCGCTGATAAATATATGCAGCGCCTTTAACAAGAAATTAATATCTCAAGAAATTTTGAGTTTTTTTTTTCCTTTACTTCTGCTGTTTGCTGGGGTGCGCTGTTCAAAAGTAAGTAAATTTGTGCACATGTTTCATTAAGCATGCAAAAGTGTATCAAATTACTGCACAAGTTCATTGAAGTTATGTTTAAATTTTGCTGAAGCTTAAACTTTTTGCATGTTTTTTTTTTTTTTTCTTTACTTACACATGATGGACATGAGAGCAAACAAAAACTGACAAAAGTGAAATCAAATATGCGCTTAAGGAAAAGAAAGAAAAAAAATGTTTATTTTTTTTTGGAAGAAAAACAAAATAACGCAGAAATTAAAAAGCTAAAAAATTCATAAAATTAGCTCAAACTAAAATAATTTCAATAAATATAACATACATTAGCAGTTTGAAAGCAAAAACTTGTTTGTAAAACAAAAGACTTAGAAAACAAACTTGTCTTAAAATTTATGCAATTGCTAATGGATAAAAAATGGACCATGCCACTTTCAATCAAACTAATAGCATCAAAAAAATAATGAAAACAAAACAAACAAATTAATATTCAAAATATATAATATTTAACTTAACAAAATATACACGCACAGTGGCAAAGTTTGAGCAAATCTTGCAATGATTGTGCTTAAGAAGTGCCATTGTAAAATTGCGTAGGTTTACACGTTTAAAATGACATTTTTCTGTGTTATTTCATTTCGTTATTGAAGATTAATTGTTTTTTAAGACAATGCTAAATAAAATGTTTTGTAGTTGTTTGTTTTTTCACAGGCTACCTAGTTTATTTTATAATGAATCATTTGTTTGTCATTTTTTCATTAGATTTGGCATGTAATTTTGTATAGCAATATCTGGTTTTTAATGCAAAAGAAGTGAAACAGCAGACCACTGATTGTGTTAATTTATGCAGTCAAATTAAAATAAAAATAAAAACAAAATAATGCAAAAATTAAATAAATTCTCCCTCATATCGAAACAACATAATTAGTTAACAGAGTTGTTTTCTTTTATTGGAATTTTTTTGTCGTAATTTGTTGCTTAAGATTTATTATGGTGTCAACAAATGTACTACTGAGCAATGTGATATTTGATAGCTGAGATTTTTATTTGTTATCTTCGTTTTTGGAAAAATAGTTTTTTAAAATAAACGTAATTTCGTTTTGAAAGGAAAACGATCAAAAAATAAAATTTAATCTGATTACCTCCATATCAATATGTAATATCATATTGTAACATGACCATTTTTTACTTATCTCTAAAAGAAGTTTGTAAAATTATTGAAAAAGACTTTTTCAGCATATAGTATTTATCTCAATTCTCATCATAGCCCTACCATAGCTGAGTAAAACCACCTATGAGTTTTGCAAATCTAGCTGCATAACGGTTTTTAACGACCTCCAAAGTTTTTGTCAGGGGCTCCTCAGTTTCCGATCAATAGCTCGTGTACTCTTTCAGGAACTGTTTTTTATTATTTACTAAAATTGTAGCTGCATGTCCAACAAGTAAAAAAACCTTCATACAGTAGGTGTTTTGATGTAAAATGTTCGGTCTTTTTAAGTTTTTCGACCATAACTCGCAAAATATAAATTTTTTCAAAAATTTTCCTGATGCAAAATTGAACTAATCTGTAAATTGCATAAATTTTGTAAACATCCAATATGGGACTTGGCCGTTTAATGAAAATTTTCTGCTGTTAAACGCCCACTGTCGGCAAAACTCTTTTTTTTTCTCAAAAGTGAGACATCGTAGGAAAAAAGGGTACTAGGCACAAAATGCTTAGAATCGTTCAAAAAATACATGTGAACTTTTTGGTAATTTTTTGGAAAGTTAAAAAAAATTTTTTTTTTGGAATATTTTTTGAAATTTTTCAAAAAAGAAAATTTCAAAAATTATTCAAAATAAAAGTTGACAAATTCCAAAAAAATTCAGATTCATTTCTCGAACGATTCTAAGTATTTTATGCCTAGTACACTTTTTTCGTAAGATGCCTTCCTCTTCAGTAAACAAAGAGATATGCCTGCCGCGGGCATTCAAAAGCCAAAAATATATTTTTATAAAAAGAACACTTAAAAATAAATGGGAGCAGTTACTTAAATATATCAATTAACAAGCTTTGGTGTAAGCTATACATTTTTGAAAACAAAACCCTTTTTATGAAAATGACGAAAAACGCCAACTTCAACGTCCTGTATTTTAACAATAAATGGTACTAGAACCAAATCTTCCCGTATTATTTTTCTTCCGCACCGGATCTACTACATCGCCAAATTTGAGCGAAATCGAAAATTTTCAGCTGGTATGCTTGGCGTGTTTTGCTTCATATGTATAATCGTTTTACACAAAAATCAAAAATAAAAAATAAATAAAAAACATTAAATAAAAACAGAATGAAAAATATGGCAAAAATGTTAGGAGGACACAATACTTTATTGTTGTTTTTTTCGTTATTGTTTTTTTATTGCAGCACATGCAACTTAATTTATTTGCAACACGTTGATCTCTGCTTTCTTGAGTGTTATTTTGCTGTTATTGTGTGTTGCCAAATCACTACACACACTGACTTACACTTATACAAATTACAACCAAATGTAGCAACGCAGAAGGTGTAATTGCTGGTGTTTGTTGTTATTATTCTTGTCGATTTCATTGCTTGAATATTGTTGTTGTTATTGTTGACCGATTTTGACGCCTTCTCTTGGCTTGGTGGCGGTGTTGTGCTTTATAAAATACGAGTGTTTCTCGCACTACACTCTACACTTACATGGAACGTATTGTTGTTTTTTTCTTGATTAAATTAAATTCAATTTATTATTTAAACAACATTGGGTGTCGCCACTGCTGTGCCTTAAAGTTGAAATGAAAAATACTTGTAATTCATTTGCAGAAAGATTTAAAAGCAGCAATGTTGCAGGCGAATAAAAAAAAATTGTAATTTTTCAAAAATCTGCTAAAATATGAGAATTTCAGAAAACCGAAAAGAAAAAAAAAATGAAAATATTTTTTTACTTTATAGCAATGGGCGTGCGTGCAACGTTGACCACGCCCTCGTGTGCTATATACAAAAAATTACAATAAATTGAATTGCAAAATTAATTAATTAATTAATTAATCAGAAATGCAGTGGTTTTTTGTATTTGTCTGTCTCTTTTGCTACTTGCATTTTCATAAGTTGTTGAAGTTCGTTGCCTAAGTCTTTTGTTTTATTTTTTTATTTCACTTTCATTTTGTTTGCATCCCTATAATGATGAAGCGCATTTGTGGCGGTAATGTAACGCTTTAAATTAAATGTGATAATGAAATGTTTGCCTACCTTCAAGTAAGCGATATACTATTTCTAGCATGAAGACATGCCACCAACAATGCTCAAGATGATGCCACGTTGTTTTACTTATGAATTTACAAAAGCAAAAAGCAGAAAAATGAGCAAAATTACAAATGAAAATAAAAAAAAAACGAAATTAATGCAAGTGTTAATGAATTATTTCGAGGACACGTCGCTATGTCTGTGACAAACATTAATGCAATAACAAGCCAATAAACACACTCTCAATTGTAGGGTAAATGACGATGAAATTTTGTGTTGTTGATGAGATTTTGTTCGTAAACGAAGTATAGTTTTGAGTATATGCGCTTCTTTATGTGAAGATTCGGAAATTAGTAATGCATTTCTGCTGTGATATCGACTTCAGTTTTCTATACGATAATTTACCTGCAGCCATTGTTGTTATTGGAAAGGAGCTTAGCATTATTTTGCTTAAAAAAGGTTCATATCGATACCATAGAGCGCTATAGTCCTATCTCCATTTTTTGCGATTTTGAGATTTTTGCAGTTATGGTATCATTGAGGGCTTGTTTACCGTGTGATGTCAAAATACCACTAAAATACCAAAATATTCGATAGTTAAGAAAAATTCTATCTCCAAACTGTAATTTTTTAAGAGCGATACTATCCTATTTCCACTGAATATTAAAATAAGTCAAATTTTTTAAATTTCTTTTTCGCTTTTTCGAATTTTTTTCGCGTTTCATGACTTTTTGTGACATTTTTTAGAACAAACTTTGTTACATTCAAGGGTCTTCTCTTGTGTGTCGGAACCAAAAATTAAAAAAAAAAAAAATTCGTTTTTGTCGTATTTTCTACGCTTTTCATGATTTTTTACGACAGTTTAGTGGAAAAAACTCAAAAAATTTACTAAATGCGTCGTTTATTTTAATAGTAGTGCAATTTTATATAAAGGCAAAAGTAATGACATACTATAAATTGGCTGGGATTTCGTAAAAAATTAATAAAATTGGTTAAAAAAATTGAATTATGTTAAACTATACTATAGGTAAAATTATTGCATGTATCGATATATCAAAATAGCAGCCAATTCTAAATAACCACTGTTTGAAATCTTCCTTTTGCATTTCTCAACAACTGAAAAAATGGAGATTGGACTATAGCGCTCCAAGGTATCGATATAATGGATGAATTTTAAAAAATTAATTTTTTCAAAGAAAGTAATATACATAATTTCTTCCATTTTTAAAACATTTGTTATTTGCTTTTGTTAATTTTTTATTAGATTTGGATATTGCATTTTTATAATGTACACATCTTAATATAACACATATCTCACCTTTGTATTAAGACATAGAATTTAAACATTATGTTTTAACATTTTCATGATGCATCACTGCAAAAAAATTGTATGATTCAAAGCATTGCGTCTTAATAATGTATACAAACATTGTATATAAACAATGAATCTAAACAATTTTTCTTAGCATTAATCTAAAAAAGCTAAAAATGTACCTTAGGAATGTATAGAAAAAATAAATTTTGTGCAATGTGTCTAAACATTGAATCTAAACATTGTATCTAAACATTTATCTAAGTCTAGTTCAAAATGTCCTTTTGCAAAATACAGGAAAGTTTATTGTTACTTCTTAAAATGTATCTAAACATTGTTTCTAGGCATTTAATCTATGTATGTAAACAATGCTTTCAAAAATTTATGTAAGTCTACAATTGCTGGGAAAAAGTGTTCTTATCTTGGGTTGTTCATATGTTGGGATGTTTATATGATGAGTTCACTGTATCTCACCTTGATATTAAAACATAGAATTTAAACGTTATGTCTTAACATTTTCACGAAGCACCGTTACAAAAAATTTGATGATTCAAAGCATTGCATCTCAATAATATATCTAAACATTGAATGTAAACAATGTATCTAAGCAATTTTACTAAAAATTATTCTAAAATAATTTACAAATATACCGTACGAAGTTACATGAAAAAGGAATTTTTCACAATGTATCTAAGCTAGGATACAATGTTTCTAAACGTTTATCGAAATCTGGGTAAAAATTTACCTCTGCAATGTGCAGGAAAAATTAGTTTTTCAAAATGTATCTAAACATTATTTTCAAACATTCATGTAACTAAATCTAATTAAAAACTTGCTTTTGCAAATGTATCTAAGAATTGTACCCAAGCAATGTATCTAAACATTAGTCTAAAACTAGTTAAAAATTTACTTTTGCAATGTAAAGGAAAAATTAACTTTTCAAAATGTATCTAAACATTGTTTCTTAGCATTGCATCTAAAAAATGTCTATTAACAATGTTTCTGAACATTATTCTAAGCTTAGTTAAAAGCGTTCCTTTTTGCAGAAAAAATTAAGTTGTTACAATGTATCTAAACATTGTTTCTAATCACTACATCCAAACAACATATCTTAACAGTATTCTAAGTCTAGTTAATAATTTAACTTGGGAATGTATCTAAAAAAAATGTTCTAAGCATAAATCTCAAATAACTTAAAAATATACCTAAGTAACGTACAGGAACATGGAAATTTACATAGTGTATCTAAACATTACATATAAACAACGTATCTCAACATTCACCTAAATCTAGATAAAAATGTTCTTTTGCAATGTACAGGAAAAATTAACTTTACAAATGTATCCAAACATTGCATCTAAACAATGTTTCCAAGCATTTATGTGAATCTAATTAAAAATGTACCTTTGCAATGCACAGGAACAATGATATTTCCGCAATGTATTTAACACTGTTTCTAAATATTACATCTAAACAATGTATCTAAACATTACTCTTAGCTAGTTATATCCAAACTCATTACTAGTGTATTTTGTCAATGTATAAAAGCTCATTGAAAGCATTTATATTTTGCATAAGCTGCAAGCAAGTGACTTAGATCTGCACAACTACTGGCACAGTTAAACGCTTATCTGTGATTGAATACGTATACAAAAAGCTTTTAAACACAAAAACTCAAATGCCCGGGGGCATAGGCGTTGGGTTTCACTGCTCGAAGCCTAGTTAAAAATGTACCTTTGTACTAGAAAAATTAACTTCTCACAATATATCTAAATATTGTTTCTTAACATTAATCTACTTTAATCTAGTTAATAATTTACCTGTATAGGAAAATGAATTTTGCAAAATGTGTCTAAACAGTGTTTCTCAACATTGTAACTAAAGAATATGTCTAAGCAAAATGTAAACATTGTACAAACCAACTTTTGAATACTTAGTTGCATCTGAGCCATATTTGCAAACATTTTCTGCTTACATGATATCTAAGCATTGGCATCTAGCACACAGTACTATAGAATATCTTTGCTTTCCCAAATAGCACCCTCTACCCTAAACTCATTTCATTGAAATGCACGCACTCAGTTGGGAAAAAAGACCAATGTAAGCAATAATTCAGGATAAAAACACGAAAAGAATGCAACGAAACATTGTCAGCAATTAAAATAAAAATAAAATACAATACACAACAGACTGCAAGAAAAACAACCACAACCACAACAATACTGAGGACGTTGTTAACAAAAACAACAACAACAAAAGCAACAACAACAATTAAAACAAGCGCAACGCATAAACTTTATTTGATTTTCTTGTAGCCGAAAAGTAAAAAAAAAAAAAAAAAACACAAATAAAAATCAGACAATGGCAGCAGCACAAAAAAAGTGCGCCAATGCGACTTTTTGAATTGAAGCGCAAAAAGAAAATGTCTGAATATTTTTTTGTATTTTAAAAAAAAATCGCATGCTATTTTTAAAGAGTCTCTGATCTTGCAGTAATGTACTGTGGATTGCATCGCAATGAAATTGAAAGTGCATTTTTAATGCTCTAGAGAATTAAGTCAAGTGTGTTGCTTTTAAAGTTTTTTTCTTTATTAGACTGGTTCACTTTTGGATGTAGAAAAAAAACAAAATTTTCTGACACGATCTGACAATTTTGGTTTAGTCTGTACCCAACATTAATTAAGCAAAAGTTTAGATTCGTAGCCGGAGAGAAAAAGAATTTGCGACTACTCTGAAATCGTCATACGTCTGGGAATTTTCAGTTTGTATACAATACTCTTGCAACGGCAAAGTGACGAAAAAGATACATGAAGTTATTTCTCGTAACTTCATGCAGCGTTGTTCAATTTTTTTTGAACTAGTCTAGTTTTCAACTTATTCTGATATTTTTTGATTGATTGCAAATTCTCAATAAAGAATTGTTAATATTTATAAATTAACAAACATATTTCAATAGCAAATTCAGTTCTAGAAAATCATATAAAAACTACCAAAATTTACATTTACAGCGCTAGGACAGCTTGGCTCACGTTTCTAAAAGGACATATAGCTATAAGCCCTGTATTTGGTATGCAGCGACCACACGAATATTTAATTACAGCGCTTGAAAACTAAATAAAACATAAACAGCATGCTAAGGTGTGATCTTTTGATGACATACAAAAGTGTGAAATGTTGCTGACATTTGTGGTTGGTGCTGACAAAACACTAATAAAAGAAAAAGTAATTAAATAATAAAAACAAATTACGCAAAGTAAAAAGATTAAACTAAGACTTAAGACACGAACTTGCTCAAATACTGAAGAAAATGCGAAAGCAAGTTATTGTTTTTAATTTTTAAACAAAAAAAAAAACATAAAAAATTCAAAATACATTTTTGTACAGCAACAGAAAAATATTTATGATACGAGACTTAAAGATACACGCACGAAAGACTTCCCAGTGTGCCAAACGGTTAATATCACCGCTTTTTTATCCGTAACTGATCCGTTACTGATCCGTAACGGATAAAAAAGCGGTGATATGAACCGTTTGGCACCGTTACGAATCCGTAACGGATAAAAAACGGTGATATGAACCGTTTACCGTCAGTTACGGATCCGTTACTGATCCGTTACTGATCCGTAACGGATAAAAAAGCGGTGATATGAACCGTTTGGCACCGTTACGGATCCGTAACGGATAAAAAAGCAGTGATATGAACCGTTTGGCACTCTGGGTTAAGACGTAAACTTTTTCAGTGCGAAGTGAATTACGAAAACAAAACTATTCCTTGCGAAAATAGATTGCTAACTGACTACTAAGCTAACAACTTATTATTGAATAATCATTTATTAAAGGCAGCAAAATAAAAAATAAAAATATATAGTTTTCTAAATAAAATTTTGTTGGGTTATCTCAAAAAATGTTTTCAGTATAGCATTTTGAATAATTCGCGTGCCACGCCCTCTAGTAAGAGTTCTCCTAGTTTTTCAGAGCTCCCGATTACCGTCCCTTATATTAATGTGTTTTTTGGTTGCATTGTCGTGAAAAATACTCCTAAAGCTTTATTTTGAATATGTTTTTTGTACAGGCGGTAGGCCAATTTTGCTGATATTCAATAAGACGAGTTAACTTTAACAACAAAGGCAGTGTACTAAACTTCATTGAATTATCTTGCTCCCAAAGAGCATTAAAATGATTTTAACGGACGCTCTGATCAAGAAAATATATAGGTACTTTTCCATACCTGCGTCGCCTCCTTTTCCACGTTCCGAATGGATGGACAAAGTGAATGTACCCTGGGCGTAGGGTATAAAAAAAACAGTTTCTGGTTTCTATTATAAGATAACTTTATTTAGAAATAACTAATTCTAAAAGAATTCTTTGCAAAACAAACAAAAATCTTCAGGCATAAGCTTTAGATATATTTTTACTTCAAACTTGTTAAACAAAAGACTTAAGTTACAAACCTTGATTTAAATTTTGCACCCACATAAATGAATCATATAAAATAATTAATTTTTAGAATTTTTCTGTTCACAATAACTTTGCGCTTACGTAGCTAAAGTAATTAAAATATCTATGGAAAACATTGACACAATAAACTGACACATAATTAAATTCCCAGCAGCAAAAAAAAGTGTAACCAAAAGCTCAACTATAGTAATTAAAAAACAATAAAGTATTACAACAATAAAAGCAAAATTTATACACATAAAATTTGTAAGTTTTGGTTGCTTAAAATAAAAAAAACCTTACCAAAATTGCTGCCCACTAAAATGCTTGCGTGTTGAAAATCTAAACCTTTATTTAATTTGAAAATTTTATGCTGTCAACACAATCACACGCTCATTTTATATGTCATTAAATTGGGAAAAAAAAGTTACAACGAAAAAAAAAACCACAACAGATAAATCTTAAATTAAAGAATGTAAAATTGTAATGAACAATAAATAAAAAGATAAATTAATTTTTAAGAGTTCAATACTCTCATAAATTTTTGCGTACTTTAAAGTATAATGCTGCTGATGCGCTTCTTTGTTTGTTAATTTTTTGTAAGATTGGTGGCCTTTTTTTTTGTTACAAACGATCACTGAGATTCCACTTCGTCCGCCGGAGAGGTGCATGGCACCGCCCATTTTTCAAACAAATGTTATTTGACTTAGTGCCCTTTATGTTTGTGCCAGATTTCATCCTGATGCGTCAAACAGTTTCTGAGATATAACGAATTTTGTTTTTTAAGGGCATACCATTGCCCAGTTTTGATTCCCATTTGCATGTTCCTCGTTAATTTCCATACAAAAAGATAGTGGAAGGGATAACAGGTGTAATTTTTAGATATATCGAATTTTTTAGAGTGATAGCTGTCAAACCAGTGAGGACAATCCTGAAGAGACTCTCCAGGCTCCTTTATATACAGAAACAGTTACTCTCTGGTGTGATTTGCTTGCCGTTTGCATCATTTCATATTTCATCAAAACTGAAGATGAAGCTAACGCTACCATCAATTATAAGCGCTACTGGCAAAAAATGTATAACTTTTTGGTTCCGCACGTCAATATAAATCGTTCAGAAACTAAATGGTACCACCAAAAAGTTGAAACAAGTCGTAGAGCTCGCGAAATCATCGCTTTATTGGGACGAACTTTTACTTACCAAATCATCCACAACTATATGTAAATAGGCAAACGAAATCGGTTCAGTCCCTGTTTCTATTCCTGAATATCATCATATTCTCTTGATTTTGTTTGGAAAGGCTGTGAGGAGGAGGGACAGTGACACGCCCCTAAGTGAAAAAAAAAACTTTTAAAAATGCACAGAATGGTTACTGATGAGAATTTTTTCAGGGGCTTAGGAGCGATCCGGAAAAGGTTAAATGTACTTAGTTTCAGTTTTTATAAAAATAGCAAATTTTTTCCTAATAATATCTTTCAACTTTATTTTCTATCATGTGCTTGCCATTAAAATTGCCCATAAATTTTATAATGCATGTAGATTTGCAAGCAATATAAAATAGCGACAACAACAACAACAACAGCAACATCATCATCGCCATCATCATGCATTGCGATAATGTTTGTCGCTTTCAATTTATTTTAGTTTGAAACGCACAGCATGGAAATAAATTAGAAATCTACAAAGGCATAATTCTTCAGATGTACATATAGTAGTGTGTACACAGAAAAAAAAAGAAGAAAAACTAAAAGAAAAAATAACATACCAACACAAAGTTAACTTTTGTATATTGCACAATAATCTAAACATGTTGATAGACATATTGCAACAACAGTAACTGAGCAATAACAACATATATAACAAATATGTACGCAATAAGAATAACAACATTTGATGCTTTTTCCTAACGCACAACCTTGGTTCGGGCGCAACATTACTTTTATCAGCAATTTCTTTATGTATGTAGTTGTTGTTGCTGTTGCTGTTGTTGTTGTAAATGTTGTACTGCTGCAAAATAACAAGCCAGCAGATGGTCAGAGAGTACTATTTTTTTTTTCTCTAATAAAAAAGTTATATCTACTTCCTGGCTACAAAAAAAAAAAAAAAATGTTGGAATAGAAATTTTTGAGCAAAAAAATTAAAAAAAGCCAAAAGTTATTTGCTGATGCAATAAATTTATAAATCAAGCACTAAAAAAACTATTTAAATGTATAGAAATTGTATGCGTGTATAAGTGTGTATAGCTGCATTTTCAAAATTAAAAAAAAAAATAAAGCAAATATGATTAAATTTGCATTACCCCAAAGGGCTATAGTGCAAAACATAAGACTTAAGTAACGAACTCATGCTGCTTGCTTTACTGTTAGAGTATGATTTAAACAAAATGAATGCATCTGTATATATTTACTATAATGTTTATAAAGCAAATAATGTTTGTAAGCAATGTTGCGCAACAATGTAGAGAAACATTTTTTTTTATAAAGAAAATAACGTTTATAAGCAATGTTGTGCAACAATGTTTAGAAAAATTTTATTTACAGAAAATAATCTTTATAAACAATGCTGCGCAACAATGCTGAAAAACATTTTTTCTTACTTAAAGTGCGATTGTGTTTTAGAGGAAGATTTAAACAGAATGAATGCATCTGTATACACTTACAGCAATGTTTCTAACAAAAATAATGTTCATAAACAATGTTGCGCAACAATGTTGAGAAATATTTTTTTTACTTAGGTATATTGCGATTATGTGTTGGAGAAAGATTTAAACAGAATGAATGCATCTGAATACATTTACTGCATTGTTTACAAAGAAAATAATGTTTATAAACAATGTTGCGCAAAAATGTTGGGAAACATTTTTTTACTTATATTGCGATTATGCAAGTTTTCTCTCACATAAATATTGTTTTTACAATAAATTGCATTTATGCAAGCCCACACCAAGTTTATTGCCCTTTTTGCTTTCCCACATTCGATTGCAACTCTTACAACATCTTGTCATCTTGTCAATGTGAAACCTAATAAATGCTGTTGTATATGTTGTCAGCTGTCAAAATATTGCTAGTCCTCATATTTCATTACTGACAGTTTAACGCAGCAACACTTTTAAATTGTTGCATATTTTTAAAAATATAATTATCATCTGTGTTTGAAGCTAAGTATGTTTTCATATAAATAATATTACAATTGACTTCTTTTGAAGAAAAAAGCGCCAATTCTTTAGTTACAACATCTTCAAATGTCAGTCAAATGAATGCAATTGTTGCTCAATTTTTTATTTTATTTGTTGTTTTATAAAGCCACTAAGTACTTACTCAGCGTAGTTGTTGTTGTTGCTGTTGTTCTTATTTATTGTGTAAGGAGACCCATATAAATAGCTGAAAGCTATAAAGGTGCCATAGTTTCTAATTCTGGCAATACCATACCCCACAACAGGAATAACCTTCTTGTAATTACACAGCGTAAGCCCCTGTCATAAAATGCTGAAAGCTTATTACTGTGCTAACAGCTTAGTTACTGAAGTTCTAGTTTTTTGGTGTCTCTCGTGTGAAGGATTCACTTCAGCATTGTAGATGCGGTTGACGAAATCCGCATTTGACATAACGATGCGGTCTTCACTTTAAATTTTATTAAAAATTGGCTACGAAAATTGAGTTGTATGTAAGTTCCGTTGGTTCTAGCGTCAGCTGTTTTGTTGTTTAAAATATATTTTGTGACTGTTTTAAATTCTGTTAATGAAAGTGGAAATGAGACTAAGCACTAAGATCTTCCCTCAGGGAGTGATGAAAATATGAGGTGGAACTGAGCAGTTGATGATTAAGCTAAAATTTTATATCTATTTCAGTTACATTTAACTACTTGCAACTACTTTCATTAAATTCTAACCACTTTCAATCACTCATGACCACTTTCAATCAATTTAATTCACTTTCAACTGGCTTCAACTGTTTTCAATCACCTTTATATACTTTCAACCACTTTTAACTACTTTCAATCACTTTCTACCACTTTCAGCAACTTTCAAACACTTTCAACTATTTTCAACACCTTTCAACCACTTTCAATAAATTTATTTTTGCTTTATTTTGATTTTTTAAGTTGTTTGAAAGAAAAATTCATATTTTGAGGAGGAAGTGAACAATTGATGATTTGCCTAAAACTTTGTTTTTGTCTGAATTTGCATTCAACTTTATGCAATCACTTTCATTTATTTATTTATTTAGACAATAATGACATTAGACAATAAGAACGATATCTTTTGCTGTACAACAAATTTACAGTGGTCAATTTAGATAATTTAATTTGTCACGAAAGTAATATTAATAGATAATTATATAAAAAATATTTAAAACAGTGTTACAAATTGTTAAAAAGAACTAATGAGGTGCCTGGATACTAATAAATATAATATGAAAAAAATAAATAATAATAATAAATAGAAATAACATATTAATTTTACGAATAATGCTGAAAGACAAAATGCTTGAAGTTGTTGAAGTTACTTATGGCTTTAATATTACTAGGCAAAGAGTTCCAGATTCTAATCGCGTTGATAAAGAATAATCTGGTGGAAGTATAGAATTTGTGTTTAGGTACGATTAGATTATTGCATCTTACAGATGTGCTAAAATGGAGTTTTTCATACAGATACAGTGGAGCTTTAACGTGAATAATTTTATGCAAGAATATGCAATTCCTGGCTATAAGATACTTTTCAACAGAGCATCCAAGAATCTTAGTGTTCCAAGCTGATACATGGTCATATCTTCTTAGCCCATACACATAACGCGTGGCATTGCTAAGCGCTACCTGAATCTTATGTAGTGACCTAGAATCCAAATTACTATAAACGACTTCAAAATAAGTAATGAAGGGAACTATAAGTTGTTTAACTAGCCTAAGCTTAATTTCAGTGGGCGTGAAGTCAGCTGACAAACGTAAGCATCTAAGCACCATATAAATTTTGCTGATAACATGGTTAATGTGTGAAGTGCATGAGAGATCGGAGGTCAAGTGATAACCCAGGCTTATAGCTTTACTAACCATTTTGAGCTCAGAGTTACCTACAAAGAGAGGAGCAATATTTTCCGTAGCAGGTTTCACATGCGAAATTGGAAGTACATATGATTTATCCGAATTCAAGCAAAGATCATTGCTTAAAGCCCGATTGCTTACCGCCGACAAATCCTCATTGAATCTATGTGTAAGGTCATCAACTAAGCCAATACGACGTGACATGTACATTTGAATGTCATCAGCAAATGCATGCATCTTAACGTTACTACACACCCTGAAAATGTCATTTATGAACATACTAAAGAGTAGAGGTCGCAATACAGAGCCTTGTGGAACGCCAGCACGACAAAAATTATTTTCAGAGAGAATACTATGAATCTTGACTTTTTGTACCCTTTCATTTAAATAACTACTAATTAGTCGTAGAGAGTTATCACAAAAACCAAAATAAAACTTTAGTTTTTTACATAAAATAGAGTGGTTTACGCTATCGAAAGCCTTAGAAAAATCGAGAAGACATAGCAACGTCAGCTGATCCAAATCATAAAAACAACGTATGTCATCAATGACTTTCGTCATAGTAGTAGAGCAGCTACGTTTAGACCGGAAACCCGACTGGAATGGCGTTATTTTGATTTAAATGTTGTGATATTTGAAAAGATAAAATTGACTCAAATACCTTAGACAAACATGGCAATATGCTTATAGGCCGAAAATCGGATGGCACAGATGCAGATCGATTTTTAGCCACAGGAATAACAGCAGCAACTTTCCATAAATTTGGAAAGCAAGAAGTTGTTATGCAATGGTTAATTAAATGAGTGATAGGACTGATCACATATGGCAAAATAAGTTTGATAAACCTGATCGAAATTTGATCAGCCCCAACCGCATTAGACCTGACTTTCAAAACGCATTTATAAACCTCATATTCGTCCACTGCATTGAATTTAAATCGGTCTATGGAAGTATACAAGTCGCTCACATTGGGCTCATAAGTAATATTACTATTGCTTACACCATTAGCTGTAAAAGCATTATACAATGTATTTGGGTCAACACTACATATAAATGCTTCTTTTTTGTGAACACCAAGCTTCCTCAAGTTTTTTCATAGCTGCCTAGAAGAAAGCGAGGTATTCAGTTTAGAACAAAAATACTTTATTTTGGCATTTCTAACAAATGAGACTGCAGCATTGCGAGCTAGCTTATAAGCTTCCCAGTTATCATTAGTAGGTCTCATTTTCCATTTCACATGAAGTTTATTTCTCAGTTTTAAATGCTGTTTAACTCGGTCAGAGTACCTTGGACAAGAATTGCTCCTAATCTGAAGCGTTCGAATAGGAACATATGCAGTTGCAAGTTCATTGATTTTTTAGAAATAAACTCCAATTTCTCATCTACTGTGACCAAAAAACAACACTCATTCCAGTTAATATTGATGAGTTCATCACACAATGCAGTACGGTCAATTGAGTTGTAGTCGCAATAGAAGATGCTTGTGGGCTAAGCTGCTTTGCAATTCAAGTGAATATCAAAGGTGCAAAAAATTAAATCATGGTCAGATATAAATGAGATTTGGTCAAAAATGAGTACTTGTGTGTTATCTGAGACAACAAAGAGATCAAGTAAGCTAGGGCTAGAATTATTACCAAATCTAGTAGGCATTGCTGTGTTTAGAATAGAAAGTCCAGAGGCAAGTCCAACTACTTTCAATCTTTCACGACCATTTTCAACCAATTTATTTTGAATTTCTTTCAACTAATCTAAACCACTTCCAACAACTTGCAACCGCTTTCAACCACTTTCAACCACTTTCAATCACTTTCAAACATTTTCAATCATTTTTTTTTTTCCTTCTAAGTATTTTGATTTTTTTAAATTGTTTTGAGAGAAACAAACATATTTTAAAGACTTCCTTTCATTTTCTTTTTAATTTTTTATTTACGAGTATTATTACAATGTAAGACATTTTTAAAATTGATTCGCATAAGATTTATTCTAAATCCAAATATCTTGTACATTATTACATTGATATAGTTCATACAAACATTACTTTTGAACGGCGTCAATCGAAGTATATTTACATTCATATTTGGACACTTTTCTGATTAAATTTCTTTCAACTGAAAGCAAGATACATACATAGCAACGTGTGTAACTACTTACTAGCCGCTAAATTGTAAACAACAAAATTACATCAGCAATAACAATAGTTGTATATTTATAAAATATAATACTGCAAACAAAACAATAATTCAATCGTCATTTAACAAAATCTTGGGCATTAATTGATCAGCAAAAAAAAAAAAAAAAAAACAACAAATTAATCCGATTTACATTGCAGCTTAACAAATAAAAAGCATTTGATATTTATACGAGAGCAGCAGCAGCATTTATGTTCGCACAACACAACCGTTAATGCAACAAACACAAAGAAGTAACAAAAAAAATAAAAAATAACAATTTGTAGGTTAAAAAGCGCTAAGCTGCTAACACATAAAAAACAACAAAAATAATCTAAAATCTAAGAAAAAAATTCGACAAAAAAAAATGATTTTAATACTTCACCATTTGTCTTTTTGTGCTTAACTTTGTTGTGACAGCACTTAGCCAAGTGCATTGCATTAAAGTAAGCGCATAAATTTGTGCGTGATTTTCAGGGTGGTTTGTTTGAGCAAAGTTTGAGTTAAAATTTTTAAAAGAATTTGTGATTCATTTTGGGGCTTTAGCATTTTTATCATATTCAACCACTTTTTTTTTAACAATTTCTACTACTAATATGTATATTTTTTTCTATAATAAGTCATTTTCAAGAACAGTTGCATTCTATCGAATTCATTTATTTTCAATCATTTTCAATTTGCTATGAAAATTTAAAAAAAAGTTAAGTTTTAAGATCAATTTTTATTTAACTTCATTAAATCGCTTTCAGCCAACTTCTGATATTTTGAATAGTTTTTTATAATTTAAGTTCCTATTATAAAATCCTTCAAAATAGCTTAAGCCAATTCACAAATAAGTAATACCTGCTGACCTAAACTCTTTCAAACAGCTTGATCAAAATTCTTTCGTTTTTCTAAATGCCTTTCAACTATTTAAAATTTTTCCAGCCAGTATCAATGACTTACCATTTTCATATATTTGGTTTCTGAAATGCGTTTTTACCAAAATAATGACCTCTGTTATTATTTCGGTAAATTGCAAATATTTTCAACCAATTCCAACTTATTTTTGTAGCTTAAGTACTTTTGTGACATTTTTCATTCGCTTTCAATTCATTCAATTTTATACAATCACCTTCGTTTTTTCAACTTATGGTAGTTTCCTTTACTCGCTTGAATTGCTTAAAAGCAATTAGCTTTTTTTCAATTACTTCAATAATTTTCAGCCAACCTCCTTTCAATTGATTACAATTGTTTCAATCACAATTAACCACTTTCAGTTTTTTCAACCTTTATCAATTGAATTCACTTGCAACAATTTTCAAATCATTGTCAAACACTTTCAATCAGTCAAATTCTCTTTCAACCACATTTTATCACTTTCAATCATTTTCAGTTTCTTTTAGTGTGACCCTTTTCAATAAAATTTCATTCACTTTCAATCACTTTCAACCATTTTAAATCATTCTCAATTTCTTTCAATTACATTTAACCACTTACAACTACTTTCAATCTTTTCCAATCTCGTTCGGTAACTGCTTATAAATTTCTTTCACTTCCAACTAATTTCAAATCACTGTCAACCACTTTCAATCTATTAAATTCACTTTCATCCACCTTCAATCGCTTTCAATCTTTTTCAACTACTCTCAGTGTCGACCTTTTTCAATAAATTTCATTAAATTTTAATCACTTTCAACCATTTTAAATTATTCTCAACTACTTGCAATCACATTTAACCACTTATAACTACTTTCAATCTTTTTCACTAGGTTAAGGTAACTGCTTATCAATTTCATTCACTTCCAACTAATTTCGAATCTCAGTCAACCACTTTCAATCAATTTAATAAATTTTCAGCCACCTTCAATCACTTTCAATAATTTTCAACTACTTTCAATGTTGACCCCTTTCAATAAGTTTCATTCACTTGCAATCACTTTCTACCATTTTCAATCATTTTCAACTTCTTCCAATCACATTTAACCACTTATAAATACTTTCAACCTTTTCCAATCTATTTCGGTAACTGCTAATCAATTTCATTCACTTCCAAATAATTTCAAATCACTGTCAACCACCTTCAATCAATTAAACTCACTTTCAACTAGTTTTAATCACTTTCAACTATTTTTAATCACTTTCAACTATTTTTAATCATTTTCAACAATTCTTAAAAAGTTTCGATCCCTTTCAATAAATTTCATTCCCTTTCAATTACTCTCAATCATTTTCAATAATTTTCAATCACCTTCAACTATTTTCAATCACTTCCAACTACTTTCTACCAGCGTCGAGCTTCTCCAATCAATATCATTCACTTTTAATCATTTTCAATATTATTATTAAAATTTATTTTTCGTCAAGTAATAATCGCAATAATTTTCAGCCGATTCCCATTCATTTCCAACCGTTTCAATCACTTTCAATTAAATTTATTTTGCAATATATACGTACATATTTCGATTTTTTTATAATAATTAAACATTTTTATGGTGTAGAATTCAAAAAATTTATGTTACTAATTTTTTTTTAAATTATGATCCACCCCTTTACATAATATGTGTCAGGCACATATTTGGTAATGTAGTAAATATATGAACAAGCAAATAACAGACGCTATCAAATTACAAGCCCAGTTATACCGCAATGTGTGGCAGCAACAGCAGCAGCAGCAACAAAAACAATGTAAAACAACAAAAGTAACACAATTTTAGAAACAAAACTTTTCTAGGTTTCAACTACAAGCTATTAATTTACAACAATAATGAAAATTTGATACATATTGCCAATAACAACAACATCATAGATACATACAAACATGTGTATATTGATTTTCGTATGTTGTTGGTATTATCATCAATGAGGTCTTTTGTTTGAATTTTGTTGCAATTAAAATTTGTCGGTGGTTTTCAATGCTTACGTTAATTAAATGTATGGTTTTTCAACATGAATGCAACGCAACTTCATGCAATGTTGTGAAGAATTTTAATTGCAATTTGATAGAGAAATAGAAAAAGAACTCAAATTTCAATTGAAATCAAATGTTGCCAAATATGGCCAATAACTTTGGAAAGGGTATACCACTGGTCAAATAAAGTTGCATTTGTTACGTGTTGATTTTTTTGCTTCATTTATATCACCTTCAACTGACATGTTATTGCAAATTTTTGATTTGTCTTTCAATTGACGACACTGACTGGCGACTACAGTGCTCTATTCCTATTGTCACTGTGGTTGACTGATTTTGTTACTGATTTTCTGTCACTATTCAACTTTTGCGCGGAGTGACAGTCAGTGTGCAATAATATTTGACATTGCTGCATGCACAGTGTTTAATGCAACATAAGTTTCAATTGCTTAAATGGTTGCTGCAACATATTCTTGGTGCCGTTTTGTCTCATTTTGGTGCGCCGGTTTATTTTGGCCTGCTTTGAGTATGTCACAAATGGAAGTGTAATGATGTAAGCTTAATTTGTTTGTTGAACTTTATAATTCAGTTTTTGAAATAAGCAGCTGATTTTTATTGTATATTTTTGAGAATAAAAAGACACTAAATCAAAATTTTCCATTAAAACTCAGATATTGGTATATCGTATATAAAATGTTAAGCTTTATCCTAAATAGTTATATACAAATAACTTAAGTATCAGTTATAATTTTGCCCGTTCCAAACAAGCATACATAAGTACATACAATTTTATCTCGTATAAGAAGAGAAGATATGGCTATTGAAAAAACGGAACTGTGCCATAAGCCTGAAAAAAGCTTTTTTTGCAACTCTAAGCAAGGATATCGCGAAATTATAAAATATATATAGATGTGTCCGGTCAAATGTACAACCCACTTTTTTATTTTTTTGTGCCGATGTAATGAAACAAAAGAAAAAAGAATTTGACATTTCTGTTTTAAAAATTAAATAAAAAATCGAAAACGTAAGCTAAAAACTTTAAATGTATTTCCCAAAAAATGAAAGAATTATGCAGTCAACTTAGAGATTTTTTTGTTAACTTATAGAAGTGAAAACGATAGACTTAAGCAATGCACCTTACAGTAAGGCAAAAAAAAAAAATCGTAGTCAAAGTTTTCAAATTCTATTTTATTCCTCCAGTGCATGCTATAGTTTATATGCAGCTGAGTTTTTATTTTTTTTTTTCTTTAATTTTATCAAACTTAAATATCTCAATCCAAGTTCTTAATTTATCAGCTTTTTTTGTTTCCTATACTACCTTCATTTCCTGAGGCTGACCATTATATTTTCTTTAATCATTTCCACTGAAATAAGCTACAATTTTATTGTATTCTTACTTAACTATAGTATACAACTCCTTCAACTTTAAGCCACAGTCTGCATTTTTGTAAATCATAATTATTTTATTTCATTTCGAAATGTCTACAACAAGAAAAACAACAACAACAACAAGCATTGTGTGTATAAAGAAAAATATTTGTTTATTATATGATTTTTATATTATGCTGTTGTTGCTGTTGCTGCTGATGGAACTAATTATATGTCTCCGCCAAAAAAGTCGGCACAGTCGGGCATTCTATAGTCACTGTATTGTTGCTGGGGCTAGTTGGTTTTCATCCGATTGTGAGCGCTCTGACTCTGTGTGCTGACACTAAAAGTAGTAGCAGCAGCAACAGCAACAGCTATGGCAAACAACACAAAAGTTGATGATATGTTGTGGCGCGTCTAAATTAATGTAATAATGCTTCCAGGCTAACATACCATCATGGGCTTAGATATACATTTTTCTATAGATAAATTTCTGTATGTGTTTGTATTTGTGTTTAATTTGTAGTTTGATTTTTTATAATTTTTTTTTATTCAGTTCTTTTTTTTTAATTCTTAATTTTATCTATACATATTTTTGTACAATAGTTTTTTTCATTAAGAAACTTTGGTAACAGCAACAACGAATGACACGAAATGAAATTTGGAATTTTTTGGATGTTTCGCGTAGTGGTTAACTCTAGAGATGTGGCACCTTTTTGGTTTAACTGCTATAAAACCAGAATTGTAATAGATTTTTAAAGGAACTTAACACAAATTTATGCTTTTATTGATTTAAAACAAAAAAAAAAAAAAGTATTTCAACTAGAAGCAATTCATGTGTGATTTGGCACCCTTAGTGGCTTTTAAGTTTTTGTTGCCACAATTGTTGCATATGTTCCTATATGATTTACATGTTTTATGTATTCACATACAGCACATTAGGCATTTGATGCAATCACCCGAGACTAGGGGTGGTATTGAACCATATCATTGGCAATTTGGCACCCTTAGTAGATTTTAGGCTTTTGGTGCATGTTTTCCTATATGATTAACATGTTTCATGTGCTCCTGAGGCTAAGGGTGGTATGGAACCATATCAAGGGCGATTTGGCACCCGTAGTGGCTGTTAAGTTTTTGTTGCCACAATTGTTACATGTGTCCCTATATGATTTACATATATCATGTACTCACATACAGCACATTACGCATTAGATCCAATCAATTTTCTTAATGGTTTGTTCATATCCTTCTCCATATTCGACGCATTCAATTTTGCCTTAAACTTTAGCCTCATCAGATTTATCTTGCAGTAAAACATTTTCATCGGCTTCATCGGAAGCTTGCGTTTATAAGTCTTCTTCTTTGAATATAGTTTTCTCTTCAAATTTTTTGTTTTCTATTGTACTGTTTTAGGGAGACATTAGAATCGTTGCCTTTTGTTTTCTCGTGTTCGGTTTAGAACACTTTTTGATGGCGCGATTTTTCTTAATGTGTTTGCATTCTAAAATATCTAGAAAAAACCTCAAATTAATCAAATAAAAATAAAAAAACTATTTTGCCGGTGCCTACGAAGACTATTTCTTCTTAAAATGCGGACAAGAAAATCCTTCCTCGCATTATTCGCTGCGATTTTAAGTGAAATGTTTATTTTCGTAACTTGTGAAAACTTTCACTAAATAAAGAGATTTTCTTCGCCGCATTTTATAAAAAGTGATTTACTTGTCCGCATATTACAAAAAAGATTTTTTTCGCCGCAATTTCAAAAAAAAGATTTTCTTCGCCGCAACTTTCGGTTGGAAGATCTCTTCGTAAGCATCGCCGATTTAAGATCTCATCTGACCTGCAGTTTCGTTATTACAAATGCTGGTTGTTGGCCCTTCACATCTGGAGTTTAGTCAGGCTTATACTTAGTTTTGAAAACCCAAAGATGAAGTAAGAATATTTTTACTTTCAAATATGACTTATCTTCTCTTCTTATACGAGATAAAATTGTATGTTTCTTTGTACTTATTTCTGTGCCAATATTTTTTCTCGAAAACGGCTACAGCGATTTCAATGAAACTTGGAATAGTGTTAGATATTAGCAAACAATGAATAATGAGCTAGGTTTGATTTTTATAAATGCTCACAAGAGGGCGTGGCACTGCACTAAATTTTAAATTTGATTTAGTCATAACTCGGAAACTATACAAGGTATTTTGATGAAATTTGGTCAGCGGGTACGGCTTAATATTGCCTTGTTACAGACTAAAAGTGGGCGGGATCGAAGAAGTGCCACGCCCACTTTTTAACCCTTGAAAATTTTGATTCAATATTACTCGAAAACGACTCCAACAATTTTTATGAAAATTTAGGAGATATTACCTCTAAAAACAAGGATTCATACGTAATACGCCAATATATTGGGAAAACTCGTTGAAGGGCGTGGCACCGCCCACAAAAATATAAAACGGTATAAAAAGAAAACTAATGAAGCAAACATTCTGAAATTAACTGTGAGGAGCCTAATTGCAATAGGGCATCTCTGATTTGAAAGTGGGCGAAATGTCGCCATTGCGCGTGGAACCTCCCATACAAGCAAAATACGTTAAATGCTATTTCTCGCAAATGTTACAAGATATTTTTATGAAATTTGGTATGTAGGTACTACATATCAATGCCTTGTAATAACCGAAAAGTGGGCGGGATCGAAGAAGTGCCACGCCCCTTTTTTAACCATTGAAAATTTTGATTCAATATTACTCGAAAACGACTTCAACAATTTTAATGAAAATTTCAAAGATTTTACCCCTGAAAACAAGTATCAATATGTGATGTGCTGTTATATTAGGAAAACTCGTTGGAGGGCGTGGCACCGCACACAAAAATATAATACGCTATAAAAAGAAAACTACTAAAGCAATCTTTCTGAATTTAACTATAGGGAATCTACTTTTTATTAGGCACCTACGACCTGAAAGTGGGCAAAATATCACCGGTGCGCGTGGAACCTCCCATACAAGTAAAACAAATTAAATGCTATTTCTCGCAAATGGTACAACATATTTTGATGAAATTTGGTATGCGGACCTGGATTACAAGTATCTAAAGCATAACGAAAAGTGGGCTTTGTTCAATAATGGTAAGGCCCACTTTTTACCAAAATAAAAATTTTAGTTAATAACTCATGCACAAAAAAAAATTTAATGAACTTTCCGAGGCATGATGGTAAGATATTTCAGCCCCCATACAAGAGGCGAAATATTTTGGGTGCGTGGCATATCCCATTTATTTATTTTAGGTCATTCTAATTCTCTTAAAAAATTTGGAGTTCTTGATATTTTTCTATACCATTCGATATTTTCCGAGTTTTTTCTTATTATTTTTCTCATCGGTTAATTTATCATTTTGAAAGCTTTGGAGGTGAAAAGGTACGAATTTCATTGAAAAAAATAGCTATGAATAAAAACATCGACTAAAATGATAAGATAAGATTGTTGACCGAGCAGGGATCGGTCTCCAGGTACTATTTATAAATATATATGTGCCCAAATTTTTCTCGAGAACGGATGCAGCGATTTTAATGAAACTTTATCAAAGGATGCACTCTAGCATAAAATGGAGAATAAACAAGGTTTTAACTTTATAGCTGCCCACTAAGGGGCGTGGCAGCGCCCTAAAGTTTAAATTTCATCTAGTCATAACTTCCAAACCATTAAGGGTATTTTGATGAAATTTAGTACACATCTACTGACTATCAATGTCTTCTAATGGACAGAAAGTGGGCGGAATCGAAGAAGTGTCACGCCCACTTTTTAGCCATTAAAAATTTTGATTTAATATTACTCAAAAACGACTCCAACAATTTTGATGAAAATTTAGGAGATGTTACCTCTGCAAACAAGAATTAATATAAAATATGCCGTTATATTGGGAAAACTCGTTGAAGGGCGTGGCACCACCCACAAAATTAGAATTCGGTATAAAAAGAAAACTAATAAAGTAATCAGTCTGAAATTAACTGTGGGGAAACTACTTGCTATATGGCATCTCTGACCTGGAAGTGGGCAAAATATCGCCGTTGCGCGTGGAACCTCCCATACAAGCAAAATACGTCAAATGCTATTTCTCGCAAATTTTACAAGGTATTTTAATGAAATTTGGTATATAGGTACTGCTTAATAATACCTTGAAACAAACGAAAAGTGGGCGGGATCGAATAAGTGCCACGCCCACTTTTAACCCTTGAAAATTTTGATTCAATATTACTCGAAAACGACTCCAACAATTTTGATAAAAATTTAGGAGCTGTTACCTCTGGAAACAAGTATTAATATATGATATGCCGTTATATTGGAAAAACTCATTGAAAGGCGTGGCACCGCCCACAAAAATATAATGCGCTATAAAAAGAAAACTACTAAAGCAATCTTTCTGAACTGTAGGGAGTCTACTTACTATTAGGCACCTACGACCAGAAATAAGGCAATATATCGAAAGTGCGCGTGGAACCTCCCATACAAGTAAAACACATTAAATGCTATTTCTCGCAAATGATACAACATATTTTGATGAAATTTTGTATGCAGATCTGGATGAGAAGTATCTAAAGCATAAGAAAAAGAAAGCTTTGTTTAATAATTGCCGCGCCCACTTTTTTTATCAAAATAAAAATTTTGGTTAATAACTCAGGCACAAAAAAAAAAAAAAAATGGAATGAACTGTTTAATTCTTATATGCAGTCTTATGTACTTTTTGACGCTGAATCCGTCTTTATCAGCAGAACTGTCATTAAACCTGCAGGATTTTGAAATATCTTTGCTTGAAGTTGAAGAAAACGCTGCGTTCAGTCTTAAAGCGTAGCTATAAGAAAGGGTGAAATTCTTTTTTATTAATAGCATCGAACAGTTACACTCTTCCTTATCCAAATATCCTTTCGGATTTTTCCAATAGGATTCTTATTTTCCGAGTTATGATCCTTTAAAGATAAGATATTTCAGCTGCCATATAAAAGACGAAATATTTTGGGTGCGTGGCATATCCCATTTATTTATTTTAGGGCATTCTAAAAAAAAAATTTTGAGTTTTTGATATTTTTCTTTACCATTCGATGCCTTCCGAGTTTTTTTCTTATTTTTATTCTCATCGGTTTGGTTATCATTTTGAAAGCATGACCGTTAGAAGTGAAAAGATACAAGTTTCATAACGAAAAATAGCTATGAATAAAAACATCGACTTAATTAATAAGATTAGATTGTTGACCGAGCAGGGATCGGTCTCCAGGTACTAACATACAAAAGGAAACATGGCACTAGAACCATATCATCCACAGTCATTCCTTTTTTCGGTATATACCAAGTATAAATATCACGAAACGAAAACATGTTCACTAGCGCTCGTATTCATCCGAAAACGAAATCACATTCAATTCTGTTTTTTTTTTGATATATGCACCATAAAGCTATGTCAGATACTCAGCATTATGCAGCCTCTCGTAATATATGTAAGCTAACGGTCAGTCACTTACATTTCGCACCCAGCTGAATTGAGTGTGCCCATATTTGAATGCTTTAAAAGCTGCAAGTACTGAAATTGAAAGGGGTGCCATATTACCTAAGGTGCCAAATTATCTGAAGTGCCAAATTACTTGAGGTGCCAAATAATCTGAGGTGCCAAATCAACTGAGGCGCCAAATCGCCTAGGGTGCCAAATCACCTTGGGGTGCCACCTCTTCCTGGTATAATCTTCTGAAATTGTTGAGTTTTGAAAGTGAAGTTACATTTCAGGTTTTTTTTTTTATTTCAAGTGATATTTTGATCTTGAGTATGTGAACTTCTACAGCCTTCGAAAAAAAAAATGCTCATTACATAATAATTGCCCTGAAACCAACTATAAGGTAAAATTAAAGATTTCGAATACAAAAACAAACTTTTTTTTGCCAACATAAATTAACCGCTTAAGTATACAATATCAAATGTTGCGAAAAAAAAAACTATGCATTGCAATTAAAATTTCACTTAAAGTGAAAAAGTAAAGAAAAAATACTATCAACTATTGTTGTTGCTGTTGTAAAGTAGTTAAACAAACGTCAAATAGATCTGCCAGTGAGTGTACGCCCCACATATCAAATAACTCGAAAAACTCTGCAACAACCGCAATAATGGAGGCAGGAACTCACTAGATTCATGAGCGAAGCAAAAAAAAAAAATAAATTTTCAAATAAGCGAAAATAAAACAACACAATTCACAATCAAATTGTCAAATAGCTGTCAAATGCACATGAGATTTTTCAAAAAGACAAACATACAATACACATACTCACAGAGTAACATACATATGCACAAGACTTAAGTACCCAAAACAAAGAGAGTTGATGCTTTTAATGGCATTTACTGTTGGCATTAAAAGCAGCGTAAGTTTAACAAGAATAAATTTAACCCTTTAGCGCACATTTTGGTCAGAAAAATGCTGGCATACCATTGCCCACTTAAGGCTTAATACGTAGCCTGCTATATATATTTCTGGCCTAGGCAAAACTAATGTCAATAGCTAAAATCTGACAACACCATAATAAAGTTTGAGATTTTTTAGCATAAAACTCAGAACGTTTTGACGAAAGACCATCATTTGTGTTGTTTACAGTGACTTGAAAAAATCAATTTGGCAAAAAAATGAAATTAACTCGTGAACATTTTCGTGCGATAATTTTTCACAACTTTCGACGTAGATTATCACGACAAGAATGCATCGATGAACTTAAATCCTTGTATGGCGATGAAGCACCATCCTATAGCACTGTGAACAACTGGTTTAATGAATTCAATCGTGGTCGACGCTGGCTCAAAGACGAATTCCGTGAAGGTCGTCCAAAAACGGCCGTTGTGCCAGAGAACATTGATGCCGTGCGTGAACTGATAATGCAAGATCGTCATGTGACATACCGTGAAATAGAAGCATCCTTGGGCATTAGTTCCACTCCAATACATTCGATTTTGCATGAACACTTAGTTGTAAAAAACGTTTGTTCTCGTTGGAAACCCCATAATTTATCAATCGCTTGAATTATCAATGGAAAAATTAATTTTCTTAACTCACTGTAAACAAACCAAATAGCGTTGTGAGTACGTTTATGCTAAAAAATGTCACACTTTATTATGGTATTGCCCGATATTAGCTATTGACATTAGTGTTGCCTAGGCCAGAAATATATGTAGCAGCCCACGTAATGCTGAGAAATTTAGTCTATATAGTTTATATCGCATAAGGTTACGAACCTTCTGGGAGGTGATAGATGAGGCCTAGACTAACAAAAAATTTTTTTTTGTCTGACGTGGGGTTAACAAATGCATCCCTGACAAGTTGTAGGCTTAAAACTGATTTACTGACTTGTTTTTCAAAAAAAAAAAAAATTTATTGGGTCACTCTAACGTTTTAGAGAAAATATTTTTGAAAAAAGTTTTAGGTAATTGTATGAGCTTTCTACAAGTTAACTTGGCTTATAAGATTTGAAAGGTTATCTCCAAGTTCTGGACCTTTAAAGTTGAAAATTTAAACTTTTTTTGCTATTTTTTGACTTTAGCGGCTATTTTGGTACAAAAAAGGTCATATTTACACACCATTTTATAATTTTTTTCAAAGCTTTTTTAAGTTCTTTTTAACTCGGTACATTTTTATACTAATTTTTTTAATTGAGGTCAGAAAAAAATACTTTTCAAGAACAATCCGCTTGAAGGCTTCAGCAGATCAAGGACAGCGCGTGAGTACCGCGAAGCGCTTGCGTGTAACCCGTTTGTTGCAGAGAAAAGTATTTTTTTCCGAACTCAAATTATAAAATTGGCATAACATATGTACCACCGAATTAAAGGAAACCGAATGAGAATTCAAAAAAAAAATTATAAGTTTATGTAAATGCGACCTTTTCCATACAAAAATAGCTTCAAAATTCAAAAATTAGAAAAGAAAATTTAAAATATCAAATTTAAAGGTCCACAACTTTGCGATAACCCTATAACCCGCTACATCCTGCATATTAGACCGGTTTGATTTTGTATGATACAAACAAAAATCACCCCAAAACCGACTCAAAAGTTAGAAAAACTCTTAAAATCGATACTTGCATCATTTTTTTTTTTTCGTTACGAGAAAAACCAATGGAACACCTTTGTTTCTACTGAAGACCCATTTTGGCTAAAATAAAAAATGTTTTTTGGTCATAATTTTTTTTTAATTCCAAAATGGATACCCAAGGGAGCTCAATAAATAAAGACTATATTCTTACAAAAATTTTGGCGTTTAAAAATTTAAATTTTTTTTAAGGGTATACATAATATTCACGTCCCAAAATCGATTTTTTCCTCAATAATGTGGCAGGAAAAATGATTATATTTTACTCAAAAGCAAGGCATCTGACGTAGAAAGTTTACAAAGCAAAAAATGTTTGAAAGGATGCGTGTGAATTTTTTCAGAATTTTTTGTGGTATTTTTTCAAAAATTTATCAAATTAAGAGTTTTCAACTGTTTGGCTTAACTTCGTCATCAAAATGCAAGGATACCTCAAAACCGAGTTGAAAGTAGTTAAATGCTTAGAATCCTTCAAAGGATAGGTGTCATTTTTTTCAGAATTATTGGGAAATTTTTTTTTATTTTTAATTTTTTTGACCAAGTTTTGAAATATTTAGGGTATTCCTTAAAACTTTTTAACTTGTAAACGCGTAAGTTCTTTAAGCTTTTTTTACACTGGTTCAAATAACATTTTGTACTTCTTATTATCTTTTTAATGTATTTTTTAATAAGTAAATAATGTAAGTTTTAGTTCTACAAGAATGTCAAAACTCTGTAATTATCTTATTCTTCATGCCCCCGAAATTCATTTCTTTAATGTTTACACAGAAAAAGAAATTTAACGAGTGTTTATATCATTAACTTTCTTTGTAAAAAAATATAAAATAAATCTTAAGTTAAAAAAAAAAACATTAAATATTTCTTACAGTTCAACGTCAACATTTTTTGTTATTATTGTTGTTTTAGTTATTGTTGCTGTCATAAATTTCTTTTGCCATTTGGTCGACATAAATGTCCACCCACTTGTTACTTGTTGCCTACTTTCTGGGTGCTGTTGCTAGTGTCTTGTGTATGTGCGGCAACAAAGTTTCGCTGCAATGTCTAAGCCTTTTTCACTTATACATACACAGATATATGTGACATGAAAGTGTGCATAAGGTATTAAAGTGTTTGTGTGCTATTTGACATGAGAAAAAAATGTATGTTTACTTAACTATTGTTGTTATTATCACTTTATATATACTAGGCAGTAGTAGCATAATATTTTATGATGCCACAAATTTCCTTTTCAAATTTTGACAACAACAGCAGCAGCAACAATATTTTAATGTTGCTACAGCATGTTGCTTTGGACACACAAAGAATTGCGAGAGAAAATTATAACTTAAGGAAGTACTTTTCAATTGAATTGTGTGGAGCAAAATTTTAAAAATTCTTATGATATCTATGCGTTTTTGTTGAGAATTTCTTTAAATGCACCTGCGCACAGTAGGTTATTTCAGTTTGAAAACGGTTTTCGAAACAAAATTGAGTTTTTATGTAATATCATTAGCAAAGATTTATGTTTCCTAGTTGATAATTTTATAGAGCAAGTGTAGCAAAAACAAAAAATAAAAATGTTGCTATTAACATCCAAAAGCTCTAAAACAAAATCAGCAGCTTTTTCTATCGAGCTAATCAGAAAATTAAATCGCTTTAATTACCAAATGCACTTGGATGCATCATTCTTTTGCGCGTTTATAGCTCGTCTTAATGATGCCCTGCTGCAACTTAAGCAGCAGCGTACGAGAAAAGAACTCTGCATTTTATGTTGAAGAGAATTAAATTTGTAATAAATTTTTATATGCATGTAATGAGTTAAAACTGCTCTTTATTTTTTATTATTTGTCTAAAAAACGATCTTGGAAAAAGTAGTAAAGTACTTAGCATGTATGCCTTGGCAGCTGCAGCACATAGTTTGTTAATAGATTTAATATATTGCGCAATGTAACGAACTGCGAACGGATTCTGCGAAAAATAACAAAAAATCCAATTCTCCACAAATAAAATTGAAACTACATAAATCATTTTGCCAAATATGTAGTATGTATGTATTGCTCTCCGCAAGGAAAGAGTCTTCGGTCTCATACAAATTTAAAAAATTTAGTAAGCTTTAGAAGATATCATAGTGAAATGCTTGATAAATTTCACTTTCTGCATGGATGGTCCTGCGAGTAAATCAACTCTCGCACAATCGCCCCTTCAAAATTTACATTAATTATTGTACCTGATTCATTCTCATATTATTTTTTATTTTTTCTGCACAATATTTGCATTTAAATGCTTTTATTTATTGAGTAACGAACACTTGTTACATTTTCTGCGACACAACTTAGTTGCATAAACAAAAGACTTAAGCAGCAAACTTGTTAATTACGTAGGGCCTAACAAAAGTTCGCTTAGTTGGTGTCATGTTATAAATTTTTAGTAAATCAAAAAATTGCGTATTATTTGTTATAGTCTTACGATATATCATTTTAATTTTCAGAAAGATCGGTCAAAATGGAGAGAAGAAAACGTAAAATTCGTGAAACAATGTCAGCAGATATTCCAATGCCAACGCAGCAAGACATTCGGTTTGCTATTCTTTTTGGATTTCGAGGTAAGCTCAAGCCTATGGAAATATTTAATGAATGCCAAATAGCATTTGAAGTTAATGCGCCATCCCTCGTGACTATTTCAAAGTAGTTCCGAAGATTCCAGACAGGTCATTTTTCTGTGGAGGACGAACCTCGAGAAGGCCGCCCAAAATCTTCGACTGATTATGAATGTGTAGCGCTGGTTATGTCTAAAATTGACGAAGATCCAAGATTGACCCAGGAAATCATTGCTGAGGAACTGGGCTTGAATGCCATGGCTATATCGTAAATATTAAAAAATGATCTTGGATTGGCGGAGAAATCTGCACGATGGGTTCCTAGAATTTTAAGTGATGCTCAAAAAGAGGCATGTGTGCGTTTTGTTAAGTATTTTTTTGAAAAATTCAAAAACGGAGGGTCTAACACCTTCAAGAAAATTGTAACAGGTGATGAAGCATGGTTTTAGAAACAACCTTGAAACTAAACAACAATCCATGGTATGGAGCCCAGAAAGTGCAAGTCCACCTGTTAAAGTAAAGCAAAAAAAAAAGTCAGCAACAAAAGTAATGATGCCAGTTTACTTCACCAGAGAGAAAGTTGTAGCTGCTATTCCTTTGGAAAAAGGTCGGACGGTTACTGCTAAGTGGTATACTGAAACCTGTTTACCAGAAGTCTTCCAAAATTTATTTGGAAACGCCAAAAAAAAAGGAGCTACGCCGCTACTTTCTACATCACGATAATGCGCCAGCGCACACTGCTGAAAAAATGACAAATTTTGTTGCGCTTTCAGGCATCGAAGAAATTCGTCCCGCACCTTATTCCCCAGATCTAGCGCCTTGTGACTTTTGGTTGTTTTCAAAAATAAAAAAAAATTTGAGAGGGAGAGTCTTCAACAGCAATGAGGAGATAATAAATGCGGTTAATGATGAAATTGCAAAACTGCTAAAAGCCGATTTTGAAGACTGTTTTTCAAGATGGATTTATCGACTTCAAAAATGTTTCAAAATAAATGGCGATTACGTTGAAAAAATACAAATAGATGAAGAATAAAGTTATAAATTTAAAAAATTAAATTTTAAAGTTTTTTCAATTCAACTAAGCGAACTTTTGTTAGGCCCCACGTACAATTCAACTTAATTCACTTATCACTATGCATATTTGCTAGCAATTAAACAAGAAATGAGTCATTTCAGTATATAGTTAAGTGTATCGATACTGCGCATATGCAAAACAACAATAACAACAACAACAACAATAACAATAAAATTGAAATCGAAGCAAGAGAGACCTTCAGACGCCAGCTTTTGCCATTAAAAAAAAAAATTATAAAAAAGTAGATATCTACTAATGACAAGGCAGACAATATTTCATTTCTTTACATCATATAAAACTATATGATATAAGCATTAAGTATAATGGATATATAAATACAAACGCCTTTTGTTATAAATGACAAGTAGAAATACAGGGTTAACAGAAATTGTCTAAAAATATTTTGAAAAATTAAGGAAATTGTAAATAAAAATCAAGATTTGGATTTTTATAAGAAGGGAATATGTTGAAAAAATAACCTTTGCAATGTTTTGTCTTTTTGTTTCTCATTGAAGAAAAAAAAAACATTCCTGGAACAAAATTCTAAAACACCCTGTCTTACAATTTTTTAAAAAATCACATAAAAAATAACCTAAACTTGATCTCGCTAAAAAAGAACCATACAAAAACAATGCAATTGTTAAAGTCTAGCACATGGAAAAACTCAAAATTTTTCACAAAACATAGTGTTTTATTACTTTTTAAAAACAAAAAAAAAAAAAAACATCCCAAACGTAATAAAATGTATGCCAAGCATTCAAACAAACACAATAAATATGTACTTGTTTAGTAAAAGACAATAAACAAACAAAATTCTTAAACACCCTGTTTCACATTTTTTTTTTTTTTCAGGAAAATCACATACAAAATAACGTAAGCTTGATCTAACTAAGAAAATTATACGAAAACAATGCAAATGCAAAAGTCTAGCACATGGATAACTCAGCGATGTTAAAAAAACACCCTGTTTTATTACATTTTTTAAATATAGCAAAAAAAAACAAACTCAAAGGTTTATTGTATATAAAGCAAATTTTCAACAAAATAAAAAATTTACTTTTTTTATGAAAAGCAAAAACCAAACATAGTTCCAACACACCCTGTTTCACTACTTTTTCAGAAAAATTTATTGAAAATTACCAAAATTTGATCTCATCCAAAAACAAAATGTATGCATTTTAAAATTTTTCAAGTCTTGTATGGGCAAAATTCAGCAGAATTCGATAACACCCTTTGTATTACTTTCCAAAAAGCCCAAAAATATAAAAACTATCTAAATGTTTTTTTTTTTTTTTTTGTGAAAAGCAAATGTTCACACACAATAAAAATTAACTTTAACAATGCGTAAACACCCTGTTGTAATTTTTTTAAAAGAATACATGAAAAGCTACTTAAACTTGATATGATTTTAGAAAAATAAATAAATAAAATTAAAATATACAAATATGCACAATTTTTGACCACCTTGTTTGGCTACATTTAAAAAAACTTTATTAGAAACCCAAAATTTATATTATTTTGTACAAGCACACACATACAATTTAAACACACATCTTAAACGAAATGCAATTATGAAGCACAGTTCAGTTCAAAAAAAGACATACAATTATAACGATAGAAAACAAAAAAAGAAACTCGTAAACACCCCGATTTATTTATTTGTCAAAAAAGATACATTAAAAGCAGTTCCAACTCAATTTAATTTATGAAAATTACAATAAAAACATAATTATAACTTTAGAAAAAAATTACGAAAATTCCTGAGCACCCTGTGATATTTATTTAGAAAAAAAAATACAAAATACAGCTCAAATTCAATCTTATTGATATCAAATATAACAAAAAACATGCAATGATAACGATAGCAAACAATGATGAAAATTACTTAACACCCTGTTTAATTTATTATTCGAAAATATATATAAAAAACAGTTCAAACTCAGTCTTTATTGTAACAAATACAATCAAAAACATGTAACTATTGTATAACGATAGCAACAAATTATGAAAATTCCTAAGCACCCTGTTTTATTTATTTCTCAAAAGAACAAATAAAAAACTCAAGTTCAATCTAATTTATGACAAATACAATAAAAAACATAATTATAACGATGGCAAAAAATTATAAAATTTTTTGAACACCTTGTTTGATTTCATTTTTAGAAAAAATAAATAAAACACAATTCAAACTCAATCTTATTTATGTCAATTACAATAAAACACATAATTATGACGATAGCAAAATATTATGAAGTTTCGTGAACACCCTGTTTTATTTGAATTTTAGAAAATAAATAAAAAACCGTTCACACTCAATCTTGTTTATGTTAAATACAATAAAAAACAAATAATAATACAGTAACAAAATATGTACTAATTTTATGAACTTTAGTCAATGTTTTGCAAGAATCGAAAATTCCATGCATTTTCCAACTTAGAATATTATGACAATTAGGACTAAAGTTCATAAAATTAGTATAATTTTCATATAGTCAACATAAACCATTTTAAACAAAATATGTTAAGAATTCGTAAACACCCTGTTGTATTTGGTTTTTAGAAAAAATAAATAAAAAGCAATTCAAACTCAATCTTATGCACATGTTTTACGAAGTGCAAGTAACAAGCACAATTCGTCAACACCCTGTATTGTTACTATTTCAAGTGAAACATAAAAAAAAGGCAACCCAAACTTGATCTCATTTAAGACAAAGCGAGAAACAAATTAAAATTCACAGCTGATTTGCATGCAGGAATTAAATTAAATTTTAAAGACTTTTTCCCCAATGCCGCTTAACACTTGCACGCCCACTTTCGATTTACTTACAAATGTTACGGTTCACAACAGACCCAGCGATTGTAGTGGTAGCGCAAATACAGGCGTGTGCACACTGTGTTGCATGCTGTAATGTATACCCATCGACTTTTAATGTTGCCTGTAATTACACTTTTTTCTTTAATTATTTTAATCAGATTAATAATTTAATTTATTTGTAATGAATGCAGGCGTGAATTCGTTAATTTAATTTTAACGTTTTAGACGAAAATGATAAAAAAACGATTTGCTTTGAATTGTGGTAGCAATTAAACTGATAAACAATGACTGGTATTAATCATCGCCTTAATGACAGCCATAAATTTTAGCAACCGTACACTCAGAAAAAAAAAGATTGTTAAAACAACAATTTTTCATTCTTAAAAAATTTTCATTTCTAAATTGTTGAAAATAGTATTTTATTCTTAAATCAACAATTTTATTCTTGAACTTAATTTTTTTACGCATATGTCATCAAAAATATGAAAAATATTTAAAAAATACAAACTTCAAACATTCTGTTTTGCAAACAAAAAATTTTTAATATTACTGAATAAGTTCTAGCTGTTTTAAAAAAAAAACGAATAAGGGTAAGAAAAATTGCACCCAAAGTATTGCCCATCTCTTAACATATATTTCTCTCATCTTTCTGTCAGCATATGGATTCATTCCATAATAAATAAAACTATATTGATCCTTCTAAATGCAGAGCAGCTTCGAATCTTGGATATTTGCATTTGCACGCAATGTTGATGCATGGACCTGGTTTATGTCACAATTTTTCAAAGGACTCTCGTACTGTTTCCATTAGCTGTCACGATAAGGACGATGTCCTTTTGTTTTCATTGACAGTCACGATAAAGTAAAAAAATGTTTCCTTTTCTACTGTTGAAGCAGCAGTTCACTCGGATGGAAACACCTTCTACTACTCTCGGCATCATCTAATACGGCTCTCAATGTCCTTACTTTTATTTCTTTCCTATTGCTGTAAGATAGATTCTAAATAAATACTTGTAAGCCACGAACATTCAACTATTATTTATTCTTCGTTCAACTAATTTGTTTTTAAATATTGCCAACAGTTTCGCTTTTGAAACAACAATTTTCGCTCTTAAACTGCCAACAACTTTTTGCTTGATTCAACAATTTTTCGTTTTATTTAATAAATAACAGATTCGTATTTAAAACCAGAGCAAAAGTTGTTGGGAAGATTTCAACCAACAAAAATTCTTGAATTAAAACATAAAGTTCTTGGAATTACAATTTTTTTTTTTCTGTGTACAATAACTTTTGTTGCTTAAGCAACAACAACAACTAATTTTGTAGCTTTAAAATTGTGTTAATAAAATCTCTTGTACAATTTAATGTTGTTGGAAAATTAATTAAATTTTTTTCCACTTTTCTTTGAAATTTCTCCTGGTTTTTTTTTGGTGAAAGAAGTATGAGCAAAAACACAACTTCCTAAAACACCCATAAACCGCAATTTTGCGCAATTGCCGTTAGATGTTGATGTTGAGGCGCAAAAATGTTGCTATGATGCATCATCATATGTTGCCTATATGTTGCTGCTGACAAAGAAACAATGCGGCCAGCAAAAAAGCGACAAGCAACGTTGTAGTGGGAATTTTCAATTTTTATAGAAAATACCTAAAATTTACGGTGGGTGTTGATTTTACTAAAAAGCTTTGGTGGTTTTCTTTCTTTTTTCGTTTTAAGTAAATACATTTTATTAAAAGCATTTTCTGTTATTAATTCCACATACACAACACAGTCATGTGTATTCATGCAGTCAGCGCGGAAAAACAGTTGCCATATTTGTTGAAAGCAGGCTGGCACGCAGTACAAAAATCTTTAAGAGATTATGGTAAAAAATTGACAGCAGCAATGGGGGGTACACAAATGTACACAACTTTTTGTAGTTGAAAATTCACATTGAAGTTTTTATCATATTATTGATAAATTTTTAATTAATAATTATATATAAATATTTTAATTACAATAATAGTTATTAAATCCGTCAGAATACTTACCGTATTATTATGTGATGAACGACAGATCAGTTTAAACTGTCAATTATCGTTTCCGCCTTAGAAGAGTTCGACCTCTTATGTAATTTACAATCAAAGAAGCCATAAATTTTTATATTTCCTAAAACTAGAGCTTGCCTTGTCACCGAAATTCGACCATTTCTATTTGACATCCAACTGTTAACTTATGCAAACAAATTCTCATCAGTTACCATTGCTGTGCATTTTCTCTTTAGGCAAGGCCGACTTAAAAACATTACGGACATATTATCATGCCTTAGTACCGAATTTCATTAAAATTGATGCAGTGGTTTAATTATCATTTTATCGTTCCTTAGTGCCAACCCTATCTCCATACCAAATTGCATAAAAATCGCCGCTGCAGCTTAGGGCGTGGCACCACCCACTCTAAAAAAAATAAAATCCATTGCAATGCTCCTCCTCACAATCTTAAGAAAAAAGAAAAAAAGCGAATATGATTTTTTTTGTTCTTGCAAAAGATAGGTTATTCTTACCTAATTCGGGTACGGAGAATTCAGTGGTGCTAACCGTTTTGCTGGATTGGTTCATCACCACATACAAAAAGTCCAAATCAAAATTACGTCTAGAAAGAGATGTTTTTCATAAAAAATCTCTTAGATATTTCTGATAAATCAATAATTTTTCATCAGAAGTTTATTTTCCAGTCCATGATGAATTAATAGACATTCGAATTGCTAACTTTTAAATCAATTTATTGGAAATTTTTTTACTTTAACGTTAGTTTTTTCCGAATTTTCTTAAAATTTTAATTTTTGCTCAGTCATTTGTGGGTTTATTCACTAAATCTAGAATAGAACTGTCATTTGTCATATGATTTTGTTCTCTAATAGCTTGAAATTTTTGCAATGAAATAAATAAAATTTTAAGTTTTTAGTTATCGGTCCGGAAATAGCATTTGGATGTTATTGAGAGATATCCTGTTTTTAAAGGCTTATTACTCAGGATGTGGTGATCCAATTGAAAAATAGTTAAAGTACGACTTGTTAAGGTCAATTTTTGCTATCCGTAGTCATTAACAAAAATTAATTTTACTATTAGCTGTTTTTGTTATATAGTTTTTCAAAGACCTCAAAACAGTGAATTTTTAACTTTTTTGCAGGGATAACTCTGGATCCTGACGTGATAGAAAAAAACCAAGATCATAATCGTAATAACAAGGTCCCGATCCAACATAAATTGCTATAAAAACTGAGAACGGAAAACCATATTTGAACTGATCCGGGGTAGGGGCTTAAAAACATTGACCACCGCAGATCCTGGCAGCATCCACTTTTTTGTTACTCTTAGTCAGACTTATGAGAAACTCAGCTCAGTTTTTCGTACTCATATTGCATACTCAAGTCCGTCCAGCCCCCACTCTATAAGAAAATTCGGTAAAAGTTAACGTTAAAGCTAACTGCCATACCTAAATTGGAGCGTCAGCGTTATTTTACTGTGAAAAATTTCTCATGCACATACAATTTGTATGGCGCATACCGAAATTGCCAACGCTCAACGATAAGCTATTCGAAATTCCAATTTTGACAAAGCGTTATGAAGTGAAGTTAGCTGCAGAAAAGTTAAAAAAGAAACAACAATATGATTTTGACAAACAAATGACTTCAACGCAACGCTCTTTATTTCGGTATGGCGCTTGACGCTTTTGTGTAACGTTAAATAACGCAACGCCTGACGCTCCAATTTAAGTATGGCAGGTAGAAGTATCCGATGAATTAATAAAAAAATTAGCAACTCCATTGCCAATTAATATATCCTTAACGATAAAACATACTTTTGATGAAAAATCATTGATTCATCATAATTTAATAAAAGATTCTTTATGAAAAACACCACTTTCTAGACGAAATTTTGATTTGAACTTTTTGTATGGGGCGATGAACCAATCCAGCAAAACGGTTAACACCACTGAACTCTCCATGCTCGAATTAGGTAAGAATGACCTATTTCCCGTCCGACCAAATTTTCAACTAGTAGGTATAGTGTAATTACATATGTGTGTATCGAACCTCATTCTTTTGTGCGAACAATTTAAAGAGATATGATGATTTATGTTTTGTGGGGGCGTGGCACAGATTATTTTTCACACATAAAACTTTCCCAGGCCGATTTTAAAACACTGTGAACATTTTATGAAAAATAGTTCAATAGTTTTCGAGTTCCTTGATTCTCTCTATACGATTTCTTTACATATTACATTCGGTATATTTGCTCAAAGAAAATATTGGGAGAACTACATGGGCATTTTTATAAAAAAACTCAACTCCAAAAGAAAAATAAAAGTTTACTTCTGAGGCTACAGATAGTTGAAATTGATGAAATTGAAGAAATTGGTGTTATATACGTGCTAAAAGTAATAAAAACGATAAATAACATGGAAATTTTTTTTAAATTTTCCATAGATCTTTTAAAAATTTTTAAAAATATCCACGGTAAAGGCATATTATGGCAAAGAGATTTTCGACTTAAGTGAGCGTAGGTTTCTAAATAAATGTTTTATGAAAATTTATAGTTTTTGAACTCGGAAATGGTGAAACTTGATCTGAATTAATTTTTCTGTCACTGAGTACACCCACGGTGCAAGCATTTGTGACAACTTCTATTTTCTGACTAACTCCTATATAATCCCAAGGTGTAAAGAAGTGCTTCAAAAACCCTTCTGAAGTAGTTTTTTTTTTACTAATAAGTGCTTTACCGCAGCCTAACGTAAAATGGCCTTTTTAAGGGCTTATTTACAATGCGGCGGCAAGCGTTCTTTCAACAATATGAAAAAAAAAACTGGCAGCACTAGGATTTGAACCCAGGACCGTCCGCGTGATAAATAGAAACATTTTACTTTACTTACATTTACCAACTCGTTAGACCGCTACACCATTGCCCGAAACGATGAAGAGGTATTAAATTTGTATATTAGCAAATGTTGTCCAAACAGAATTTGTAATTCGAGTGCTTCCTACAGCCTTACATAGAATCATTGTGTTATCAGTTTCAATTCAATTAAGCAAAAAAGAATAAATAATAGAAAGGAAATTAGAAAACTGAAATAAAAAAATGTTGAATAAAAAATTTTGTAATAAAAAAAAAATAAAGCGAAAAAAAAATAAAAGAAAATCACTCAGGCTGGGTTCGAACCCATGTTGTTCTTTTTGCAGCCTTACAAAAAGTCATTGTACAAGTGCTTCTAAACTTCTATGGGGACAAGCGCTTTTAGAGTGCTTGAATCAGAAACGCTAGAAATTTTTACTCTTGGGATTGTAAAATACTTCAATGACGACAGTAAGCTATGTTTGACTAAGAAAACGTTGAGCAATTATGCATTTTACCATTTAAAAGTCAAACCTTTCTTTCGAAATTGTTTTGAAAGCGTTTGAGGACAAACTCAATAACTTGTATATTTTTTTTTTAATTGTTTTAAAGATTAAGAATAATTTTTTGATTAGGTATACGTATATATTTTGATTAGTTAGCTTCATATCCATTCATGAAGAAGCCTATTTTTTCTTCAAATGGCTTTGAAAAAAGAACGAAGGTAGAATAAACTTTTAGTACTTTTCCTAAAGTCTCAGGATTTTAAAAGCTTCATTTGATAAATGACTTCTAAAAGCGAAAAAAACGTCATTGAAGACATTTCCTGTTAGTTCCAGAGATTTCTGAATTAAAATTTTTATTATCAGTTATATATAAATTTATAAAAATTTTGCGAAAAGCACCAACGTAGCCAAACAATTAATTATTTCGCTCATATGTGGCCTTAAAAATTTTTATCCGAAAATCATTAAAATTTATAAGACGCTTACAACTTTTGCGCTCAAGTGAAAATGTTAAATCTCTCATTAAGCGCGCACAAATGTTATTGGCCACCATTATAGTGAAACCGCTTTTAAATTAACACCAATTTTGGCCATTTTCATTGCGTTAACTTAAATTACCAATTACATTCAATTCACCACAAAACAAAATGTATCCAAGTCGAGGAGACTCTACAGATGCAATATTGCGTGGAAGTTGCAGTTGAACAATTTTCATTCATAAAAATTAAACTGAAAAAAATATAAATGAAATAAAAGTTGTTGCGTACTTTATGGTAAAGCCAGCCGCTAAATGGTAAATGCTGTATAAGTGCAATTTTATAACGACCAGTAGGTAGGTACAGAAGACTGAAAAATGTTCCCCAAAATTGATTAAAACGCCGCTGATTGGATTTGAAATTTTCTTATGGTGTTTGATCTGGGTTTTGCACAGTTTCTATTTATGTTATTTTGTAATTGTGTCAATGGTTTCTGATTTAATTGAAAATATGTCGTACTTTTTTTATTAAATATTGATTGATGTTTTAGTTAAAAGTTTTCACTATAAAAATTAAGTTATATTTTTTTTTAATTTCATATGTTAACCTGTATGTATGTATGTATTCTCCTTTAACTCCTAGGAGGAGCATAGGGCCAATATGAAATCTCTCCATTTGTCACGATCCCTTGCGATGACTTTGATCTCTTGCCACGATTTTCCCGATTCTTGGATTTCCTTTTCCAACGACCTTTTCCAGTTGGTTTTGGGTCTACCACGTCCTCTACTGCCTTGTGGATTCCACTCAAGGGCCTGGCGACAAACTTCGCTGTGTGGTTTCCGGAGAGTGTGACCAATCCATCCCCATTTGCGCAGCTTGATCTCGTTTGCTATAGCCTTCTGTTTGCATTTTTGATGTAGCTCGGCATTTGATATAGTGCGAGGCCACCAAACCTTTAATATACGCCTTAAGCATTTGTTGACGAATACTTGCAGCTTGTTTGTTAGTTGTTCAGTAACAAGCCATGTTTCGCACCCATATAACAAAACCGATTTCACATTCGAATCAAAAATGCGCACTCTCGTTTTGGTGGATATAACGGATGAAGACCATATTTTGTTCAGTTGAGCAAACGCGCCTTTTGCTTTTGCTATTCTTGAGTTGATATCCTCTTTTGCTCCACCATCCATGGAGATAATGCTGCCTAGATACGTGAAGCTATCGACGTTTCCGATGTCATCACTGCCAGCTTTAAACGTCATGTCATTGCTTGCGTTTAGCTTCATGCTTTTAGTCTTGGATACGTTGATTTTTAGGCCGGCCTTTTGTGATTCCAAGACAAGGTCTTCAATTTTGCTTTGCATATCTGAATGTTTGGACGATAAGAGGCAGATGTCGTCAGCGTAGTCGAGATCTTCCAGATGTTCGGTAAAGTTCCATTGAATACCCCTTTTGGCCTTATTAAGAGCTTTATCTAGGATATCATCAAGAACGATAAGGAAGAGTGATGGTGATAGTAAACACCCCTGCCGTACGCCTGAATTAGTGGTGAATGTCGGTGACAACAACCCGTTGTGTAACACACTGCATTTAAAGCCTTCATATTGTGCACGTACTAAGTTTATGGCCTTTGCGGCAATACCTCTTCGTTGCAGTGACGCCCAGATGTTTTCTCGGGAGACACTGTCAAAGGCAGTGCTATAGTCAACGAAGACAAGTTGAAGTGCAGCACGCCACTCGCATGATTGTTCGACAATTATTCTGAGCGTGTTGATTTGATCCACGCATGATCTGTTTCGCCGGAATCCTGCTTGCTGCTTTCGAATGGCTGAATCAAGTTTTTCGCTTACCCTGCTCAGAAGCACTTTCGTCAGTACTTTTGATGGAACTGAGAGCAAGGTGATGCCTCTATAGTTTCGGCACTCGCTTAGGTCACCTTTTTTCGGTAATTTGACTAACATGCCATGTAGCCAATCTTCTGGCAAACGCTCTTCACTCCAGATTTTGTTGAGCAGAGGATGGAGAATTTTAGCTGATGTTACGGGGCATGCCTTTAGCAGTTCAGCTGTTATTTGATCTATACCGGCGGCCTTGTTGTTTTTCATGCTTTGGATAGCTTTCACAATTTCATCAATTGTAGGCGGCGGTGTTTGTATTCGACTACTACTGCGAGTCATTGCGGCAGTTGTAGTTGGTGATTCTGGTTGCAGGGATGTGGTAGACATGGGATTTAGTATATCGCAAAAATACTCTTTCCATCTGTTTAGTTGGTCGTCTGCAGATGTTAAGAGATTTCCGTTTTTGTCTTTGATAGGGCGGCTCTGTTGGAGTTTTCTGCCTGATAATCTGCGGGTGATATCGTAAAGCTGCCTGAGATTTTGAGCATTTGCAGCGCTTTCGGCTTCGCTCGCGAGGTCGTTATACATTCTTCTTTTGTCTTGTCTGCACGATCGCCTGACTTCTTTATTGAGAGAGTTAAAGACCTTTTCGGCGACGTTCTTTTGCGCTCTAGTTTTAGCGTCGTCTCTCAGTTTTTTCGCGCTTCTTCTTTTTTCGACAAGACCCCACGTTTCCTCGCTCATCCAGTGCTTCTTGTTCGAGGGTCGAAACCCAAGTATTTTTTCACTGGAGTTTAAGAACGCAGCCTTAGCGGCCCTCCATGATGTTTCAATACTTCCACCACAATCGAACGGAACTGTTTTAAGTTCTTCTACGAAAGATCTGCGTACCTCATCGTTCTTAAGCTTAAGCACGTCGAATTTTTTTGCTACAGATTGTTCGCTGGGACGTTTATTAGCGGCAAGTTTTAGTCGAATGACCGCGACGAGAAGATGGTGGTCGGAGCCTATGTCAGCGGCCCTCTTTACTCGTACGTCCAGAAGACTCCCTCTCCATTTTCTGCTAATGCAGAAGTGGTCGATTTGGTTTTCAGTGGTGTTGTTTGGAGACACCCAAGTAGCTTTATGGCATTTTTTGTGTGGGAATAGCGTACCTCCAACGACAAGACCGGCTGTATTGCAGGCGTCAATGAGAAGCTCTCCATTGTCGTTTCTCGCACCCAAGCCATGTCTTCCAATCACGTGCTCTAGGTTAAGGTTTTCTGAGCCTACTTTGGCATTCAAATCGCCCATAACCATTATGATGTCGTTCTTGTGAGCACTGTTTATTGCTGCAGCGAGCTGGCTGTAGAATTCATCTTTGGTTTCTCTCTCTGCCAACTCTGTGGGCGCGTATGCTTGGAAGATGGTAATATTTCTTGCGGGGGTTCGAAATCTGCACCAAATGAGTCTTTCGTTTACAGGTTTCCATTCCATTACTGCCTTTACTGCAGTTTTACTTAGCAAAAATCCAACTCCATCCCTGTGGATGTCATCTTGCGATCTACCGGAGTATAGAAATTTTTCGCCGTCAGGAAGTACATATTCGCCGGCACCGTTCCATCTACACTCGCTTAATCCCAATATCTCAAGGTTGAATTTGTGGAGTTCTCTAACGGCTTGGTGTATTTTGCCTGGTTCATTTAGAGTTCGGACATTCCAAGAGCCGATGCGTGTTCGAGTTTTCATCGAAAGGATTTTAAAATTTTGAGAAACCATATTGGTTCCAGTTATAGGAGAATCATTCCTAACTATGCATGTTTCTTGCACCTCCAAATCCGATGTGCATGCTGCCGAGGCAGGTGGATTAACCACACTCTGGTGGGTACCACTTGGAGAGTTATTTCCCATCGTTTTCCGATCCATGCTTCATTAGTATAATCTTCTCGGCAACGCCCCACGCAGTAAGTTATAAGCTTAAAGCTGGATCCGGCAAGCGCTGCAAATATAGTGGCCAAATTCACTTTTAATTTCAGCCGTCCAATCTGGAACAGACGCTGACCTGGGAGCCGCCCACTCTGGATCAGACGCTTCAGGATTTCGACAAGATGCTTATTTTAAGGCGGCATCGACTCGCCTTGTCAGTGCCAGTTACGGGCATTGTGGGTTTTTCTTTCGAGGCGCAACGCTGTCCAACGCAACACCCTTCCACACCCTGGCTGGTCACCCGCTTTTAGTCGCCTTTTACGACAGGCATATGTTAACCTACCTCTTATTTATTTTTTTATTTTTCAAAAATGCATTTCGCCTTAAGTTTTTAAAACGTTCGCTGTATTTGACCTTCTTTAGATTATCAAAATCGTGTTAGTTAATGAATTTTGAAATTATTTCCTCAATTTCATGTTGCTATATTTTGCGTTTTTTGTGAAATATCATTTTATCTAAGAACTTACGCATGTGCTGACAGCATCTTTTACTCTGCAACCAAGCAGCCAGAATGTTGCCAATGTCTAAACAATTTGTAATTCATTCTTTTTTTGCTTATCGCAAGTTTTTTAATTTCAATATAGCGATTTAAAGAACAACAACAACAAAAACAACTAATACAACAACAAACACAACAACAACAAAAATAACAACAACAAAGTACTATAATGCTCGCTCAATGATGCACTAGGATTTGCTTATTTTTTTTTTGGATTTTCTGCAATGGAAATAAAATACTGCAGTATGGCAACCATACAAAGAAGGCAGTATTCATACAAAGCACAAGTTAATGTTCTTACCCAAGAGGAAAAATTTCAAGCGCTTCTGATCCAAGCACTTTAAAAGCGCTTTTTCCTATTGAATTTAGAAGCACTTACACAAGGATTTTTTGTAAGGCTGTAGTAAGAACAACATGGGTTTAAACTCTACGCGGGCGACTTTTTTATTATAATTTTTTTGTTTTTTGCTTTATTTATTTTTTATTAAAATTTTTTTTATTTCACTTTTATATTTTCCTTACTCTTATTTGTTACTTTTGTTTAATTGAATTGAAACTGATTACATAATGATTCCATGTAAAGCTCCAGTAAGAATAACATGGGTTCGAACTCAGCGCGGGTTTATTAAAATATTTTTCTTTCATATTTTTTTTTCATTATTTTTATTTTTTTATATATATTTTATAAATAATTTTAATATCTCTTCATATCATCGGGCATTGGTGTAGTGATCTAACGAGTTTAGAAATGTGAGTAAAAATTATATGTTTCTATCTATCGCACGGACGGTCGTGGATTCAAATCCTGGTGCTGCTAGTTTTTTTTTTTTTTTCATCTTTTTGAAAGAACGCTTACTGCCGCAGTACAAATAATCACTTCGATTGGCCTTTTTACGTAAGGCTACGGTGAGCATAAGAGCGCTTGCATCCTAGGACATGCAATGTTAAAAGAAAGAATAGTTCTTACGGAGCGAAAACGCTTATTGGTAAAAAAGAAGCACTTCAGAAGGGTTTTGGAAGCACTTCTTTTCCCCTTGGGAACTTTCATGTATACACCAAATTCTATTGAAGCGAATACCAATACAATGCCATATGTAGCATGATCAATCTTCTCTTACAGTATGGTGTCAAGTCATTAGGATGATAAGTAGTCATCTTCAGTTGTCGCTTCTCGTTTGTTTTTCTACTGATTGGATTTTGTTTTGCATCGACATTTTTTTGTTGCATTTTAGGCTACTAGTTTTGCAAATTCCATACAAAAGTTTGGTGGCGTAGCTTCATTGGAGAAAATGATTTATAAATCCCTGTTTGGATAGCTTGTTATTTTTTTGGTTTGAATCAGTAAACATGAAAGCAATCAATTTCCCTTTTACATATAATTAACTCGCAAGAGCGCCATACCCTGGCAAAAATGATTATGCAACACTACGATTCGTTCTATTTGGTGACTACAGAAAGTAAAGATCTTGGGTCCTTCTACTTTATAGTTTTTTGCTTACCATTTAAAATAGTTCAATTATTTCGAATCAATTAAGCCTTTATACAAACCAAAGTAAATCGAGGAAACTAATCTCTTATTTAAATAACGTTTTTGCATGTTGTTGATTTCGAAAAAATATGAATACAGAAATACCAAAAGTAGCAGACACATTTAATTTTAAAAATATACATGATACACTATTTACTGAGGAAGGAACTTACAAGATGATTTGTCCATAAAATAATACATATTTGAGAAGTATTTCTTTACAAAAAAAAACAAAAAATTTCAATACAAAACAAACACTTAAAATTATTTCTACAACTACATTGTAGCAGTGTAGTGTTCTTGTAAACTCCAACCTCTATCCACTCATTTTAAGTGTATATTTTTACAAACTTAAATTAGATCTGTAAAAAGGTTTGATTTGATTTGATTTGGAAAAAAATCAATATGATCTATAGAAAAGGTAGCGTAAGCTTGGGTGATATGGCACCCCCAGGTGATATGGCACCCCTTTCAATTACAATACGTGCAGCTCTCATAGCATTCAAATATGAACACAGTTTGATTCAGTTGCGTGACAGATTTTGTAGTGAGTAGTTTGCTTAGCTGTAATTGCCATTATTACTTGTGTGTGGGATTTTTAAGAAAATTTTGGGAATGTAAGTGACTGACTTTTGTTCTGCATATATTTTAAGGGGCAGCAGAGTGGTGATTTTTTGATACAGCTTTACCAGAATTAAATGAGGTTTCGTTTTCTGATAATTACGACCGCGAGTGAACATGTTTATTTGTTTTGTAGTTTTTTATTCGATTTATACCGAAAAGGAGAAATGGCTCCACTTTATTGCAGGTGATATGGCTCTAGTGCCATTTCTCCCCTTGCATGTTGTAAGATATTTAGAAGTACAAATATGAAGCGCTTTAACAAACAGTAACTCAAGACTCGCACAGTTTTAGTCAGGTAAGACCTCCAGTTTATTTTTAACTGAATAATTTGAGGTTTTCTCCAATATTTAATTTCAAAAAATGGTAAAAAAAATTAAAAAAGTTCAAAAAAATTCTGATAAAATTCATACGTATGTCTTGGACGATGCGAGTCATTTTTGGCTTTACACATTTTTTTCATAAGACGCCTTGGCTTTGAGTAAAATCCGTTTTTCCGATCGAATTTATATTAAAAAATCGAAAAATATCGGCGAAAAAAATGGACCGGGACAACTTAAGTCAAAAATATGAAAAAATTTTTAGCTTTGAGCCAAAGAATTTTTAATTTAGCAGAAGTCCTTCTTTTATTTTAAATTAATTAGTGAATATATTGCCATTTAGTTTCTTGAAAAATGTAATTCAACAAAATAAGTGCAATTTTAATTTTTAAATTGATTTACATTAAGTTTAGTTTGCCTCGGAAAAAGATCATTATGATATGAAAACATTTAACTTTAAATGGAGAAACTGTAATAGATTTGTTCTGACTGAAAAATATTGCGAGCGACTGTAACTTCTCTACAAATACCCTGCTCCTCATTTTGCTCTCTTCTTTTTTTCTCTTCTTTTTTTATTTAGCAAATCCTGCTTCACCATAGCATAGAGAGAATGTGAAACGTCATTTTATAATTTTCAGCTTCGGTGCTTTGGACTATTAAAGCTCATTAAAGTTGATTGGGTTTTGCATTTCGCGCTGAGAGATACTTCACCGTCGTATCTTTTTTTTTTTGTATTTTAAATGATTAGTTCTTATTCTTTTTTTTGGTTTTATTTTACTTATTTGCCTTCTTGCTATTTCGCCTTTTTGTGTGTTTTTTTCTCTTTCTTTCTGATCTTTTGCTAACCTTCCTCTCACACACACATCTCTTAGTGGATGCTGTTGTTGCTGGCATTCTTCTGGTGGTTGCTTTGTAGCAACATCTTGAGATTCCAAATGCTTACACATGTGCACGCGCGATTTGTATTTTGTAATTGTGCAACATTTGATGCAAGTGGAGAAGAGGAAGGAGTTGAGATAAAGACCGATTGTACTTGGATTGGAAAAGTATTAAATAGAGACATAGTGAATTTCGCTATTGATTATACGAGTTTTTTATATAAAGTTTTATTTATTTGTTAAAAAATTGAATTGCTGGATGTAATTACTAATTAGACGCTATATTAGGGCGATTCTCTGAAAAATGTACTATTCAATGACCCAGTGCTTAAAACCATATTAAAATTTAGAATTTGGTATTTTATCTATTTAATACAGATACTTAATAAGAGCTCTTATAAGGCAAGGCTAAAAAAAATAATTCCAAATATTTTACAATGAAATAATAACATCAAGTGTTCAAAACTTATTCTCCCAGATGTCCCTAAGCGCTTCTTAAAGCACTTGATTTGGATAAAAAGGGAACTGAAAGTGAATGGAAAGAGGAGACTTAGTTCTTTTTCAGCTCAGTCAGTTTTGATTACTAGATAGTGAGCGTTTTGAGTTGAAAAATTTTGTTAAGAATGCAAGTGTGTGTCATTCTCCCTGTTAGTTTTCTTTATATAACCATACACATTCTATAATCTTTAAAAATTTTAACTTTAGAATTCGAGTCGCTATCCACCAGTTTTAACTTTTTTTAAAATAATTTCTATTTTCATTGTGACGTAACTGTTTTTGCAACATTTTGTCATTCTCCCGTATAGTAATCCTCCAATCAAATTTAATCTGGGAGAATGGTTCTCTTACGAGATATTGTCATTTGTTGGTATATTCATTAGTCTTGTTGAACTAAGTTTCCTTTTTATGATTAGCTACGCTCCAACGTAAATTTTAAGGGTTACCACCAGATTATTTTCGAAAATATTATATAATCCTTACTTTTTGACTGAATTGAATTTTTTAGTTTCAGAAACACTCAGATAAATTTTTTCTAAATTTTACAAAGCTTTAGGTGTTGATACCCAGATTTTTTTTTTTTTTGTTACTTTTGCTAAAACGATTCATTTAAAAATAAAAATTTGAATTTTGCCTTAGAACTCTTAAAAATTTTGTCAAAATCTAATGTAAATTTTTAGGGTTGCCAACTAGTTATTTTCAAAAATCTTGTTTAATTCCTATTTTCTTGACTAAATTTAAATTTTTGGTTACAGAAAAGCTCAGATAAACTTTTCTTTAACTGTAAACTTAACAAAACTATGTGGCAACCCTTAAATTTTTTGCTGGATTTTTCAAATTTATATATAAGCGTTTTGAGCCAAAAACTTTTATAAATTTCTTAAATATATTGTTTAAACGAAACTTACAAAAAAAAAAAAAAAAAAAAACATATGGCAACCCTGATAGTTTATGTTCCGTTTTTAAAAACCTTTCAGAAACTAAGATCATCATATTCTTTAAAAAGAAACAAAAAAAAAAAAAACATATATGAGAACAAAATAAGGTATGTTTTGGTACATTTTTCGGAAATTCACCTAAATATAGATTCCGTAATGCTGTTTTAGGCCACTTTCAAAACTAATTGCATTTAGGTAACGATCAAAGAAAAAAATTAAGCACCCAAGGGGAAAAGAAGTGCTACAAAGAACCCTTCAGAAATGCTTCTTTTTCACCAATAAGTGCTTCCGCTCCGTAAGAACTATTATTTCTTTTTAACATTGCATATCCTAGGATGTAAGCGCTCTTAGGCTTACAGCAGCCTTCCGTAAAAAGGCCGTTTTGCAGCACAAGGATTTGAACCCAGGACCGTCCGTGTAATAGATAGAAACATATTATTTTTACTTACATATGCCAACTCGTTCGACCGCTACACCATTGCCCGATACGATGAAGAGGTATTAAATTTTTATATTAAGCAAATGTTGTCCAAACAGAATTTTGCATTCAAATGCTTCTTATAGCCCTACATAGAATCAGTATAATCAGTTTCAATTTAATTAAACAGAAGTTAACAAATAAGAGAAAAAAAAAAAATAGAAAAGTGATCTAAGAAAATATTGAATAAAAAGTATTTTAGTAAAAAAATAAAGCAAAAAAAAAAAATAAAAAAAAATCACCCGCGCTGTGTTCGAACCCATGTTGTTCTGAATTTTGACTTACAAAAAATCATTGTGTAAGTGCTTCTAAATTTCTATGAAGAAAGCGCTATGGAAGTGCTTGATTCATAAGCGCTTGAAATTTTTTCCTCTTGGGTAGTAGCCTACTTGCACAATTGTGAAGATTTAAATAAAATATTGTATAATTTGTGATTTTGATGGCATCATAGTACAGAGGTCGCACTCTTAATAAGTGATAACTATAATTTATAGATTGAATTTGGAAATAAATACTTAAAAAAATAATAAAACTCAACAAAGTCATTTGATTTATTTGATGTTGTTTGAATTTTCCATTGATATTTTTTTAATAAAAATTCAATAATTTATTGCCAACTTAAAGTATGTGTTCTAAATGATATACAAACTACAGCGCTATACATTTCAGTTTGTGCATATTGTCCAGCTAATTAAAAATTAACATAATCTGCTATTAATTGCGGTGAGATAAAAATTTGATTAGAGCTTTTGATTTATATTGCTGACAGATAAATATTATGTTCCGACAAAGTGGGGAGTTTTATTTATAAAGAAATTATACATCGAAGCATATGCGCGAGTAACTTATTGATTCTTAAAGCTTTTTGCTGCATTGATACGAAGTTTTTTTTCTTATTCTTCACAGCAACTTAAATCAATTTGCAATATTTTTTAGCCCACAATAGGAGCATGGGCAGTAAATGCTGCAAAGTAGCAAGAAATTCTCATAATCAAGCAAACGTGTACCGTTAAAATTGCTTTTACACTACACTTTTGCCACAATTTTCCAGCACTTTGCATTGCCAGCGACAAGAAATACAACAACAACAGCAACAACAACAACAGTTGCATGCAACTATTTTTTCCATAGTATTGTTGCTGCTGCTGCTTCTTCTGTCAGCTCTATTAACCGATAAAAGATATAAAATTATTTTATCATTTATCTCGACACTCGTGTATTCTATAAGTTGATTCTATTCTTGTTTCTTTAAGAAAAAAAGGTGTTATTTAACATAGCAACAACAACAACAACAATAACAAAAATAATAATCAAAGCAACTATGAGTAACAGTTGCCGCAATTTGTTGTTAAAGCTGTAATGTGTCGAAATTACCATCACCAACATATGCATTTTACATTTTCCACCATAATCATCTTCAGAGTCGGAGTCAGCAGTTTAAGAAAAAATATGTTGCGTTCATAGAAAAGATACATGTGACTACATTTGCCACATGAACTAGAAATGTATTGATGAATTCTAACAGTTGATGTTGATGATTGCACTTGCAGCAATAAAATGTTGCTTTATTTATTTATTTTATTTATTTATTTATTTAAAAAACAACAGTCATTAGTACAATAAGAAAGTGATTCTTTTAACGTACAATAAGAGATGGTCAATATATTTTCAGTTCATAACTAAACTATTTACGTAAAATCTAACAAACAATTTAGGTCTTACATACTAGAGGTGACACAGCCAGTTATATAATAAGAAACATTATAACTTATACGAATAAATAATAATAATAAAATTTATAAATATCTGGAAATTTAAAAAATAAAAAGATAAAAAATTTTAATTTAATTAAAACAAGATTTTAACGCGAAAAATGAACAAAAATTAACTGCTTAAATTTGCCGAAGTTCGAAATACTTTTTAAATCACTATTTAGTGAATTCCAGATTCTAATGGCGTTGATGAAGAATTTTCGAGTTGAATTGAGGTATGTAAATTTTGGAATAATTAAGTTGTTGCATCTATTGGATATGCTGAAACGTAATTTGTCGTAAAGATATGGCGGACTTCGTGTATGAATTAATTTATGCAGGAACATACAATTTCTCGCCATGATATAGTTTTCGATGGAACATCCTAAAATCATCTTACTCATAGCCGAGACGTGATCAAACCTACGTAAGCCATACACATAGCGTGTAGCGTTATTGAAAGCAACTTGCAGCTTATGTAAGGAACTAGAATCCAATTTACTGTATACAACTTCAAAATAATTTATGTATGGCAGTATTAATTGTAAAACTAATCTGCGTTTTATTTCAACTGGTGTGTATTCCGCAGACATCCTCAAATAACGCAAAGTCATGTAAATTTTGCTTATCACGTGATTAATATGGTCAACACAAGTCAAAGCATTATTGAGATGGAAACCAAGACAGGTTGCTTTATTAACAAATTTCAGCGGCATATCTCCAATGAAAATAGTTGGCATACTACCAATTTCAAGTTGACCTCGAGAAATGGGTAATATATAAGACTTGTTGGGGTTCAAACACAGCTTATTGCAACTAGCCCAATTAAAAACATTACGCAGATCTTCATTCAGTCTACAAGCTAGATCATCAATAAGGCCAATACGCCGAGACAAATACATTTGGATATCATCAGCATAAGCATGCAACTTAACACTAGTAGATATCGAAAATATGTCATTAATAAACAGACTAAATAATAAAGGCCCTAAAACTGAGCCCTGTGGCACACCTGTACTACATAACTTGTATTCAGAAAAATTTTCACCAACTTTGACTCTTTGCAATCTATCATGAAGATAACTTTTTACAAGTTGCACTGAACTATCGCAAAAACCAAAGAAAGATTTTAATTTTTTGCACAGAATTTGATGGTTAACACTATCAAAAGCCTTTGAAAAGTCTAAGAGACATAAAAAGGTAATCTGATCTAGATCATACTCAATACGTATATCATCCATCACTTTCAACATAGCAGTTGCACAACTATGTCCAGCACGAAAGCCCGACTGCAGTGGTGACAGCAGTTGATATTTATTCAAATGATCAGTAATTTGCTCGTGCATTAATACCTCACAGATCTTTGATAAGGTTGAAAGTATGCTAATAGGACGATAGTCATTAGGTTCACTAGCACCTGGTTTTTTAGGAAGCGGTAGGACTATAGCAACTTTCCAAATTCGCGGAAAACAGGAAGTTGTAACACAGTGATTAATTATATGCGTGAGAGGACCCAGAACATACGGAAGAATTAGTTTAAGAAACCTTATAGAAATTTTGTCTTCGCCCAACGCATTCGATTTAATTTTCATGACACTTCTATAAACTTCAAAATCATCAACAGTGCGATTGGGCAAAAACTGGAGCAACAAGCATATAAACTTTTAGAGCTGTGGCGAATTTTGATGAATATTTTGGAATTTGTGGTGTATTTATTGGATATCGCTGAAATTTTGTCCATGGCTGCGTTTGATATCAAAACTAATTAAAGTTACAAGAAACAAATTTTAGGTTTTTTCTGGCGATTTTGGGGGCTGGCAAAAATACCCAAACTATCAACTTACGTTTTCAAAATTGTCCATAGCTTAAAAATTTCTGAACTGATTTTCATATTCTGAACTATTTTGGAAGGTTATTTAATCGGACTATACATCTATAGCTGCAAAGTAAGTTTTTTGCATAAACACTTAATTTAGTCCTGAAGATGACTTCTAAGATGGATACTGGCAAAAAATAAATTATGTAGCCCAGAAATACAATCAAATCTAAAAAGTACTATTTGTAATACCTTCTCAGTCTTTATAACAATAGAAACTATTTTTAGATTTTCTGAAATATTTTTCTTGAAAAAAATGAGAAACTGTCTTTCATATCAGACCAAAACAAAAATGGTATCTTTAGAGGCTTAGCAGATATGAAAGACTGAAAATGTTGTGTATTTTGAAAACTTCAAATAATCATCATGTTGCGTTTTTTGTTATCTTAGCACTGAAAAATAACCAAAAATAGTAAAGAAATTGCTAATAAAATAATCCAAAATAGGTCATTTCCAGAAAATCGGGCTAGAAATAACCAAGTGACGGACAATTTTGATGAACAATATTGTCGTTGTGTTATGATAAATATGTATATGCGGCACCTGCCTACCAAACTAGCTCGCATAATTTAAGAAATACAGCGTCTTAAATTGCTAATCCTTTAATCATTCAAAATATAGGGGTGGCAGCGTTTGATTGCGCTCACTTTTCAACAGTTGAATGGCAATTTTAACAAAATGGCTTTTATAGTTTTCGAGATATAACTTGTAAAAGTGTCCAAGTCACTGTTAATGTCACCGATTACGGTTCCTGTGATCTGGTCGCAGTGAGGTCGCTGATATCAGTAGCAATTTGGCGCAATTCAACGATTGAGCGATTTGGCACTTAAAAACTATTCTTGAAATTTAGTAGGTCAGTATATAATTTCCATTCGATGGTAGAAAAATTGGCGCAATCAACCAGTGCCACATCTATTTTGTAACCGATTGAACGATAGGAAACTTTAACATGTAAATCATCTCGTCAACTATAAAATTTATTTTGTTGAAATTCGGTAGATTGGAGGGATACATATTTATCTTTCGATGGTAGAAACGGTGTCACAACCTCTTTTTCAGCTTTAGAATAGTTAAGTACTTTAACACGTTATATTTTGCTTAAGGTAGGCTGACCACTTTTTTGATGTCCCAATCTGGGACAGGAAAAAAAATTATTTTATACATATAGGTGGGGCAAAAAGCAATAGCCGACTAAACATGGTCTTTGATCTGCCCTTTATGATTTATTGTGTATGATTTGTTCTTTATGGTCGAAGGGCCATAAGATATAATCTATGATCTGTTCGTTTTGGTCTATGGTCCCTAATCTTTAGCTTATAAACTGTTTTTTATGGAGCATGGTTCATATTCTAAGGTCTGTAGTCTGACTTTTATAGTCTATGGTCCATAATATATATTTTATGATCAATAGTTAATGGTCAGTGGCTTAAAATCATTGGCCTACAATCTGTCCTTTAGTCCATAAACTAAAATTCTTGTAGAATAAAATAAAAGAATTACACAATGCAATAGGGTAAGCCTGGAAGGTATTGCACCCTTTACCTTAATCTGCTATAAAACCATAATAAAATAAGTTTCTTAATAAAACTAGATACAAATTTATTCTTTTATTAATTTAAATCAAAAAAAGTACTTCGTTTAGAATAAAAATAATTTCGAAAAAATGTTACAAAGTGCCAAATCACCCGAGACTAAGGGTGATATGGCATCATATTATGGGTAATTTGGCAACATATCATGGGTGATTTGGCACCATATGTGTTTTTATTTTTCATTATTCCATGTGTTCACATATGATGTACATGTTTCATGATTCCACATACAGCACATAACGCATTATGGATCCAATTGTCGTTCTTAGTCGTTTGTCCATATTCTTCTCCGCATTCAACGGTTTAATTTTCGCCTAAATCTTCTGGCCCATCGGATACATCTTGCAATTACACATTTTCATCAGCTTCATTGGAAAAATCATAGCTTGTTATCAACTTGCGTTAATAAATCTTCTTCTTGGGTAGGGTTTTTCTCTTAAATTTTTTTTATTTTCTGCTGGATGACATTTTCGGGAGACGTTAGAGTGCTTGCCGTTTATTTTTTCGTGTTTGGCTTAGAACTTTTTGATGTTGGGCGCGATTTTACTTAAAACTTTTTCAGGGTTTTCGAACATATCGTGAACACCTAAAAATTAATCAAGCAAGTATTTTTATGAATAGCTTTATGTTCAAGTGCTTCTCAAATTAAGTGCTGCTTGTAATGAATGTGCTTGGTTCTAGAATGCTTTACTTGTTGTTGGCCCTTCACATCCAGAGTTCAGTCAGGTTTTTGTTTAACATAAGTATTATTGAAAACCCTAAGACAAAGATTAAGCACTTAGTAAGAATATTTGTACTCCCAAATAACTTATAACATGTAAAGTAAGAAATGGCACCAGAACCATATCACCCGCAGTTATGGGGTGCCATTTCTCCTTTTCGGTATACACTGAGTAAAAATGCCTCTAAAACGAATAAACTTGTTCACGCGCAGTCATATTCATACGAAAATTAAATCACATTCAATTTTGTTAAGTTTGATATATGTGCCATAAAGCAGTCTCAAATGCTCAGCACTCTGCAGCATCTCGAAATATATGCAAAGCAACGGTCAGTCACTTACATTTCCAATAGTTTTTTTAAAACCCCACACACAAGATAACATTGCAACAACAGCGAAACGATCTACTCACCACGAATTCTCTATCGCAGCTGAATTAAACGAGGTGCCACATCTTCCGGGTTTACCCTATGCGTCCATCAAATACCCGGGATAATTCCGGGACATATATACGTGGAAACCCGGGACATTTCTGCAACGTTTCTGAATCCGGGACGAGAGGGTAATATCCAGAATTTTCCCGCAAAATCCGTGAGCTTGGTCACTTAAGCTAAAATAGCTAAAGTAGTTTATCGTTAGATCAATGTGCAATTTTCGCGATGTTTTTGTTGCTAAATATTTCAATCATTTCTTCCGGAGTGTTCAAAACTTGAAAGAACACATTTTTGCTTAATTTTAAAGTAAATTTCATTTGAAATGCTGTGAAAGAGAACAAAAAATGGCGTACAACAGCGCGCAGGCGCCATATGCTTAATATATTTCTTTACACTTTACTTAGTGACCATTTTTTTGTATTGTTTTTTGTACCCCTTTCTTTTTTTTTTTGTTTTGTGGTAGGCGTTACACTGCTGATATGCGCCAGATTATTATAAATGTGTTGCTTGTCCTTTTCATTAAAGCCACGAATGAATGACGTGAATGCAGCAACATGGCACGCCATACTTTGACTACCCTTTGACAGTCAAAATGAAAAAAAAAAAAAAAAAAAACGACAAAAAATTTCAAAAATAATCCCTACTCATTGCAACAACATGAATATGAAGTGCAACAAGGTGCTGCTGCTACACAACATGCCATCGCATGCAACTTAATCGGTGCAATAAAAAAAAAAAAGAAAAAAATGTTCAACTCAAATTTAGATGAGGGCCACAGCCTATTTCCTGCAGCAGCACAAAGCACTACAATAACAAAGCGAAGAAAAATAAGGAGCAAATATTAACAACAACAACAACAAAAATAAGAATAAGAGGTGGTAGCCATTGCGATTGGTAGCAGCACATGTTTTTCATCACTTTATGCTGCTGCTGCAGCCACGCATGCGCAAATTGCATTCCAGCGCAATGTAGAGTGTTGCAGAGTGTCAAGCAAAGAAGTAGAACGGGAGCAGAAAATATTTATAATTTTTTTATTTTTATTTTTTTTTTTTTTTTTTGCGACACACTGTTACACACTGTATATGTGTTTGTGTTTGTGTGTGTGCGCATTAAATTAACCATTATTAATCGTTGTTCCTAATCAATTATCTCTACAATCTTTAATTAATTTTATATAAATTGTTGTGTTGAGCAGCTTATGCTGCCGCTGTTAAACAGGTAGTTTATTAGTTGTTGCAAGTACTTGTTGTTACAATTGCCTTTGATAACATTTATTTTTTTTTAATAAAAACTATATAGTTCTTTTCCCACAAAAGATTTCCATGACAAATTTTTCCATGACAAATTTGATTTATTTTTGTTAGTACTAAAATCGCCCAATATTCCAAATTCCATTACAAATGTACCTATTAAATAATTTTGGTACTCTTTGGACTCTTAGTACTTTTTTTGCTATTTAGTAAAAATATGTTCAAAATGTAACTATGAGTATTTTTCACGACAGTACAGCCAAAATACGCATAAATACTAGGTACGGTAAGTTCAAACTCTGACCAAAAACTAGGCAAACTCGCACAAAATGGCGTAGCATCACCCATACAAGCAAAAGTTTCCAAATGTTATACTGAAAGCGTTTTTCAAGACAAACTAACAAAATTTTACTCAGACACTAAGAACAGTAACTGCAAGCTCCGATAATAAGCTACGCGAACTCAGACAAGAGGGTGTGGCATTTCCCATATAAGAAAAAGTTTGAAAGTGTCATAATGAAAGCGTTTTTTTAAATAATGGTACCAAGTTTTACTCCGACACTAAGGACGGTAAGTGCAAAATCTGAACAAAAGCTATGAAAATTCGGAGTATTGGTCGTGGCATCTCCCGTACAAGCAAAATTTTCAAAATACTGCATTGTAGGGCATTTGTTGTATGGCCAGGCCAGAGGTAACACCCTTGCTAGTTATTCTTTCATATCTATGGACTGACTAATCATTTACACGAGACACTGAATTTAAGTGTTTGATAAATAAAAGGCGCGTACAAGACATAACTTCGCTTGAAACAAGCTTTCTTATACTTCCAACAATACTTCTGGGCAAGCCCATAGTTCAAACCTCTACCATGATTCAAATAAAGGCTGTAGTTTTGGTTTCGTACTGTACTATGTTGGTTTGATTTGGTGCTGTCAAAGTTGGATGCAATTCTGCTCTTTATTGTTGCTATGGATTATGTCGTCATTGTTTTGACTTTATCTGAGCACATCTGGTCAGTTTGACTTACTGTTATTGGTTTCAAAGTGTGCACCTAATGAACTATTTCCAATTATTTTATGATTTTAGCTGCTTAAACTTTTAAACAGCACTGCTTTTTGTATTCCAATTCTCTGACACAAACTACATAACCACCCATTTAGCTCAAAACAAGGTAAAGAGTTCTCAAGGCAAACAAAAAACAAATCCCTATTATAAGTATTAATTCATAATGGATGCTGCATGCAACATACATACGCGCGTATGCAACATTTTACACTTCATGCGAATCCTGTCAGCTCTAATATGAAATGCTTGATGCACTTGCTGCACTCGCTGACATTAAGTGAAGTTGCTATGCCCCTTTACTCACATGCGGCTGCACTCAAACCTCTGAAATGTGTCTGTTGCTGCCTCTGTGTATGTGTTGTTTCTTTAATTGTTTTCATTTACCACCCAAGTGATTAACAAAAAAAAAAAAACAAGAACAAAAAGCAAAATGTTGCTGCCGCATAGTAAATTTCTTCTCTTGTTTTTTGCTGCCGCACATCATTTTGTTCTTTTACACAGAGATTAAAAAATAATAATAATAAAAACGGCCGAGAAATTGCACATAATTTCAAATATTTTATGATTTTTGTTGCAAAACAGCAGCCAAATGCAGCAACAAATGCAATTTACTGCATGTTGCCATGGTAAAAAGTGCAAGAAACAATTTAGGTATTTTATTACCTGGCTGGTTTTATTTTATTGTCTGTTAATGAGCAGCAACAAGTGGCGTGGCTGGCAGTGAAGTGTTGTTGCTGTTGTTTTAAGCTAAAGCAAAGTTGCACTGATGTGTGTAATGCCTATTGAAAATATTAATTAAAATTGCTCTTTTTGTGCTTTTAATATCTATGTATGTTTTTGCTTTTAAAAAAACCATAAATTCAAGAATGGTGTGTTCACTAAAAAGTTTTATTTAGAATGTAGTAATAATTTTTGAGCCATCACGGCTAAATTAACTCATCCTAACTCATAGCACAGACACCAAAACAAAAAGAAGAAAAGTGCAATGTACTTTATGTACTTGCAGAAAATGCTGTTTTCAGGCTAATGGCGTAGCTACATAACAGGTGAAACTCTTTTTTTTTTAATGGCATTTGTAGCCATTCTCTTTCTTAATAATGAACTTTTTCAATAGGACTTACTTTCCGACTTAATATCCTTTGAAGAGTTGGTGTTTCAGCACCATACATTTTTACTGGCATGGTATCAATATTTCCCTTATTGGCACTAACAGATTTCATACACTGCAGTAAGTTTTATTTCATTATGAGTGTTTTTTCGGTTATGATAGGTTAGGTTAGGTTAGGTTAGGTTAGGTTAGGTTAGGTTAGGTTAGGTTAGGTTAGGTTAGGTTAGGTTAGGTTAGGTTAGGTTAGGTTAGGTTAGGTTAGGTTAGGTTAGGTTAGGTTAGGTTAGGTTAGGTTAGGTTAGGTTAGGTTAGGTTAGGTTAGGTTAGGTTAGGTTAGGTTAGGTTAGGTTAGGTTAGGTTAGGTTAGGTTAGGTTAGGTTAGGTTAGGTTAGGTTAGGTTAGGTTAGGTTAGGTTAGGTTAGGTTAGGTTAGGTTAGGTTAGGTTAGGTTAGGTTAGGTTAGGATAGGTTAGGTTAGGTTAGGTTAGGTTAGGTTAGGTTAGGTTAGGTTAGGTTAGGTTAGGTTAGGTTAGGTTAGGTTAGGTTAGGTTAGGTTAGGTTAGGTTAGGTTAGGTTAGGTTAGGTTAGGTTAGGTTAGGTTAGGTTAGGTTAGGTTAGGTTAGGTTAGGTTAGGTTAGGTTAGGTTAGGTTAGGTTAGGTTAGGTTAGGTTAGGTTAGGTTAGGTTAGGTTAGGTTAGGTTAGGTTAGGTTAGGTTAGGTTAGGTTAGGTTAGGTTAGGTTAGGTTAGGTTAGGTTAGGTTAGGTTAGGTTAGGTTAGGTTAGGTTAGGTTAGGTTAGGTTAGGTTAGGTTAGGTTAGGTTAGGTTAGGTTAGGTTAGGTTAGGTTAGGTTAGGTTAGGTTAGGTTAGGTTAGGTTAGGTTAGGTTAGGTTAGGTTAGGTTAGGTTAGGTTAGGTTAGGTTAGGTTAGGTTAGGTTAGGTTAGGTTAGGTTAGGTTAGGTTAGGTTAGGTTAGGTTAGGTTAGGTTAGGTTGGGTTGGGTTGGGTTGGGTTGGGTTAGGTTGGGTTGGGTTGGGTTAGGTTAGGTTAGGTTAGGTTAGGTTAGGTTAGGTTAGATTAGGTTAGCTTAGCTTAGCTTAGCTTAGCTTAGCTTAGCATAGCTTAGCTTAGCTTAGCTTAGCTTAGCTTAGGTTAGGTTAGGTTAGGTTAGGTTAGGAACGCAAGGTTTTATAAACTTTGGACCTTTGAATGTGGTGTTTTTCCGAAATGAAGGATCCCGCCAGCACAGCGAATCTTTTAATGTCACCTAGACGAATTTTTGTGATTTCCTTTAAGAAGTTGAAAAAAGAATGATCAAAACATTTTAAGTCCAGTTATTGTCCTTATAGTTTCTGCACCAGGTGTTAGAGGCTATGCAGTATCTAAGAGCATGATGCCCGATTAGACAGTGACCAGTCACAACTCTGGTCAGCATACTTTATACATTCACTCCTCATCAGTGATAGTAAAGTTACACCTCGTAGGTTATAATGGGAATGGCAGGAGTCTATCTCATGGCAGAAAGTTGTTTGTTTCTGAAAAAAATTGGTATACTACATAGAGAGTCTACCTCTTGAAATTGCAAAACTTAATAGGGTGCATCAATATTAAACGATTTAGGTTCTACCTATATCAATAATTATGGAAATCTAAATTGGGTACTATAATATATGGGCACATCCAGAAATATTCTTCCCTTATATGACCCAGATTTTCATATTCTACAACCAAATGTGTTGGCATATATTTCTAGACGTGTAAAATGACATTTTCAATAGGTGAACAAGAAAACTTCGACATCAGGGGCTATAAGGAGGACATTTTACCTGAAAATTTTCGGGAAAATCTAGATTTCCGATTATATACGGAGAGCACACATTTCAGAAGTAACTAGTGGATACGTTACGGGGCACCTTTCCAATTTTTCTCAAGTGAAATTTATTCATTACGGCCACATAAAAGGTCATAAAATTCTTAAAATATTCAAGGAAATTAATTGATAAAACTTTGTTTTCGATGTTTTTGTCGAGTAACGAAAAACGCTTAATTTCGCATATCGCAAAAATTGCATATTTTACCAATTATTATCGGAACCGTCAACAGCATCGAATAATTATAAGCTTCATCAGTAAACCTTTCTATTACTGGTTTCTAATTTGACCATTACTTACCGAGACATCATGCATTGCAGCAAAGGTATCGCAGCTCCATATAAATTCGATTTAGGCCTTAACATTAAGTTGCGATACATTTATATAAATGAATATCTAAACCCTAAAGGAAAGCAGCTATACAATATGTTAATAAGAAATAGCACCCTTTTCGATTTTGCTTCACCAGGACAACCTACATATTGGCCAGCCGACCGAAGTAAAATCCCTGACCTTATTGATTTTGCCATTACAAAAGGTATCGAAAGAAACTTAATATCTGCCGAGACACAGATAGCACTCTCCTCTGACCACTCACCAATAATATTCTGCCTTTTGGTTGAACCAAAGTATGTTGAGCCCCCTAAGGGTTTAACATCGTATAAGACCAATTGGCTTAAGTATAAGAAATATATAAGCTCACATATTCACACAAGTTACTCAATAGAATGTAAAGAACACATTGACGATGCTGTTGCTGTTTTTAATTCAATCATATGCGCAGCAGCGAAACACTCAACACCAGAACAGGCTCCGAGAACTTCAAAAACTTGTGCTTTCACCAATAGCGAAATTGAGTTTTTCGTAGCTGAGAAACGAAGAATGAGGCGCGAGTGGCAACTTCATAGATCTCCAGCTTCTAAAGCAAAGCTAAAAATTGCAACATCCAAACTAAGGTCTGTCTTAAACAGTAAAGAACATTTAGACCAGGAAAAATTTGTCTCAAAGCTAGACCCTAATAAAAATGGCAAACAGTCTTTGTGGAAAGCTAGTAGAAAAATTAGGACTCCAATCGAAAGTGATCTGCCGATTAGAGCCTCTCTTGGAAACTGGGCTCGAAGTGATGAAGAAAAAGCTGATGCTTTTGCAAACCATTTGAGCACAGTTTTTCAACCAAACCCTCCTATTCAAGGCGTTATACCTCCTATTTTGTCAATTAACAGCGATGTTATGCAAATGAGTTTTTACACTAGCAATTTAAAGGTTTTAGTTCAAGAAATGTGTCCGACAAAAGCCCCTGGGTGGGATCATATAACTCCTAAAATGATAAAGGAACTGCCAAATACAGCTTTGGTCTTTTTGACTAGACTTTTTAATGCTATCATTCAGTATGGGCATTACCCAGTAGCATGGAAAATCTCATTAATCACCATGATTCCAAAACCTGGAAAAGATCGTACATTACCTTCTTCATATAGACCCATCAGTCTTTTACCATGCTTATCCAAGCTATTTGAAAAATTAATTCTGTCAAAGCTTATACCGTATGCAACTGAAAAAAATTTATTCCCGGCCCACCAATTCGGTTTCCGGAAACAACACGGAACAATCGAGCAGGTTAATAGAATAACAAATGAAATAAGGAAGGCTTTTGAGCAAAGAGAATATTGTACGGCAGTTTTTCTCGACGTAGCCCAAGCATTTGATAAAGTATGGCATGAAGGTCTAGTCAATAAAATTAAACACGTATTGCCTTCTAACGTTCACAAAACATTTATTTCTTACCTGGAAAGCAGGCATTTTAGAATAAAACACAACAGTTTTATTTCATCTTCTTTTAAAATAAATGCAGGTGTTCCTCAAGGAAGCGTTCTAGGTCCTTTTCTGTACTTACTCTATACCTCTGATTTACCTATTATCACAGGCACTACCCTATCTACTTTCGCAGACGATACGGCAGTTATAAGCTGTAGCCGGTGTCCCCTAGAAGCGGCTCGAAAACTCCAACTTCATTTAAATTCAATCGAAGAATGGTTGCTATTATGGCGCATAAAAGTAAACGAACAAAAATGTAAGCAGGTTACTTTTACTCTTAGACGAGGTGAATGCCCGGCTATCACATTAAACAATAAATCAATACCTCAATGCGAAAACGTCACATATTTAGGTATTCATTTAGACAAACGGCTAACGTGGCGAAAGCACATTGAAGCAAAAAAAACGCAGGTTAAGCTAAAAGCCTCCAGTCTACACTGGCTCATAAATCATCGGTCCCGTCTGAAACTCGAATATAAAATTCTTTTATATCAATCCATCATTAAGCCAATTTGGTTATATGGTATACAGTTATGGGGTAACGCCAGCTCCTCGAACATTGAACTAATACAGCGGACTCAGTCAAAAATTCTAAGAATCATGACAGGTGCTCCATGGTATATACGGAACGAAAACATACATCGGGACCTTTGCATTCCCTTGGTCAAAGACGAAATCAACAAATACAAGCAAAGTTACGTTGCAAAATTGCTGTATCATCCTAATCCATTGGCACGGAGGTTAAAAAATTTAGACAATTTCTCGAGACTAAAAAGAAAGGATCGTCCTGCTATGAATATCGTTAGCAATTAGCTATGTTAAGCTGACTGAATTCTAAATTTTGTATGCAGCCGGAATCTGGCGCGTACTTTTTTCTATGCAGCCGGCGGTATCTGGCGCGTACTTTTTTCTATGCAGCCGGCGGTATCTGGCGCGTACTTTTTTCTATGCAGCCGGCGGTATCTGGCGCGTACTTTTTTCTATGCAGCCGGTATCTGGCGCGTACTTTACTCTATGCAGCCGGTATCTGGCGCGTACTCTTTCTTATATTTCTTGTTCCTGCTACACATGCAGCCGGAACAACTGGCGCTAATTTGTATGGAGCTCTTTTCATTCAAACATCCTGCTAGGCGGGCAGCATGTTTGTGAGAAGACTGAACGTACAACAACTGCGTTCTTCTGCGCGTTCACCGAACTCCTAGGATGTACAAGTCCCTATTAACTCTGGAGACACATTGAACACTAAATTATGTATAAGATTAATTATGTATAATAATGTTATTTAGGATTAAGATTTTTAAACTTATTGTTAGTCTCCTTAGATGAGAAGATTCAATAAATGATTTCAAGCATTAAAAAAAAAAAAAAAAAAATATCTCGGAAAGTTATAAAGCAATTGGAGAACTTAAAATGTAAAGTTTCATAAAAAAGTTAAGGGCTATTTGATAATGTTGGCTATAGTGAATTACACTCCATTCTAGAACTGCAGCATATGCCTGAAAACAATGCTTTCTGTTCTTTTTGCAGATACTCAACTTAATAGCACCAAAAACCAAAAAAAGGGAAAAAATGCAGTCAAAACTGTACCAAAAATAGCGAAAAAAATGCACACTTTGATGTGATTTATTGGCCATTAGTGAATATTTTTTCTGACATCTAACATTCCTATTAAAATTATATATTCAGAAATAAAAGTTAACATAAATCTTTTCTCTTTTTTTTCAGGTAATTACTTTTAGAGCTGAAGTTTGAGTATAAGATACCCGTAAGTACGTATAAAATCAAATTGAAATACAGCATATTCAAACATGTGCCAGGCATTCAATCATTTAAGTTAGCGGCGTTTTCTAATACACAACACCGGGCAAAAGTAATCTCATTTGCCTACCATTTTGTTAGAAATGAATAAACTTGGGCTCTGATTTAACGGAAAGTTTAACTGAAAATTTAGAAGAGATGAAATTGTGAGTAAATGGCCATTTTCTGAGTTGATATACATGTGTGCATTGTGCAATCATTACACGCAAAACATATGGCTCTAAGGCATGGCGTCAAGATTTGCAAAAACTATCAACATAAAAGTCAGAAAGAAATTCATTATTTGAGAATTTAATTACTTTTTTATGTTTATGTTTTTATGATAGCTACTTTAAGTTCTATGAAATTGTATTTTTAAAGAAATCCTACCGCTCAGTATGTGATATTATAGTTTTTTTAATGGTTTTTATGTTTTCATTTGTACACACACTCTGCTCTCTCTCTCTCTCAAATGTATAAATGTATTGAGGATCACGTGTAAATATAGGAAAAATCTTAAACATGTGTTAGTAAAATTTTAATTTTCATGTTTTTGTTGTACAACAAAACGAAAAAGTGTACTAAAGTAGTAGAAGTAGTGTCCTTTCAAAACTTTGATAAAATTGGTATTTTTTCATTTTCAATGAATGTGATGCATAGAGTCGGTATGTTATCAACTTATTTATATGACAACATGAATTTTATGGAGACTTAAGACGTAAACCTGGAATTTCAAACAAATCAAATTTAGTTCAACCAATATGTAATTATTTTGTATTTTTTTTTTAATTGGTCCAAAAATCGAAGGATTGGCATTCTTTGCTCATCATCGTTTTTTGTCGTAGAGGAGTTCCGATAAGATTTTTGAGTTCACAAGAAAGTGTTATTTATTTTTATTTATTTATTTATTTATATTAAAATCCGTGCAACGCCGGGTAAAACAGCTAGTTAACTATAAAAAGTTAGTACAACTCTACATTAAAAATAATTGTAACATTTTGCAAACCATTTTTTCTAAACTAATTTGAGGTCGCTGAACACGAAAATCTCACTTATTTTTTAGTAATTTTAGCCGTTCCCGAGTTATTCGGACATTTCTATTTTCGAGATTATAGCTTCATATACATCAATATATTTGTATAACGCCAAATCCGATCGATTTTATTTGACCACGTTTACAAAAAATGACTAATGTCGCTTCTAACGAGTGCACCAATGATTATGCTCCGAACAAAATTAACTGAGTTATAGCAAGAAAACTCAGATTTTTTAAAAAATTTTTTAAATTTTTCAGATCAAAGTAAAATGAAACACTTAGTTTTCCGCATATATCGTTTCCAAAAAATTATTTCGCAGTTTTATACAATGGTACATTTAATTGCAAACATTTTAAGCTTATGCTGAGCAAAATCAAATGAAATTTCGAGAAGTTATTAAGGTTTTAGTGCAACGAAGACATTTCGATTTCTTCCAAAAATTTGTATTTTTGACAAAATTGCAACATGATCCTCAATGTTCTTCTACAGAAAATGATATGAAAATTTTAAAAAATTTTTAAAAAATCGAAGTTTTTCTTGCTATAGTTCATTCAGTTTTGATCGGAGCATAATCATTGGTATACTTGTTAGAAGCGCCACTACTCAGCCTTTGTAAAAGTGACAAAATAACATCGATCGAACTTGGCGTTATACAAATATATTGACGTATATGAAGCTATAACCTCGAAAATAAAAATGTCAAAATAACTCGAAAATGCTCCAAAGGAATAAAAAATAAGTGGGCTGAGTCGCTGAGACGCTGCAAAATGTTACAACTATTTTGAATTTAGTGTTTTAATCACTTTTTATAGTAATCGCTTAAATAAAGAGTAAATCAAATGCACTGACAAATTATTGGTAAACTTTTATAGTATGAAAAAAAAGCCCACCTTTTTATGTGTATTACCTTTTTATGTGTATTACCTTACGTTAAAGATCAATAAACTTTCAGGACACCAAGAATCTCAAAATCGGTTTGTAGTTTCCTTGCGAATTTCAGCCTGAGAGTTTGGGTTTTTTTAAATTTTTGTCAAATACGGCTTTTTTTGAGTATGAGCGACTGTATGTATGCCCTAAATACCGTAAAAAATGTGTACTATTATGTCCCAAAAACTGTAGGAAACATATTTTGCTATATTTTGTTCCTGATAGTCATCTTTGCACAGCTAACAGTTTGTGCGCTAGAGGCTGATTTTCGTTAAAAAAACCGAATTTTTTGAAATTTTTATTTTGAAGCGACCTTTTGATATTTTTACTTACAAGTTTTCCAAAAATTTTAGAAGGGAACATAAGAAAAAGTTAAAAGCTTCAAACGTGGCCTTTGAATAAGAAATCGGTTGGAATTTACGCAAGATAAAAGAGTTATAAGAGTATCACAGAGTATATAAAAACTGTGAACTCCAAGAAAAGGTGTCAAATTACTGGTGAGCACTGACTGAATAAAAAAAATGTTTTTAATATAAATTTAACGACTGATTTTTGAAAAAAGGTCGAAACACGGTGCATTTGAAATGCTGAATTTGAATTTGGTCTCAGAATTGCTCCGTCGCTTATGGTTTTTTGGGATATTCTAACCTAAAGTTAAAAAACCGATTTTTTGAGGTTATATAGATTACGCACGAAATGGTTTTGATATTTTGTACTAAGTGCATCATTTAGCACTATTCTTTTTCTTCAAAATGAGCTACAAAACGGTTGTATGCTATTTTTTCTTTAAAAGTAATGATCATTTTAAAGACATGGTAAGAGTCAAAAATCATATGAGAATCCACTTCTGAAAAAAATTGCTTATAGCTTACACATTTTGGTTCATAAAAACTTCAAATTACCGTCATTATTAACTTCTATTTTTTGTCTGGAAAAGAATTTTTATGCAATTTTGATAAAAAAATATTACATCCCTAAAATTCGGATTTTGACTTAAAAGACTATGTGACATATGCGAAAAAAGTGATGATATCGGCCTTAGATCGGTGAATTTTTACCCGATTTTTATAGAATATATTTTTCTATAGAGCTTAAACTCTTAACTTTCAAGCAAATTTAATAAATTAATAAAGTACAAAAATTATACCTTGCTTTGCTAATTCTGTCCAAAACTTAAAATTAAAGAATACGTACCAATTAGAAATTTTTTAATAAAGAATCATTAAGAAATTACAAAAATAAAATGTATTTTTCTTGCGCGGAATAGCCCATTTATATATATAATTTTCTATATCTAAAGCGCTTAATTAATCCAATTGAAAAATTTTTAGGTTCTATTTGATCATGTTGCAATTTAAATAAGTTGAAAATATACCGACTGTAGGCTTCTCATTCATTGAAAATGAAAAATACTTCTTTTATTGAAATTTTTAAATTTCTACCGCAATGTATGAGAGAGATCTGCACAAATGAGAAACTCAAAATAAAAACCAATATGACAGCAGAGTATTTCTCAGTTGCCTAACAGAATTGCAGAATCTCGTCGGATTCTCTTGCGCTCGCAAAATACCAATTCAACGCTGCGAAATTTTAGGCCAACTGGACTTGTGCACAAGATAAAGTTGCGAAACATTGTTGCTTCACCGGAATGCCATTCTTTAGAATATATGTTTTTTGGCTAGACTACAAAAAGTGTTATAAAGTCAACAAAATGTTGCTGAAACAATAAAATTAAAAACATTTTCATAAAGGCAACAAAATGTTGCTGAAACCTTAAAATAACAAAAATCACTTTAAAGACAACAAAATGTTGCTGAAATATTCAAACAACGAAAATCGCTTTAGAGATAACAAAATGTTGCTGAAACATTCAAAATTTAAATTTTTTTATAAATCAACAAAATGTTGCTAAAACATTGAAATAACAAAAATTGCTTTAAAGACAACAAAATGTTGCTGAGACATTAAAATAACAAAAAAAGCTTTAAGTTCAACAAAATGTTGCTGAAACATTTTAATCACAAAAAGGGTTTTAAGGTCAGCAACATGTTGCTGAAACAATAAAACTACAAAGATTTTTGTAAGGTCAGCGAAATGTTGCTGAAACATATAAATTACAAAAATTGTTATAAATTCTACAATAGAAAATGTTTCTGAAGCATTTTAATCATTATTGCTGAAGGAATAAAATTACAAAAATTGTCTTAAAATCAGCAAAATGTAGCTGATTCCATTAAAATAACAAAGTGAAAAAAAAAAAATTTTGCTGAAACATTTGAATAACAAAAATCGCCATAATGTTGATGAAACGTTAAAATTATCAAAAATTTTCAAAAAGTCAACAAAACAATAAAACTACAAAAACTGTCATAAAGTCAATAAAATGTTGCTGAAACAACAATAAGTACAACAAAAAACGTCTTAAGATCCACAAAATTTTGTCAAAACATTCAAATAACATAACATTTACATACGCTGACATTTATCCTGTTTTTGGCAGTATACTTTTTTTTTAGATGGTATTAATGCTTGAAACATACTGAAACTTTGGTAACAATTCTTTCGAATGAAATAAGGACGATTACATTTTGTTAACATGCTTTAAAAAACTTTCCTGTCAAAATTCCAATTTTTTTTGTACATGAAAACCTATCAGTTATAATTTGTGGTAACATTTTTTCATTCACAAAGAGCTGACATTCATTGCTAAGTACGTAAAATTTCTTGCGTCATTTAGCAATGTGTATGTACCATAATGAGCTTAATCCTGCGTTGGTTTATTTAATTTTTTAATGGTAATGACTCATTTAATAACTGTTGCTACCTATTTTGTATTTTTCAAACTATTCTTGACCATCTTGACAGAAAAAGACTTTCTACTTATTACACTTCCAAAAAAAGAAAAGGTAAAATAACATTGCTGTTTACTGGCACGCCAATTTATCATTAATCAACGACATATATTTTTGTTGCCAGTTATTTGTTGTTTGGTTAATGTTCCATAAGAATTTCTACAAATTATACGACTACTATTTACATAATGCTTTATTTTATTGAATCAAGCAGCTAAAGCCCTATAGCAATTTTTCATTTGTTTTTTTTTTTTTTTCCAAAAATTTTAACACAAAATAACTGTCTACGATTACTGTAAGAGAGGAAAGTTCTGCATATTTCTTACGTTTTAGCTAAAACTCATTTACACTGAAAAAAAAAAGTTTATGAAAATTTGGTTTTTTCCAATAAAGAATTCACAAAGTTTCTGAAAATTTTTTTTTTATAAAAAATCATTTCAAACTTTACTGTTTCCCAAAAAACTTTATTTAACTCTAAAACTTTTAGCCGTGGGCACTAGTAGGCAGAAGCAAAAATGAAATTTTCTTTCAGTGTATCAGTGTATATACTACTAAACTAAACTAAGATATTTGTCAAGCAAGAGCAGTATATATACCTAATAAATATAAAAATATAAGAACAACAACAACTCTTCCCGTTTATTTTTGTGCACGCCAAAACAAAATGATTTTATAATTGAGGCTTGTTAAAATTGTTGTTGTTGTTGCTGTTGTCGTTGTTGTTGTTGCTGCTGCTACCTCTTCAACTAAGCCACTTCTTGGCGTAGTCAAAGTTCCTCTTCTTGTTTTTATTGTTTTTTTGTTGTTGTTGTAGAGTGTGATTAATTTCTTTTTGATTGCATTAAATTTTATAACAGAGTTTGTGCCTTTTTTTTTTTTTTGTTTAATGAAAAATTGATGAGAAATGAAAAGATTAAGTGATTTTTTCCTTCCGATAGTAAGCAAAGAATATTTGTATCTATTAATGTTTATAGTATATAAAAAAAAAATCCAGTACTTGCACGAAATCTACTTCATATACCAAACGGTACTAATCTTTCATAGTTATTTTAGCATGATTTGTCGTCTGATCTTTGCTTTTAGTTAAGAAAGTATGGGAATAGTTTTCTCTCTGAGCTTTTTTGGTCTTGATTAGAACTTTTGACAATCCTCAACACTCCATTCATCGCTGACATTTTTAAAACTTTTTTAAGTTTTTGACATATACCGTCATATATATGCTTTAAAATGTTTTAGATTTTTTGACTCCTGCAAAATTTTCAGCTTTCGCAACATTCGAAGGTCACTTTTACTTTTGCAAAGCTTTTTCTGCGGCTTCTGCAACATTTTCCGAATATTGCAGTACTTTTCAACTTTTTTTTGCTACATTCCTGCAACATTTTTTATCTTTTGCATTATTTTTCGACTACTGCAGTTCCCAATATTTTCCTCTTTTTACAAATATTTGTTTTAGACATTTTTCGAATTTGCCAATACTTTTTCTACTTCTGCAAACTTTCATCTTTTGCATAGTTTTACAATTTTCTCAACACTTTTGAAAATTTTTTTACTCTTGAAACCTATTTAGAGTTCTGCAACATTTTTCAACATTCGCAACATTATTGCTTTTTGCGTTACTTTTCGATATTTGTAACATTTTCCGTCTTTTTGCAACATCCTTCATATTTTGCATAATTCTTCACCTTCTGCAAAATTTTTTTTACTATTCTGCAACATAAATATCCATGTTTTCAACATTTTTTGACATTCGCAAAATTTTTCTACTTCTTTGAATTTTTCGCCTTTTGCGATACTTATTTTTTTTGACTTTTTTCAACATTTTGCGATTTTTTGTCCAGTACAACATTTTTCGTCTTTTGCAAAATTTTTTGAATTTTGTAAGATTTTTCACCAATTGGAACAGTAATTATTTTCAACTTCATTATGATTTTTCGAGTTTTGCAACATTTTTTGGCCGTCGCAACAAACAAACAAAATCTTAAATTGATGATTTGAGCATTTTTCGACCTTTTGGACATTTTCAGATGCCGTCAATGTTTTTTGTCTCTTGCAACATTTTTCAACTTTTGCAACTTTTTTCGCCAACTGGTAAAATATGCATTGTCGCTAAGGTTTTTCGTGTTTTGCAACATTTTTGCAATATTTGGAATATATTCATTTCATGTTTTCAACATTTTTCGCCTTTCGCCAACATTTCTCGATATTTCCACATTTTTCGGTTTGTGAAATATTTTATGCCTATTGCAACATTTTTCGATGTTTTAGATATCTTCATTTTTGTGACATTTTTCGATTTTGTCAACATTTTTCAATTTTTTGCAACATTTTTCGTCTTTAACATCAAGTGTATGAACAATTTTTTTTATTCTTTACAACATTTTTCGTCTTTTGCAACATTTTTTGACTTTCGCAACATTTTTCGCCAATTGGAACAATTTTCAATGTCATCATGATTTTTCCAGTTTTGCAACATTTTTCGGCCATTGCAATATTTCTCCATGTAAACAAAATTTTAAATTTATGATTTGAACATTTTTCGACTTTTGAGACATGTTTAGGTGCAATTAATGTTTTTCGTCTTATGCATCTTTTTTTAACTTTTGCAACTTTTTTCGCAAATTGAAGAAACTTGCAATGTCGCTTAGATTTTTCGTGTTTTGCAACATTTTTTTTTTTCGATATTTAGAATATATTCATTTGTTGTTTTCAATATTTTTCGACTTTTGTGACTTTTTAAGTTGCCACTAGCGTTTCTTGGGTCTTGCAATATTACTCAAAATTTTCAAAATATTTCGACATTTGCAGCATTTTTCGATGTTTCTATCAATCATCGACTATTGTTAAATTTTTTGTCGACATTTTTTGTATTCTCCATATTTTCCGACTTTTTTTTTACCCTGTTTTTCAACCTTTTCAACATTTTTTGGTTTTTGAAACATTTTACGCCTATTGGCAACATTTTTTGATATTTTCAACAATTCCATTTTTGTGACATTTTTCGACTTTTTCAACATTTTTCAAATTTTTGCAACATTTCTCGATGCTTACAACATTTTGATTTGATAGTTTTAACATTTTTCGACTTTTAAGACGTGCATTCTCAGGTGCCATTAATAACTATTAATATTTATGAAGAATATATTCATTTGATGTTTTCAATATTTTTCGACTTTTGTGATATTTCAAGGTGCCATTAACATTTTTCGGGTCTTGCAACATTTTTCGTCTTTTGCAACATTTCCCAATATTTTCAAAATATTTCGACTTTGCAGAGTTTTTCGATGTTTTTCAGCATTATCGACTTATGAAACACTTTTTGCCGATATTTTTTTACATTTTCGACTTTTTTTCAACCTTTTTTTTACATTTTCAGCATTTTTTGGCTTGCAAAACATTTTTCGCCTATTGCAACATTTTTCGATGTTTGCAACATTTCCATTTTTGGATGTTTTAAATTTTTTTGTGACATTTTTCACTTAAATTTTACAAAATTTCCCAACATTTCAAGTCATACAGAGATTGTTAGAACCCAGAGAAGTTAGTGTTTTGTTACTAAAGTTGTTCTCCAAAAAAAAAAAAAAAATCTATGTTCTCAAGCCAAAAATACACCATACACTTTGAAAGTTTACCACAAAAGTATTTAGTCATTATGTAAAAAACCAAACCAAAGAAAATGTCAACTTAACAACAAATAGTGGGTGGCTACTTAATATTTTTGTTTTTCTGTTTTGTTTTCTGTGTTGCCGCGCTAAACACTTTAAGGACACGCGCTGTTAACCTTTTATGTCAACAGCAACAAGCAAAGAGTTAAAGAGAAGCAGCAGCAGCAGTGGAAAAAGTAGACGACAAGCAGCAACAACAGCTAGTGCCAGTGTAGCAATGGTCATTTGCAAACAACATACAGTCAGCCAACACAGTGATACCAAATAAGTCATTGATGAAACATGCATTGTTGTTGTTGTTGTTGTTGCTGCTGCTGTTGCTATTGTTGCCAAAAAAAGATTTTTCCTATTTGTTAATTCAACATGATACAGCAAATGAAAGGTACATTGTACAATAAAGCTAAAGTTGACTACATACTACGGAAAACGCAACGCAACACACCAGCAGCAACATCCACCACACTAAATCAGCACACAAATGATGCAGATGCAAATGAAAGCAACAACAGCAATAACAACAAAACCAAAATCATTTTGTTGCAGGCGGACATTTGTTGGCTTTAATGAGGCAATGAAAATGCATTAAAAAAGAAACGTAACAATGCGTTGTTATTGTTATTGCTGTGTTGTTGTGTTGCGTTGTTGTGTTCCCACGCCGCCTAGTAGCTTTTCATATGCCATCTGAGTATGGATAATAATGAAATCCTCAAGTCGTAAATGCTAAGTTTATGCGCATGTCTTTACAAAGCTATTACAATTTTTATGATTTAATTTTTTTCCACTTTTTTTTTGTCATTTTCTAATGACAACAAATTTATGTGCGTCAAATTGTTTATTGATAAAATCAAATTCCAAAAATTTGTTGTATTTTTATGATCAGTGACGATTTTATGGTTTGTGTTCTTTCGATTTTGAATTCGATGACATTTACTCAAATGTAAAATTCCAGTTTAAATGATTTGGTGTGAAAAGTTTAATGGTTTTTATGTGGTTTTTGATTAAATAAATTTAACATTTAAATTAAATTTATTATGCTCATTTTATGACATTCAAAACTTTTATTGGTTTTTGAAATATAAATGAAGACATATGTTTTGACATCTCGTGAATTGTATTCCTCTTCTATATCCATTATTCATAGCTGGACTATTGTAGAATATAAACAACACTTTCATCAGAGATGAAGTTTTTGGTACAATGATCATGTGAATCGCTGCCCAAAAAACCTCGCGAGAAAAGCGCTTTATGTGTTCGCAATTGAGTTATCTATGCTGAGATGGCGATGATATCTAATGCACTTGAAAGGTCGTGACTTAGGCAAATGCTTCGCGCGATGTCATTGTGTTTGTATTAGGACCCTGCAACAGACGTCTTGAAATATAATGTACTTATTTTTACTCGCACATTTTACACTAAACTGAAGAATTTGATTCAAAAAATTCAAGTTTCAAATCCTCACTGTACACCGGCCGGGTCAAATTTTTTTGCTGCAAAGAGTATAGCAACAAAACAATCTACGAAAAATTCCAAGAAACTTTGCCCAAGAAACCATGGGTCTAAAATCAATATCGAGCCGCCGCGGCTGCTGGTCCTCTTACTTTTTATCGTAGTACTTACCAATTCGCAGATATCCTTAAAAAACCAGTAATTTCGAAGCCTTAACAGTTATTCAAGAATATTTTTAAGGTCATGAGCCGTTCGAAAAAAAAAAATTTAAACCTTCTCATTGAAGAGTTATTGCAATTTAAAAAGTAAGATATTTTAATATGAACTCATAGGTAGTATTTCATATCATAACTGTTAACAACTTTTTAAATTGGGTGATCTCCTAAACTAGAAGTTGTACGCAAATACTTTTAACGTACTTTTGTAGGAAATTTCCTGTGCTACAAAATTGGAGACCAACATTTTTCTGTAAAAGTTAGCATTAGCGAGATATTTGCAAAAAACTGATTTTAGCGACCTTTGAGCCCGAATAACTTTTTATGCGCACACGACTTTGCAATGGACTTTTCACAGTTTGTGTATCATGCATAAATAAAGACAATTCCGGTGAAAAATTTCCACTGGGAATTTTTTCGCACAGAAGCTCTTTTTTCGTCTTATTTTCCTGGGCTAATATGAAACAAGTAAAAAAAAATTTGAATTTTTTATTTTTCTTATTGTATTTTAAAGTACTACATACAAAACTTCAACGCAATTTACGGCGGCTCGATATTGATTTTAGACCCATGGTTTCTTGGGCAAAGTTTCTTGGAATTTTTCGTATATTGTTTTGTTGCTATACTCTTTGCCAATTTTTTGCCTCCCGAACAAATTGACCCGGCCAACTGCACACTATTTTAATTTTGACACTGAATAATACTGTGTTGTTTTATCTGAGCAACAGCAAAGACCAGATTCTAACAAATAATTCAGTGTACTGTATTTTATACAAACAAATACTTTAGGTAAGTGTTAATCGGCCGTCTATATAAGCTGCAGTAAAAGTAACGTTATGGCAACACTTGCAAGTTGCAACACAATAGCCACCAAGGTTTGTAGAACTCGTAGCTTTCATACATTTTCGCAAGAGAGAAAGAGCATTTACCAAAAAGCGACACAAAACGATAGCGAAAAACTACTACACTAAAGTGCCTAGCTTTTTTTAGTATACACTACAACTACAGCATATGACTGAACTGAACTGAACTAAAACAAATCAAAAAACATAGATACTTGTAGTGAGTTTTGAAACGGACACAGTAAAAACTAACTAGCTCAACTCCAACTTTTTTTGGTGGTTCTTTGATGACCAAGATTGTTGCTATACATTTTTTTTTTTTTTTTTATTTTTTAAATTGCGATTCATCTGTAAATATTGATAGAAAATTTATGAAATTTTTGTAGCAGGACTTAAAACAATTAAAAATTTTTATGAAATAAACTTTTCATAAAAATTTTTAAAATTTCTTATAACAAACAATTAGATCTTAAAGCTATACCTACCCATAAATTAAAACAATATTTTTACACAGAATTGTTCTCCAAAATCTGCACAACATTCTTATGGAAAAAAATTGGGAGAATTTTACTTAAAAAAAGTTACGCGTACTTTAGTGCCGCTACATAGGCGCTTTGTCTATGCATTTCACACATTGACGCTCGCAGCGCGTTCTAACGTGCATTATTAATTTCAGCATAAATTATGATTTGTTGTTTTAAAACGGCATGCAGCGGTGAAATGCGAAAATCACATAGGCAAGGCGCCTATGTGGCGCTCAAAAGCGTGCGTAACTTTTTTATTTATGACAAATTCCTCCAATTGTTTTTTCATAGAAATGTTATGCAGATTTTGGAGAACAATTCTGTGTAAAAATTTTGTTTTTATTTATAGCTAGGTATTGCTTTAATATCTAATTTTTTATTAAAAAGTGCATTATTTATAAGAAATTTTGCAAAAATCGATGTTGAGCGACCTCTAAGTGACGTTAAGAAAATTCACAAAAATCCCAGCTCACTTTTTAGACACCCTCTTTCAGATTTTTGTTCGTTATTGAAGGATTTCCAAAAAAGTTTCATCAGTCTACTGTATAGCATCTGATGACTGCATCTCGACGGTTCAAGTAAATGCTTTTTTCTTATTTTTCACCACTTTTCAGCTTACGTTAAGATTGTGTTTCTAATTTCATATGATTGCGTGAATGCTTAGACTCCGCGGTATTCATCCTCCCGTTCCCAAATTATGTTGATTTCTTCGGAGCTATGTATTTTTGTTCCGCAGAAAACATTTGGAAAGCTTTGTACGGGCTTACCTTTGCGATGATATTACTTTATTCAGCTTACTTTAAAGTTTTGTTTTCGATGCCAAAATGTATAAAATAACTTTTTCGATCCCTAAGCCAGTCAAATTAAGATATTTTTGAAAAACAAGTCAAGATCTGAAGCAGAGTTAGTTTTACTTTAAACAACGGAAAAATTCCAAATCTTCACACGCTATTTAGTACTTTATTTTGTACCTTACAACTGACAGAGCACACCGCTGTATCTGAACTGAAAAGTTATGCATTTTGAGTCAAATACAAAGCTAAAATTCGGTCTCATAGTATAGTCTGTGTCGAAAGACCAAAAATTTTACCTTTTTGAAACCAAATCCGATTTCATAGCTTTTCAAGCGCTAGTATCATCGAACGAATTGTTTGCATCATGTAGTTCCTGGGAATGAAGAAGGACCTCAAAAGAAGGCACGCTAAATTTTATTATCGATGTAACGATCTAACAAATCTACTCGTACATACAAATCATCGGAAGTCTACCTTCTCATTTGGAATAATCGTGAAATGCCTCAAACTGTGAAATCTTGGAAAGAGTCAAAAACACTAGCAATTTGTCGTAAATGATGGAAATATGAAGGACGCAAGAAGAAATATAAGATAAGCATCCCTGAAGTTAATCGAACTAGTGCATGAATAGTCTTTGACTGCTTCCAAACGGGATGAATTTTCATGTAATGGACTGACGATTTTTCTATGTTGATGTGCTACGAATCGTCAATTGTCTCCCTCTCCATAAACTTTTCGCTAGTCGAGAGAAAATTGTCTCCCTCTGCATTACCTATTCACCAGTCGAGAGACAATTAGAAATTTTGATAGTTTCGAGACTAGAATTCGAATATCTGTAAATTAAGCGAACGAGTATCTTAAAATTAAGCGATGTAATTAGCGGATAAACGAAACACCAAAAAACATGACTGTTCACACATATTACTCTCTTGTGATACTACATTTTCTCAATCATTGGCATTTATCAGTAAATAAGAGAACAAATCAAGCCAAACAAAAAAATTTAATACTTTGGTGTTTTTTTGTCAACTGAAAAACGCTAGTATCTTTTTGAACAGTTGCCTAACTAGTTACTCTTTGGAAGTAGATCCAAATTTAACTGCAGGGACACCAACAACTGAGTTCTTTAAACCATAGCTTCAATGAAATGGGTAGTAAAATCAACGCTACTATACTTAATTTAAATATTAAAATACCGAAATTCGCCCTTTGGTTACATTTTAATTAATATTTGCATATCACAATTTATTATCAACATGTTGACAACATTGAGTTCGAATAATTAAATAAAAAAAGACGAAAAACCATAAGTTTTTCAGATCACAAATCACCATAATCACAGTGAACAAATTGAAGCAACTAAATTCTGTAGCTGACTATCAATGACGGCCATTTTAGCTTTTAAAAACAAATAGAGTCACAGCAACAATGTTGTCACTCTTTTAGCAAAAATGTGACAGCAACAACAATAGAATGTGGGATTTTTTTTCTTCTTTTTAATTTGGTAGGCGTTTCTTTTGCTGGTGTTTCTTTTTTTCCATAATACGCTCGCTGATATATACAAATTGTATTTTATTATATGAGAATATGTAAATTGAAGAAACTATAAGCTGTTAAAAATCAACAACAACAACAAAAGCCAAGAACAGCAGCCGTGTTACTTAACTTCGCACCACAGTTTTTACTTATACATATGTATGTTTGTATGTATAATGAAAGAACAACAACAACAGCAAAATACTCAAGCTAATCTAAAATGGCTACCAATTTCAATTTTGCTGCTTTGTTGTTGACTTCTTCTTTTATATGAGAGCTGTTGTTTTTGTTGTTATTGTTTTTGTCTGCGATAAGTTAGGTTTCACACAGAGTTGCCATATGATACAGCAAAAATATTTGTGGTTATGTTTTCACCATCTTCCTATTTTATGCAACATTTTTCGAAATTTTTGTATTGATGCAACATTTTTGTAATTCTTGAGTTTTCCATAATTTTTGGAACTTTTTACCATTTATTTTGCTTTTGCAACATTTTTCTCCTTTCGTAATGTTCTCGATTTTTGAATATTTTTCAACTTTCCCAACTTTTTTTTTTCAATTTGACAATATTTTTCGATGTTTCCTGCTCTTTTGCAACATTATTAAATTTTCGCAACATATTTCCAGTTACGCGACATTTTTCGAAGTTATCAGCATTTTTCGACTTTTACAACATTTTTTTAATTCTGCGATATTCTTCGATGTTTTCAGAATGTCATTAGCATTACTTCAACTCAGCAGCTTTATTCGATTTTTTAACATTTTCAATATTTCCATTATATTTGTATTTTTTGCAACGTCTTTCGACCGTTTACTGATTTTCGGAAATTCGCGACACTCTTCGATGTTTTTAGAAGGTTTTTGCAACATTTTTGATGTCATTCACATTTTTTCAAATCTGCAACATTTTTCAATATCATAATATTTTTCGCCTTTCTTGCAACATTCATATTTCATTTTTCGAGTATCACAAAACTTTTCCAATTTTGTCGGTTTTCAGAATTTTTCATCCTTTCGATGTCTAAACATTTTTACCTCTTATAATATTCTCGATTTATGAATATTTTGGAACTTTCGCAACATTTTTCTTCAATTTGACAAGATTATTAAATTTTCGCAATATATTCGATGTTTTTGACATTTTTGTGTTGATGCAACATTTTTATAATTCTTGAGTTTTCCATATTTTTCGAACTTTGCACCGTTTTTTTACTTTCTTTTTGTAATATTCTCGATTTTTGAATATTTTCGAACTTTCGCAACATTTTTTTCAATATGATGTTCGATGTTTTCCGTTTTTTTTTTTTGGAACATTTCTCGACTTTTTCAACATTATTCAATTTTCGCAACATATTTCCAGTTACTCGATATTTTGCGATGTTTTGAGCATTTTCGATATTCTCAACATGTTTTCAATTTTTTCGGAACTATTTCAGCTCCGCAACATTATTCGATTTTTTACCATTTTTTAATGTTTCCATTATGTTTTGTTTTTTTGCAACTTTTTTTGACCATTTCAACCTTTTTTAATCCCACAATATTTGTTTATTTCTGCTACATTTTTCTGTGTTTACAGAATTTTCCAAAGTTTTCAGCATTTTTGCCTTTTGCAATATTTCTCGACTTTTTAAGCGTTTTCTTATTTTTCCAATTCGTGACACTATTCGATGGTTTCAGAATTTGTTTGCAATATTTTTAATGTCACAAACATTTTTTCAACACTGCAACATTTTTCGATGTCATAAACATTTTTCAACTTTCGTAATATTCGCGATTTTTGAATATTTTTCAACTTTCGCAACATTTTCTTCAGTTTGACAATATTTCTCGATGCTTTCCGCTCTTGTGCAACATTGTTCGAATTTTTGAACATTTTTGTAATTTTTTCAGAATTTTTCATCCTTTGCAACATTTTATGATGTCATTAGCATTATTTCAATTCTTCAACATTGCTCGATTTTGTTAACATTTTTCAATATTTCTATCATATATGATTTTGTGCATTGTTTTCGACCATTTCAACTTTTTTTATTTTTGCTACATTTTTCCATGTTTTCAGCATTTTTGCCTTTTGCAACATTTCTCGACATTTTCAACATTTATTGATTTTTTCAACATTTTTTTAATTCGCGACATATTTCGATGTTTTCAAATTTTTTTCGGCTCTTGCAACATTTTTCGATGTCATTAACATTTAACGCATTTCGAAATATTATTTTAATCCTGCAACATTTTTCGATGCGTTCAGAATTCTTAGTATTTTACAACACTTAAAATTACTTTAATATTTTTCGATGTTTTCAACATTTTTAATTATTCCTAAATTGGACGCCCTAGTCCCACTGCGATTTTGGGTAAACATTTTTTTATTTGCAAACACTTGGGGAAAATAAAAAATATGAGAACGATGAGATATGGAAGTACCGGAGAGAAAAAATATTTAATTTAATTCCAAAAATCTTATGGAAGTATCAAAAGTGATGAAACGTTTGGAAAAATTCTTAAAAGTTGCTAAATTTTGGGAAATCTGTCAAATAATATAGAAAAGAAGGTAGAAGAGAAAATTCAAAAATTTATGCCTGATGTTGAGTGCAATACGGCATAGAATCACTGACAATTGGAACCAATGCATTCACCTTTTTGGTGAAAGCATGGTTGTCGCTCTTTATATTTCGAAGGTTTTCGATTGAGTGTATTGCCTTTGTATCAAATTTAATTGCATATAGTGTCGGTGTTTCTTTTGCTCGGTTGACTACGAGCTTCGGTAGTGAACGTTTGATCCGTGTTGCGGTTGATAGTTTCACTTTCATTGAGCACTCCATTAACGCTGGAGTTCCCCAGGGCTCTGTGCTTTCTCCAACCCTTTTTCTTATTTTTATCGATGGCCTTCTGTCGTCGACCACAAGCCCAATCCATTCCTTTCCGAATGATAGTAGCATTTGTTACTAATATTGCTTTAAAAAGCGACCAAGTTCTGTGGAAGTCGAGATAAAAAGGTACCATATGCTTAGCACACTCCGAAATGATCTCACAAAATCTCCGAGTGGGGTCTTGCTAACCGTGTCGATTTTTTGCAAGCAACGATATAGTGGCAAATCTTAGGGGGGGGGGGGGCGATTGGGGCAATCGGCACTCCCTCTCAAGCCAAGTGATTACCTTTTTTCAAATTATATGCAAAGGTCGGCACCACTACATAAACAATAGCTTGTAGTTGTGCAAAGAGAGAGAAAAAAAAACAATAAACAAATCATTTCATTTTGTTGTCAAATCATAATTTATAAAAAAAATCAGCTTGCCTGTACACGGGAAAACATGTTTTTCAAAAATTTTTATTTTTTAAAATTGTATGCAGGTGAATAGTGTTTTTTCTGTCTTATTGACAGGGGGACAAGTTTGCTACCCAAGCAAGTAGAAGAGGGTCCAGTTTCGGAGAGACAGCCGTCAAAAGATCCGTATTTAGCTTAAAGTGAAGAAGTCCTTTAAATATTTTCAAAGCAATTAGGGTCAAAAGAAAGATATTTTAAAAATCTTTTAGTCTTTTACCGGTTCAGTTCTCGAAATTGGTAGGTATTTTTTAAACCATTATTTCTGACAAAAAATTTTATCATTGGCTCAAAGTTTCATAAACATATTAAGGAAGGTTAAGAATAGCACTGGAGATGACCGGTGTATCATAACTTAGGCCGCAGTTGGATCATCTTATATCCGGTTTATATCTTCATTGTCCAATTATGAGAACTATTTCGAATTTCTTATTAACTCTAAAATAGTTTGGAGCTCTTTTGAGCGAAATCTGCAAGAGAAATGAAGAATGGACTCTTCGACGTCAAGATCTTTACAAATTCTACAAAGATGTCTTACGTCAGTGATCTCGAATCTTGAGGTCTGCCTGCGTATAAAATAATGCCCTGTAATGAACCAAAATAAAATTCAGAGGCATCTCCCATCTAATGAGATAATTCTTCTTGTTCTACTAGCGTCATAACGTGGCCATATCGCCTTTGACGTAGAACATGTTGTCAAATCAGACCATCTAAGGTTAGCCCACAAAATAAATTTTGAGTCAATGCAAGTTGTTTCATAACATATGTTTTAGAAATTGTTTCAGTTGAAAGCCCTTTCCTAGCAAGTCCTTCGGCATCAATAATAAAACAGCAGTGGGTCATATCTGAAGTAGTTTTCTTCATAGAAATATTATTCTCTATCACGCCAAGATTCTTAAAAATTATAGCCTAATCGCAATTTATACATTTTTTTTTTAGTGTACATATTTTACGAATGTGTGACGCAAATCAACTTTCACAGTCGGCTGCTCGATTCATACTGAATGAAAATATTTATATTTTTTGACATAGAAATAAAATTTTATGCTCACATTTTGTATACATGTGAACTTTGTTCTCTAGGGGTACCCCTTGCCGACCTTTGATTATATGTAAAGATTTTAAAAACATTCTGTTATTATCTAGGAATGTAGTCATTCGCCTACCCCCCCCCCCCCTCTTGACATCGCTGGATCCACCACTGATACAATATCGGTTAATTCAAGAAAAACTTTCACCGACACTTCTCTATCTTTTCCCCCTCCTTCTAACCTTTCTCATTTCTCCAAGCCAACACAGTGCTTTGCATTTATAGGGGCCATCCCCTGAACGTTGGTTTAATTAAAAAAATATATATATTTTTCTAATATTTACCTTACTGTAAAGTTCAATGTTTATTTACAGAAACTTACATCAATACTGCTCTTTTGGCAACCCTACTTCAGGCTTTTCATGATCGTAGTGCTCTTGGCCAGCAAGTTGATAAGTTCTTTAGCAACAAAAAAAAAAAAAAAAAAAAAATTAAAAAACAACCAACCGACTTCTTCAGATAAAAAACACAGCAACAAAAGCGGCTCAGCGACTCATGTTTTCTTAATTTCATTTATTGCTGTTGTGTTCTGTTGTTGCTGTTTTTATTGTTGCTGTTGTTGTTGCTGGTGGTGCTGCTTAACATAGGCTTTTATATTTTACATTGCTGCTTCATGTTGTTGTTTCAATTTTTTTTTTTGCTGTTGTTGTGGTTATTTCCTTAGCATGATGATGATTTTTGTATTTTTTCGTCTTATTTTTTTTTCATTTTGGGTTGGCATGTCTCTAGGTAATTATGATTTGTGGTGATATAAGTTGCTGTTGTTATTGTTGTTGTTGTCTAAATTAGCTATACACTCTCGCATTTGGTTACCTTCAGATGTAGCAGCAGCAACTGCATTTTCAGTGCACCCCAAGCACCCTATGCTACCCTAGAGTGTCATACCCATGTAGATGATGAGTGTAGGTATGTACCTCCAACTAAAGGCCATCTTGTCAGCCATTATCTTTAGCAACAAATATGAAGTTGATGAAGTAATAAAAGAAATAAATAAAAGCAAAAACAACAATAGCAACAACAACTACTGCAATAAAAAAAACGCAACAAATGTTGCAAAAGTAATGGAAATGGCCGTGTGATGCACTGCACAGTATGTTTCTAAGGTAATTCATCATAATTTCGGTAAAAAGGTAAAAGTGTTGGGTCTTTTTTGATAACTTAATGGAATGGAGGGTTATTACGTTTTACTTTTGAATGGTAGCGAGAGATAGTAACACCAGGTACTGACAGGACTAAATGGTTTAAGCAATACTTTGTTGTATAAAGAAACTTTGTATCGAATAAGAAGTTAGTTTTCTTTCTGAGAATTTAAATATGCATAAAAAAACTTTATTTTTCAAATAAAATATTTTTAATTACATTCAAGTTTTTTGCTCACTGTGCACTTAACCCAGCGCCAACATTAGGGTTGGGCTTAGTGCATTTAATGAAGGGTCAGTTTTTTGTGCTGCTGCACTGACTTAAGAGTAATGAAAGCATGAGCATGAAAATAAAAATGGCGTTTTAATGGCGGCTTAATTGCATTTAGGTTTTTTTTTTATTTTTGAACAAACAAAAAAAGTTAAAATAAAAAAGCGCTGCTTAAGCTGCTGTCAGTTGGCAACGCCTTGGGAAATCTGTTTTCAACTGTTTATAGCGTAATTATTTTCTACTTTTTTTCTTTTACCTTTATATTGTCTATAGTCACGATAAATGCAAATTTTCCAGCAGCAAAGCATTTTATGCAATACGCGTATGAATGGCAATTCCAACATGGCGTCGGTGATGCAACCATTACTATTTGTTTTAGAGAATAAAGGTTTATTTTACTCGTGTATCGCATGAGGCTACGATGTTTCAGCTAGGTAAAAAAAGAAGGCCTGGAGTTACAAAAAATTGTACCTGACGGGAGGGAGTCTAAAGTGCACCCCTGAGGAGTTAAAGGGTTAAAACTGATTTTCTGACTTGTTTTAAAAAAAAAAATTTTATTGGGTCACCCTAATGTTTAAGAAAAAATAATTTTCTGAGAAAAATTTAGCTAATTGTACAGTCTTTCTAATATTGTATATGGTTTATAGAGCTTAAAAGGATTTCACAAAGTTCTGGACCTTTAAATTTGATATTTTTAAATTTTTTTCCTATTTTTTAATTTTGGCGGCCATTTTGGTATGAAAATGTTACTATTAACATACCCTTTTGCTATCTTTTTTAAATACCTCGTTAATTTTTCTTCAATTCGGTAGTACATTTGTTATACCAATTTTATAATTTGAGGTCCGAAAAATATTCTTTTCTATGCACGCGCTACTCTATAACTACTGAAGCCTTCAAACGGATTGTTCTCGAAAGTATTTTTTTATGACCTCAATTAAAATAGTTTGTGTGACAAATGTAGTACCAAAACAATTATAAAATGGTAAAATAATAAGACTTTTTTCGTACTAAAATGGCCGCCAAAGTAAAAATTAGGAAAAAAAAAAAAAAATACATATAAAGATCCAGAACTTTGTGAAATTCTTCTAAACTCTATAAGCCAAAAACTTTTTTAGAAAGCTCATACAATTAACTAAATCCTTTTTGCAAAAATGTTTTCTTTTAAACGCTGGGGTGACCCAGGAAATATTTTTTTTTTTTTTTTTTTCTAAAACATGACAGAAAATCAGTTTTAACCCCACAACTTCTCAGGTGTAAGTTTAAGATCCACCCCCTGGTGCAATTTTTGGTTAGTCTAGGGCTCCTCCATTACCTTCCAGAAGCTTCGTAACCATATGCGATACACCCTATTCATTTTTCTCGAAGATTTTTATTTTTTTCTTTCATTTCTTTGAATTGTCAAAGATCCACTACTAATTGCTGTAAAACCCTTACTGATCCATAGGTTACACTGTAGAAAACAAAGCTCAAATTACACTGTGGAACAATTTCGAACTTTTTTTATAACACACTAGAAAATCCAAAAAATTCTTAAAGTAGACGTTAAAAAAAAATACCCGTTTCTCGTGGTTTTTCTCCAGCACGTCACAGATTTTTTTAATCGATTTTTGAAGTTTTTTTATTCACTGTATATGAAAAATCGAAAAATACCGCATTCTTGTGTTAAATCGATGAATTTAATTATTTGATCCTTAATTCTGAGGTGTATCATGTGTTCAGCAAACTTATGCAGGATATTGCGGGGAATATTTTTGTAGAAAATTTAAACCCTGTTTGACCCCACATGTGAGTCATTTTTGCCCTTTTCTTAAAAAGGTACAAAAATGACACCCAAAACAGGGAGATATTGAGTCAGTATGTACTACAGAACTATTTGCTATACAATTTCACTACTAGTCGCTGAACACTAAAAAAGCAAAATTTTATCCCGAAAGCAAAAATCGTTAAAATCAGTTAGTACTTTTCACATTGCATTTAAATTACATCCTTGACGCGCTTACCTTAAGTTTTAAGAATTTTTCGTCTTTCGTAACTCCAAGTGAAATTTTTTTGTAGGATATTTTTGCAAAATTTTTTAACCCACTGTGGCTCAGTTTTAGAAAAATGGGTCAAAAAGACCCATAAAAACAGGATATAATAGGTTAATGTGTTCTAGGAAAATGATCCTTGCGTGATTTCGTTATGATCTTGTCCAAAATGTAGTTTTAGAGTTTTATAGTGGGGTGAAATTTGGAAAATATTTGTTGTTAGAACTACTTACTGATTTTAACGATTTTTTTGCTTTCGGGATAAAATTTTGCTTTTTTAGTGTTCAGCGACTAGTAATGAAATTGTATAGCAAATATTTCTGTAGTACAAGCTGACTCAATATTCCCCTGTTTTAGATGTCATTTTTGTACTTTTTTAAGAAAAGGGCAAAAATGACCCACATGTGGATGTTGTGTAGGGTTAAAATCTTCTACAAAAATATTTCTCGCAATATCTTGCATAAGTTTGCTGAACACATGATACACCTTAGATGTAAGAAACATAGTTAAATTTATCGATTTAACACAAGAATGCGGTATTTTTGGTTTTTTCATATACAGTGGAAAAAAAAACTTCAAAAATCGATTAAAAAACTGTGACGTACTGGGGAAAAACCACGAGACACGGGTATTTTTTTTTAACGTCTAATTTAAGAATTTTTTGGATTTTCTCATGTGTTTTTTTTTGTGTCGAACGGTGTTATCGAATACGATCATTTGCGTTCTTTTCTCTTCATGACTTTTTAGATTCTTGGAAATTATACTTTTTTTCTTTTTTAAATCCATTTTGGGGCTTTGTATTATTTTTTCAAGTATTTTTATTCAAAAATAAATATTATTATAATATTTTTCGGACACTTAAAATCGAAGTATCCTTTGCGGTTTCCAAGTTATGAATTTTTGAAATTGTTTAATGTTGTGTTTATCATGAGTTGTTGGTGCATGTGCGCCACCGTATAGGGTAGTATTTTTTTCGGTAGTTCCTAGTGAGACTTTTTGTAGAATATGTTAACCCAGTTTAACCAAGTTTTTGAAAAGGGGGGTCAAAAACACCCATAAGAACGGGATATAAGACTAACTTGAAATCAATCAAGGAACAATTTTCTTAAACATCTTAACCTATTTTTTGTGGACCTTTTTGACACTTCCTTCCAAAAGATTGTTATAATGGGTTAAAATGATCTATTCTGCACGTGCACCAACAACTCATGATAAACACAACAATTTCAAAACTCATTACTTGATAACCGCATGGGATACTACGATTTTAAGTATCCGAAAAATATTAAAATAAAATTAACATTTGAATAAAAATATTTTAAAACATAATAAAAAGGGTGCTCCAAGCCCCAAAGCGGCTTTAAAAAAGAAAAAAGTTTTTTTTCCATATAAAAAAAAAACATTTTTTTCAGAAACTCATACTTTTGTGCACTAACCCTGAAAATTTCATTAAAATCGGATAAGAAGCCGAGGAGCTATGAATTTTCAACTATGTGAGTATCCAAAAGTTGCATTGAATTTTCAATGGCCCCCATCTTGGAAATTTTTGGAATTTCAGCAAATCATTTTACCACAATTATTTGTATTTCGTATACTAACTTTTGACCAATAAAAATCGGAGATATCAACCCAAATCTTCATTGATTACGCAAAGATTATATGTATGTATGTATTCTCCATTAACTCCTATGAGGAGCATAGGGCCAAATTAAGAGTTCGGACATTCCAAGAGCCGATACGTGTTTGAGTTTTCATCGAAAGAATTTAAGAATTTTGACGAACCATATGCATGTTTCACCTTCAAATCCGATGTGCTTGCTGCTGAGGCAGGTATATTAACCACATTCTGGTGGGTACCACTTGGAGAGACATTTTCCATCGTTTTTCGATCCATGCTTCATTAGTATTATCTTCTCGGCAACGCCCCACGCAGTAAGTTCTAAGCTTAAGGCTGGATCCGGCAAGCACTGCAAATATAGTGGCCAAATTCACTTTCAAGTGCAGCCGCCCAATGTGGAACAGACGCTGAACTAAGAACCGCCTACTCTTGGTCAGACGCTTCAGGATTTCGACAAGATGCTTATTTTAAGGAGGCATCGACTCGCCTTGGCATTGTGGGTTTTCTTTCAAGGCACAACGCTGTCGAACGCTACGCCCTTCCACACCTTGGCTGAACACCCGCTTTTAGTCGCCTCTTACGACAGGCATGCTTACCTCGGGCATATTCTCGGTATAGTCAAGAAATGTGATTTTATAAAGTCGGGAAAATATTGAAAAGTCAAAAAATGTTTTTCAGTCAGAGAAATTGTGGCATAAGTTCTCTATTTCCCCAAAATCTGTTTCGACACAAGCACAAGTTATTTGCTATTGCTTTTTTAACGATGTGGCTTATGTGGCAAATGAAAATTCGGGCGACGATATGTTGACAAAATCGATTTTTTTAATAAACTCAAAAATGTGTGATTCATAAGTGAAAAAATCGTTAAGCCAACAAGATTGCTTGTTGAGCTTTTTCGACTTCGGTCTTTTCTCAATAGGACCAAAGTCTATTGGTTTAGACCTTTGATTTGTCGCATGCTGCTAAGGTCGGATTTGTTGAAAAGGAGTGTGATACATTGCAATTTGAACGCAAAAACTTAACTATATTGAAGCTAAACGTCCTTTATCTTGTTTTTATAAGTTTTAATCGGCTTCTTGGAACTCAGTAGCGTAAACAAAAAGAGAATTGTCAATAAACCAAAAGAACTAATCAAATTAGCGCTGATGTTGCTTATGTTGACAATCAAAAATTGAATTTAAAAATTTTCATTTTGATTTCGAAATCAAGTTCGAAATTGACAACGAGAAGAAGAAGAAGCAAAAAACTGTCGCTTGGAAACATTGATTGACATTTTTCAAATTGAATGCTGATTTGTTGCTATTGCTTGGCTTGAAATCTTTTCCTTCCTATGCAAAACAGCAAAACAGTCAGCAACACGATCTCAGCTTTTACCTGTCGCTTTGTTCAGCTGTCGGGATTTTTAGACTGTCCGTATGTCTTCTATGCTTCATCTGTTTGCTGTGCTTACCACTGTATGTCAGCATCTTTTTCTTGCTGTCTATTCTTTCCTTTACGGTGATTTTGCTTACAACTGTCTAACTGTCGCGCTATGGCGGCAGCGTTAAAAACAAGCGAATCCTTAAAGTTTTTCTGTAAGCAGTCAGCATTGATTTTTTGTTTTGTTGTGCAATTCCTTTATTCTTTCTGCCTTATTTTGTTCAAAAACAAATCGTTGACAAAATTTATAGCTGCAAAATCAAGAACTTGTTTGCTGCTGCCTGCAACAATAGCCCTAGCGATTTTCAATTCACATATGTGGAATGAAAGGAAGGGTAACTAACAGCGCCTATTTTGCATATGCCGCCGCTGCGCGCTTTGCCAAACCCTTGACATTCTGAATCCCTTTCTATGCAAAAATCTTTTAAATTCTCAAGGAGAGCTCACTAAAGTTGATGCTGCCTTGGCTGTTTGTACTATGTAGATTGTTGCTCCTTTTGTCCATCTATGCTTTGCTGCTGCTCGTCCGCGCCGCCAATGATGCTATCCTTGCGATAAGAAATTAAATTAACGAGATATGTCAACGATGAATTCATTGCTGCAACTTAAGCGCAAAAGCCGCCATTCAATGGCTTAACTTCATTGCTGCTGTTGTTATTATTATTTTTGTGTTTGCACTGAGAAAAAACATGAGCCGATATTTTAAACGAAATGTAAATGTAAGGCCAAATTTGCAGAAAAAGTTTTTTTATGTAATTTATGAAATTTGTCTCACTAAAAATGAATAAACACATGTAATTTTAGTAAGATATTTTTTTTTATAGAATTGCGTTATTGACCAAGATTCGACTTAACATCTCTGATTCCTATGAAAATTGGTGAAGAATTAGTATTTGACACACATGTGGTAAAATGATTTTCAGAAATTCCGAAAATTTGCAAGATGGCGACCATAGGAACTGCGATCCAACCTTTGGATACTCCCATATTTGAAAATTTATATCTCCTCGGCTTTTTAACCGATTTAAATGAAACTTTCAGGGTTTTTGTAGAAAAGTATGAGCTTTTGAAAAAAAAAAAAAAATAATTACACTGAAAAAAATTCATTATTAGCTGAAGAAAAGTTTTTCCTTTTTCAAAGCCATTTTGGGGTTTGGAGTACCCTATCTATTTTTCTTAAGATATTTTTATTTAAAAGCAAATTTTATTACAATTATTTTCAAGCCCTCAAAATTGTGGTATATTTTACGGTTATCAAGTTATGAATTTTTTGAATTAGTATAATGTTTTGTTTATCATGAGTCGTTGGTGCGCGTGCGCTATTATACATACCGGATAGTATTTTTTTCAGTGAACCTTAGTGAAATTTTTCATAGAATTTTTTTGTGGAATATTATAACCCATTATAACAAAGTTTCGAAAATATGAATTTAATTAAAAATGGTTTAAAATACTTTCATATGAACTTCTATATAAAATTTATACAAAAATTGTATAAAAGATTTTTGTATGGTGATATTGATAAACTTAAGCCAAAATAGTGTAAATTGTATTAATACATTATTTTTATAAGTTTTATACGAACAAGAATGTAAATGGTTAGTATACCATGATATACCAAATTTGGTGTGGATTTGTATTCATTCCAATTTGGTTTGAATTTTGCACCCAAACTATTTGCTGTGTAGGTATGCTACAGAGAAAACATCTATGACGGACAATCAACAAGCCTTAGTTGAACATTTCCTTGCACAAAGTTTCACTTCCTTCACGCGTATTGAGTTGCACCCGTACTTTTTTTTTCTCAGTGTGCCACATAGTTGTAGCATTATTACTGTTGTTGTTGGTTTTTTTATTTTTTTTTATTATTATTGCCCATGTGCGCCTTTTGTTTTGTGGTGCTGCTCCATTATTTGCGCGCGTTGACTGCTGCTCCAAAGCACATTTTATCTCCATTTTCTTTATTAGTTTTTATTTTAAAATCTTCATTTTGTTGTTGTGTTGCTTTTGCTGCTGACTATATTGTTGTTGTTTTTTGTTTTTGTTCAGTTGGATTAGCTTCGTTTTGCATTGTATTTGCAAATGGAAGCTTAACCATCTAGTGAGCTGAATCTGCTGAATCAAAAGTAGCAACAACCAAGCAGCCACAGCAGCAGCAGGTTGACTTTCATTTTACCACACAATTTTGTGGTTTTACTGCACTGCCGCGTTGCTGCCGTATCCTCATCAGCTTTGTCATCGCTCAACATAATGACATCACAAAAGCTTAAGGGCATACAAATCACATGCGACAGCGGCAACGGCAGGGAGAATGTCGCGTCGTCATCATCAACTGTGTGTCGCTGCTATCTCCCTTCCAAATAGCCGGTGGAGGAGGAGGACTATGGCACTTGTATGCTTGCGCTGCTGCTCTCTAGTCTCCTGCTCTTACTGATTTAATCACACATTTCTTAGGAAGTTAAGCTGTGACTGCTGTGCAGCATAAGTGGAATTGTTTAGAATCTGAAGGAACTGCTATAGCAAAAAAAAAAAAAAAAAAAAAAGGATTCAAGATTCTAAAATTCTTATGCTTTGTACATAGGAATTATCAGGTTTCTGCATATTCTATTGGAAATGTTGCGAAACAAAGCATTTTTTTGCTTAGAAGCAAATTGGTAGTTTTCGAAATGTGCAAGTCCAAAAAACTAATGCTTTAACATATAGGATGTTCACCGACCCCATTAATTTTCCGCCTCCAACAATTATCTCACCCCTTAAGTGGGATCAATACAAAATTTGGATAAATACATCAAAAAAAAATATCCTCATTGCCAGGAGAGGGAAAAATTTTAACCTACCTCCATTGATTTTTCCCCTCCAACAGTTATCTGACCCTTTGAAGAGGATCAAAACAAAATTTAGCTAAAAAAACATCAAAAAAAATTCTCGTTGCCGGGAGAGGTGTAAAATATTAACCTACCTCCATTAATTCTCTGTTGGAGGTTATCTGACCAATTAAGGAGAACAAATACAAAATTTAGATAAAAACATAAAAAAAATCCTCGTTGCTGGGAGAGGGAAAAAATTCACCAACCCCCATTCCTCCCCAACATTTCTCTCGATTATAAAATGCAGCTTTCACTCCCCCCTTAAGGGGCGATGTTGGGTACCTACAGAATTTAGATACAAATATTAATTATGAACTTAGATACAAATATCAATTTTGTATGGGATCCTATTTAAGTGGTAAAAGAAGAGAATATTATGTTCGAGAGAAATGTTGGAGAAGAAAAATTAATGGTGGTTGATGAAAATTTTTCCCCTCTCAAAGCAACAAGGATTTTACATAGGCTTGTTTTTTTGGGGAGATATGGTAGGTATAAAAAAAACGAGATTAAAAAACCCGACGAGAACTTTCTGTGTAAAAATACTGACTGTGTGATAGAAACAAAAAACTATGAAAGGCGACGAGCCGAGTTCGAAGAAGCAATAAACAGCATAGTTAGACAATGCAGCATACCAGTCACTAGAATCATCGAGAAAATTCTGTTATACGTCGGTAAATATGGTAGAAAGACGGAAAACAGGTGCTGAGTTCTTACCTACATATAAAATCCACCGGGAGTGTTACATCAAGGCAAAAAAGCCAGCAATTAAGTTGAACAGTTTATGGACTAAAAGTCATAATCTAACTAAATTAGAAGCAACACGGGAGCAGGCGAGTTAACGTGCCAAATACTGCACTTTTTAATGCCAATCCTTTTGCTCTTGTTTGGCAGCCCAGGAGAGGTAGTTATAAGTCGCAGTGTTGTTGTTTTTACAATATTCGTTATTGAATTTGTTGTCTACCACAATTGCGCGCATATCGTTAGAGTAGACTATGGCTGCTGTTGCTTTATTTCCTTCTGTTGTTGACTTCTTAGAAATTGGCCAGCAAATAAATTCGTTCATTGCGCATATAAAACTGAACAGTTTTTTTCCTTTTCCTTTGGGTGGCTTTAGCTACCTTTCCCTTTTTAGAAATTTTTTTCTTGTTTGCTTTATTTGCTTGATATTCTTTTTAATGCTTATATTTTGCTATAGTGTTTGTGCAGTGTTTTTTGTGACTTGTGTGCTGCTGCTGCTGTTGCTGTTGCTACAGTCAGCATCCATTCACAGTAACTGTCAGCAGGTGGATTTATGTCCCCGTAAACTTGACTAGACAGTAAATCATTTGAAGGGATTGTCATCGTCGTCGTTTTGTTGCTTGGCTTGGTTTTGCGCAGGTAGGTTGAATGTGCGATTATTTGGTAGCTTTTGTTGAGATACGCACACACGTCGTTTTCACTGAACGAAGAAATTTAAGCAAAAAAAAAATATTTTCTTTTGCAAACTGGGTGCTTCATTTGTTAAATTTGGGCGGGTCTTATATTGAGAATTTTGACTTTATCATACATTTATGGATTTGCCAACATTTAGTGACTTTCAATATTTTTCATCTTTGTCCCAATTTTTAGATTTTTGTATTATATATTTGAGTTGCCCTATCATTATTATTCGACTTTATGATGTATTCATTAAATTAATGAACTTTATCGACATTTTGAAAAATGTTCGAATTATTAAAAAGTTTTTGTGTTCCTGAACTTTCTTCTACTTAATCAAATTTCACAACTTCTTTCATCTCTTTCAAAATTTTTCGTATTGTTGAAAAATATTCGATTTTATCAACATTTGTCAGCTTTATTGACTTATCGACAAAATTTATCGAATCTTCCAAAATTTTTGGCTAAATCAATTTTATGCAGCTTTGGCAACAAATAACGACTTTGTCAACATTTTTCAACTGTGTCAACATTAATGAACTTTATCAACATTTTTTACCTTTTGTCAAAATTTTTTAGTCTTATCAACATTTTTCAACTTTGTCAACATATATCAAAATTTTTCAACTTAATCAACTTTTTATGATTTTGTCAACATTTTTCAACTTTTTCAACATTTGTCAACTTCATCACAATTTTTACACTGTATCAACATTTTTCATCTTTATCAACATTTTTTACTTGAATGAGCATTTTTTATCCTTATCAACATTTTTCAACTTTGTCAACATTTATCAAAGTTTTTCAACTTAATCAACTTTTTATGATTTTGGCAACATTTTCCAACTTTATCAACATTTTTTACCTTTTATCAAAATTTTTTTTCCTTATTAATATTTTTCAACTTTGTCAACATTTATCAAAATATTTCAACTTTTTATGATTTAAGCAACATTTTCCAACTTTTTCAACATGTGTCAACTTCATCAAAATTTTTACACTCTATCAACATTTTTCCGCTTTATCAACACATTTTACCTTTATCAACATTTTTCATCCTTATCAACATTTTTCAGCTTTGGCAACATTTTTCAACTACATCAGAATATTTCGACTTCATCATTATTTTTTCTCACTCTTCATCTTTATTAACATTTTTTAACTTGAATCAACTTTCCATGGTTTTGGCAACAGTTTGCAACTTCTTCAACATTTGTAACTTTATCACAATTTTTAAACTGTATCAACATTTTTCAGCTTTGTCAACACATTTTACCTTTATCAACATTTTTCATCCTTATCAACATTTTTCAAATTTGGCAACATTTTTCAACTTCATGAGAATATTTCGACTTCATCAATATTTTTTTTTCACTCTTCATCTTTATCAACATTTTTCAACTTAATCAACTTTCTATGATTTTGGCAACATTTTAGAACTTTGTCAACATTTTTTAACTACAAAATGAATTTTCGACTTTAATAACATTTTTCCACATTCTTCATCTTTATCAACATTTTTCTACTTTATCATCTTTCTATGATTTGGCAACGTTTTCCAATTTTAGCAACATTTTTCAACTTCATCAAAAATTTTTCAATATTTTTCACTTTCATCAGTATTTAATGATTTTAGCAACATTTTAAAACTTTCAACATTTTTCGACACTTTTAAAAACATTTGCAAAAACTTGACTGATTACAAGTGTTTAAATTTCGGTGATTTTTCAGAAATACTCGTAATAACTTTATTTAAAAAAGTGTTGCCCTTTAACTAAAACAATTTGTACTTACAAGATTTAAACATGAAAAAAAAAAATATCCCATATGCTCAAACATACTAAACACTCATTTATGAGTATGTCTCACCACTTTGGGCAATCAAAAAAAAAAAAAGGTTAACATCATTCTCTCACCTCCTAAAGCCAAACGCCAAAACGTTAAATGTCAAATATCGCACAAAATACTTCATAAAATAGACGTTGGTTGTATACATTAAATTATTATATTTCGATGAATGTTGCTTACTTACTATGGGCATATTGTAGTGGTTCTTTTTTTGTTTTTTTTCTTCCTCATCAATTTAACCTCTTTATTGAACAAAAAAAAAAAAAAAAACATATGCCATGCAGCAGCAACAGCAATAAATGCAAGTGCAATTGCAACAGACAGACAGCAATCATGTGTCTAGTAAAATTTGGTTACCTCCTCCGTGACAGCAACACAAAATTTACTTACGTCGCTGTATGTTGCAAGTGCAAGAACCGTAATCATTACGGTTTTGTAATAAAAATTATGTCTTTTTTACAGCTCAAAATGAGCAATTTCAGTGCTATTAAAGTGTTTTGTAGTTTTTTTTTCTTAATTAATTTCGCATATGAGTTTTTAAGTACATGTAGTTGCTTATTTATCGGGCTTTTTTTCCTTCTAAATACATATTCTTAATGGTAAATGGTGCTATTCGTCCAATAGAAAAAAATATGACTTTAATGGTAATTACTATGGCAACATTTTATATCGCTATAAACAATTTTGAAAATATAACCATTTTATAATTTTGACATTTGAAGTTAGTTACGTAAATGTATGCAAACATAAAATAATTATGATTTTTTCTTTCTTTGCAGGTAAACTATTGAATATTTTGATACCGAAATAGGTTTGACACAAGAAAAAGTTGGTAAGTAAGTATGTTGGTAAATTTTAATTAGAAATATGTGAAAAATATTCAAATTGTTTTGTTATCATCGAACTGGATTGAGAACATTTAAGATAATGAAACTAAATTTTGTGCAGATACTTGGAATGTATAGTCCATAATCTAAGTCAATTCAGTCAAGAAGGCGTGGCACCTCCCGTATCAGCAAAATATTCAAAAAACTGCAGTGTAGGGTATTTAATGTTTGGACAGTCCAAAGGTTACACCTTTACTACTTAGTTTTATATTAATTGAAGATGTAGAATATGATGACTATAATTTCTGGAACATTTTTAAAAAATGAACGTGAACTTTCAGGGACGCCATATGTTTTTTTTAAGTTTCGTTTTTTTTCTTGCTTAAAAACAATCTTTTTAAAAAATTAAAATAAAGTTTTATATAATTTTAAAAAAGTTTATCTGAGCGTTTCTGAAATCAAAAATTTCAGTTAAGTCACAAAAAGTAAGAATTAAATAAGATATAAGAAAATAACCAGCTGGCAACCCTGAAAACTTACACTGGAGCTTTGCAAGGTTTATTGACAGACCCCAATCATAAAAAGGAAACTTAGTTCAACAAATCTAATGAATTGACCGATAAACAATAATGTCTAGTAAGCCAACAATTCTCCTGGACTAAATTTGAAGAGAATTACTATACGTGAGAATGACAAAATGTTGCAAAAACAGTAATATCACAATGGAAATAGCAATTTTTGTTTATAAGTTTTAAAACTGTTGGATAGCCACTCTAATTTTTTATTGATTTAAATATGTTGAGATGGAAGAATGTATATCGTAATATAAAAAAAACTTACAGGGAGAATGACACACATTTGCGCTCTTTACAAATTTTTTAAATTTAAAAAAAAAAAACACACATTATTACTCCATATCGAAAAACCAAAACTGACTGAGCTGAAAGAGAACTGAGTGTCCTCTTTTTCTTCACTTTCAGTTCTCTTTTTACCTAATACTTAAAATTTAATTAAAGTTAGACTAGGGAAAGCTGAGCGGAGATAGTCTAAAATGAGGGACCAACTTATGTGTACGTCGATTCAATATAAAAAAAATTTTTCGAAGAGTTAACACAGAAAAACAGTAACTGAAATATATACCTATACAAATAATGTCGTATAAGTTCCTTTAAGAAAATAACGTTATATACAAAAAGGCCAAATTAAATAAATTTTCTAAGAAGTGGTTAGCTACAGCAGGGAGAATGACTTTTTTACATTTTATGTCATAATTTCTTAGTAAAATATTATAAATTATTTTTTTTTTCTATGATATTCGTATAGAAGCACTTATCAAATATGTGCATTAAATAGTTGAAACATCAAATTTTAAATTAAAACTTGGTTTTGAGCCCCGCGACAATGAATGGTATATTTTACGGAGAATCACCGAGATACACATAGTTTCAATATAAGATATTTCTGAGAACAACAAAGAGTTTCGATGTTATTCATCATGTAACCTCAAAGATAACGAAAAATGAAATCATTTACAATTTTAAGCTAGAATATGACATATTCCTGTTGTGATAGAGCTGAGTTGGAATTAGGTTTAAGAAATGCGTTGAAAATAACTATTTTTGTTTCTGTATGCCGACTCTTGTTGGTTAAAATGATGACACCGCTGTCACAAAATGTTATTACATTCCGCTATATTTATTATCAGTTTCTTGTGTTAAGAGAACATTTTAAAGACGTGTCGCGAGAAAAAAATTTCAGCGTAAAGTACTTTGTTAATTCAATTAGACTTTTATACCTTGTAGTTGCGATTTTTTTGCAGAAAAATAATATCAACGAAAAAAATGCAACTTTTCGCCATTTTTTGACTTTTAATAAAAGTCACTTTTTGTGAAAAACTAAATATTTCATTAATTTTTTTATCATACGAAACTGGGCGTTTACCATCAGATGTTCAAGAGAAATATTTATAGGTGCACATGGTACCATTTTCATATTTCAAAGATATACGAGCGCGTGCATATTGCATGTTGGAGTGTTTCAAAAAGATAAGCGATCAAATAATGAAAAATATGAAGTAGAAGAAGAAATTGTTGCAAAAAAAAATCAAGAAAGAACACCAATCAAGGGAAGCAGCACACGAAAGATTGAGTTTTGAAATTGTACGTAGTAGGTACATGGGGTATGCAACTGCATGCAGTAGAAAGGTGTGTATTTGCGCCGCAATTTGCCATAGTAAGAAAAACTGCGTTCCGTTGACTGCTGAATGACTGACAGTTGAACAACGCGCGTTGTTTTCTCTTTTTTTAACATTTAAAATGCTTTGTTTTACAACAAAATGTATAAAACAACAAGATACAAAAAAAAAATGCATTGCAACGTTGAGTAAATATTTCAACAAAAAGCATCGATAGCGATCACCAAAAAAATCATCAGTACAAAAATAACAATAAAAAACAACAGCAAAAAAAAAGCAGCAGCAGAAGAACAGCGCACAAGTATCAAGCTAAATTAAAGTAAAAATCATCAATGTTGATCGACATTCGAGCCAAGTTAATAACAAAGTTATAAGAGCCAACAACTGCAAGTTAACGAAAAAAAGTTGAAAGAAAAAAGAACACATCACATAAACTGCAAAGTGATGGCAACAATGATGTCGGTCCATTCGTTCGTTTGTTCGTCAATATTGATACCATGATGATGATGATGTTGTCAGTTGCTGATGATGCGGTTGCTGTCGCTCTGCTGATGATAATGTTGCTGTAGCTATTGATAATAATGATGATGTTGTTAATTTTGTAGTAAAAATACAATATTGAAAGAGAAATGATTTTTAATCAACGATAAAGAAAACTACTTAGCTACAATGTAGTTAAAAATAAACACTACAGTAGTGTCTTGATAAATTTAATTCAAATTCAAAATAAAGAAGAAAAATTGTTTAGAAAAGATATTGAAAAAGTCGAGAAAATTTTGAGGTTTTGCAAAAAATGGGAAACATCTCAAAAATTGAAAAACAGCGCAAAAATTTGAGAAGTATCCTATATCTACTGTAAAAAAGTCGAGAAAACTCGAATAATATCCAAAAATCCAAAAGTATTGTGCATATCCATATAAAAGACGACTTGAACAATATAGAAAAAGTTGAAAAAAATATTAAAAATCCATGAGAAGTATTGAAATCAACTGAAACGATCCAAGGAATCAGACAGCTTCTGTTTATATAACAAACATTGAAATCAACAAAAAGCTAGAAATCAAAAAGAACTCACTTTAACGGAGTTCGAAGTATCGAAAAATATTGAAACAGTGCTCAAAAAAAGTTACAAAAAATTTAAAGATTTTCAATGATATCAAAACCTATCAAACACTATGCCGAAAGATTTAGAAATTGGAAAATGCTATGGCTTTGTATACATGAGAGCTAGTATGGGTGTAATCTTTGGCCTGGCAAAAAAATAAATACCCTACACTGCAGTTTTTTGAAAATTTTGCTTATATGGGAGGTGCCAGCCCTCTTGTTCGAGGTCACCCAATTTCGGTCAGAGCTTGCATTTAAAGTTCTTAGTGCCTTTGCGAAATTTGGTTGGATTATCTCAAAAAACGTTTTCACTATATCATTTTGAAACTTTTGCTTGTATGGGAGGTTTTAGCTTAGAGCGTATTTATAGCTTTTAGTGTTTGAGTGAAATTTAGTTGGATTATCTCAAAAAAATCTTTCAGTATATTATTTTGAAGCTTTTGCTAATATGGGATATGCCACGGCCTCTTGTCTTATTTGCACAGTTTTTTTCAGAGTTTGCGTAGTAAGCGTGTCTGTTGACCGATTTTGCTTATTTTCAATCCCACGAGCTAACTTTGATGATGAAGGCAGTATACCAAATTTCGTTGAATTATCTTGCTCAGTTTTCCCAAAAAATGTATTTCCCCCACAACCAGCCAGACAGTCGGACATGGCTATATCGACTCAGGAGGTGGCGTTGATTAAAAATATATATACTTTTCTATATCTGCCACGCCTCCTTCTCTGCGTTACAAACGGAAAAACAAACTTAATATAACCTGGATGTAGGGTATAAACATTGAAAACCCGACAAAGGTCAACTAAAAGGAAAGTTTGAAAGAATCGAATATTCGACTAATATTGAATAATATCAAGATATAAGAAATAATACAATGAAGCTCGAACATTTTGAAAAAGCTTAGGACTCCGAAAATTTTGAATAAAATAAAAAATAATCTTCAAGCTTCAAACTTCGAATAGTATAGATAGTTTTTGAAAGATTCTAAAAGAATTAAATAAAGTCAAAAATTATCGCCGACCTTCGAGAAGAATGGCAAATTATTGCGAAAACTCCGAAAGTATTGAATACAGTCAAAAATAATGTTCGAACTTCGAATAGTCTGAAAAGTTATTTAAAAACACCGAAAGTAATAAATAAAGTCAAAAATTATCTTTGAACTTCGAATTGCATGGAAAATTATTCCGAAAACTCCGAAAGTATTGAATAAAGTCAAAAATTATCGTCGAACTTTGCGGTAGTATAGAAAACTATTGCAAGACCTCGAAAGTGTGGATTACTTGCAAAAATTATTTTCGAACATCGAAATGTATAGAAAGTTTCTGCGAAATCTCCGAAAGTTATCTTACAACTGGTGGTGGTATAGAAAATTATTGGGAAAAAAATTCCGAAAGTATTGAATAAAGTCTAAAATTATTTTCGAACTTCGAAGAGTGTGAAAAGTTATTGAAAAACTCCGAAAGTATTAAATATAGTCAATAATTATATTTGAACTTCAAATTGCATGGAAATTAATCCGAGTACTCCGAAAGTATTGAGTAAAGTCAAAAATTATCGTCGAACTTTAAAAGTGTGGTTTAGAGTTAAAAATTATTTTCGAACATCGAATTATATGGAAAGTTTCTGTGAAATCTCCGAAAGTTTAAAGTTAAAAATTATTTTCGAACTTCGAATTGCATGGAAAATGATTGCAAAATCTCCGGAAGTATTGAATAAAGTCAAAAATTGTCTTTGAAATTATTAAAAAAAGATCAAAATTATTTTCGAACTTTAAATAGTGTGGATATTATTGAGAAAATTTCGAAAGTATTGAATTAATTCAAAAATAATCTTCGAACTTCGAATAGTGTTAAAAATTATTGCATAACCCCTAAGGTGTGGAATAACGTCAACAATTTTCTTCAACCTTCGAATAATAAAAATTATCGCTGAACTTTGAGAAGTATGGAAAAGGTTGCAATATTCCGAAAGTATTGAATAAAGCCAAAAACTATCCGCAAACTTCAAGCAGTGTGTAAATTTAATTCAAGATTTCGTAACTATTGAATAAAGTCAAAAAATTTCGCTAAAACTATGTATAAGTTTTGGGAAGTGTGGAAAAATAGAAAACGCTTTTGACAAAACCAAAAAAAAATTCAAAACATCTGGGTAGCGGATTTCGAATCTGGCAACAATTTTTTTCCTACCACGTCTGAGACCCGAGTTATCTTTGATTTATATTGCAGAAAACGCTATTTTTAGACATATGGCGTACACATTCAGCGGCATTGAATAGATCTAATTTTTTTCTTCAAAATAAAGCTTTAACTTTTTCAATTGGATCATTACATTCCGAGATATCATCCATTGAAGTAAAGGTATTGCAAGTGCCTGTAAAGGACTATATTAAATTTGTATACCCTTACTTCAATAAAAGATATCTTACAAAGTAATGATGTAATTTTAAAGTTGAAGTTATGATTTAAAGAAAAAATCTGAGCTATTCAATGCCACTGATAAAAATTAACTACACTGCTCCCCGGATGTATTCCATATGTCTGAATATAGCATTTTTTGCACTTTAAATCAAGAATAACACCGCATATCAGACGTCATAGGAAAAAACGGTTGCCAAATTCGAAATCAGCGACTCTGAATTAGTCAAAAAAAAATTATCGAGATCAAATTCAGATTTTTGTGTTGCACAGTGTAATTAACACCAAATCAAATTTATGTTTCGGTAAAATGGAAAAGAACCGATAGCAAATTTTATTTGTTGAATTATAATTCTAATTTAATCTTACTTGTCGCAATGCAGAGCATTTGACGATTGAACTAATTCCGATTCCGAAGTCAATAAACAAATTTAATCACAAATTCCAAACGAACAAAAAATGTGAAATAAGCACAAAAAAGTTTATATAAATCCAAATGTATCAAAAAAGCATTGAAAAAATTTTTAAACTATTGAGAAAAGTTTAGAATTTCCGGAAAAAGTCAAAAATTAACTAAAAATTTTAAAATTTATAAAAAAAAAATTATCGAAAATTCCTTTCCAATCAGAAAGTACAGAAAAATTTTATAATATATTAGATAATTTTTCGCATGAACAGCTCTTGATAAAACATCTGCAGTTTTTTCTTAGTAAGCGAGTGTCTACTGTAAAATAAACACAAAAAATTCTCAACTCAAAAAAAAAAGGGGCAAAAAAATATAATGCATTCAAGGTAATAAAGAGCAATCATAAGGAGTCGTCGTCATCGTCAACATTGTTAAAATTACTTTCAACACCAGGCAACATTGCTGCAACATTAACACAGCAACAACTCATATACTTATTGTTGTATTCTGATCATCAACAAATATCGTCGTCGTTGTTGTTGAGCTTATCCGGTACGATGAGTGAGTGAATGAGTAGTTTTTTTTTGTGTTGATTTCCCTCTTGCATTGGGTGTAGAAATCCATCAGCAACGACGCTTAAATGTAGCGTTTGCAATGCATTAAAGGAAGCACCACCACCACGCACCACATACTTACTGGTGGTGGTTGTTGTATTTTGTCAGCCACCAACAAACAGCAACAGCAGCACAAAAGTCTTTGTTGCTGTTGCGAATCATTTGCAAAATGAACATTTTTATTTATATTTGATTTTATGGCAAAGGAAATTATGATTTTTTATTTTTGCAATGAATTTATTGCAAAACTTCACTTGATAAGAGCGCACATTTTGGGCGTGCGTTAACGTGAGGATATTGGTGAGTTACTGCCTTGCTTGGTTTTTTCGTAGTCGCTATTGTGGGCTTGACTGCTGATTGATCATATCAACAAATGAGATTTTTTCGTTTTTTTACTGCGTTGTATGTTGGTTTTATTGGTTTTTATGAAAAAGGTTAAAATAATAGTAAAATATGAAAAAATTCATTAAAGCCAATACAAAATAAAATTTAACTGCTGATTTTTTTGCCCCAATGTCTTTTTGATTTGCATTTCATTTAAATTTTATAAACATTAACACAAATAATAATTTATTTACCAATTTCACGTTTGCTAAGTCAAAAAAATAAAGAAATAAATGTTGTCCATAATTATTAGTTTTACATAAAAGCTAAAGGCATGCACCGATATCTTATTTAAAAATTTAAAAATTTGTTTAAACTCAGCATGACTTTCTCCATTTAATAAGAAAACAAAAAAAGGCAGATGATATCAAATAGTTAAATAAATCAAAAAGTGTCTATTAAAACTAAATTCATTAATATTTAAGTTTTGAATACAAAACTATATACTTATAGTATACGAACTTTGATATGTATGTCGATCAAAGAAAGTATCTTTAGTCGGATCGAACAAAATGAAAGCAACAACGCAAGTAATGCTTGTGAATTGGCACTATCCTGGCATTCTCAATTAAACTATTGCTTTGTAATTTTATATACGTAGTTGTAAAAAAAGTTTGTTCTCATTGGATACTCCATAATTTATCAATCGTTTAAATTATCAATAGAAAAATTGATTTTCTTAACTTCCTGTAAGCAAACCAAAAAGCACTTGTACATCAAAACGTTGTCAGTACGTTTAAGCTAAAAAATGCTCAACTTTATTATGGTATTGCCAGATTTTAGCTATTGACATTAGTGTTTCCAGTTTCCGAAACATAAATAGTACCCCTCGTACAACAGATAATTTTTTTAAGAAATTCTGCGATTACGCCCAAAAGTTTGAAAGAGGGTGTCAAGAAAGTCAGCTGAGATTTTTTTCAACTTTTTGAAGATCAATTAGAGGTCGCCCAATGTCAATTTATGCAAAATGTCGGGTTGATGCGGTTTTTATTTTATTCCAATCTCAAAAATTCCCAGAATGAGTTATGCGATATATCAAATTTGTTTTTGAAATGTCACTCCTTCACTTCCTTATGAAATCTCCCAAGAAATAATTTTCAACATTATCTTTACCCATTATATCCCATTGTTGTGGGTTTTTTTAACTTTTTTCTCCAAAAAAAATTAGTTATGTTGGGTAACTGGGCTCTAGAAAAATACTATACTTAAAATTTCATTAGAGGTCACCAAAGACAAGAAGTGCGTTAGACGACTCCTCTATTCTTTAGCGCTAAAAACTACCAAAATAACTAGTTTTCAATTTATAAACTAATCTCTGGACTATTGTTATAAAAAGTCACTCATACGACGTGGTAACATTAAATGAAATTTAAATACATATTTTAACGTTGCTAATTGACAGCCAGCATTAATGTTGGATATTCTTGTAGACCTTAAGTGTACAAACAAAATAGTTTCAGACATTTAACGCTTATTTGCATCAGCTATACCTACCATGAATAAACTATACTCAATCTTTCGCAAACAGAGTTAGAAACTAAAAGATTTTCCAACGTTTTTATTTTTACAGCGGCCAACAATGAATTAATTTAAAATGCCAAGAAACGAGCACAAATGTTCATCGACTCAGGAGGTGGTCAAATGACCGATACAATTTTTTCAAATAAATTTCATCATTTCTATTACATTTTTAAACTGCTCAACATTTAAGCTACATAAGACGGTCCATTTGTTTCAGGGAGATAGAGAGTAAAGTCAGTGAGTGACAGTCAAATGAGATATCTGCAGGATTTAGTAGAACAATTATTTTCGATTTTTATATGTTTTTGGCAGGTGCGAGCTAGAGTCTAATCCGTTGACCAATAATAATGAAGAACTCTGAATATATCCAATTCAGGCTTGCACCTCCGTTGTTATTTCATGTTCGAGAGAGCGATAGTAGCTTCTTCGATTGAGTATAATTAATTTGGATTATGGGTTGGTCTTGTTCTTTTCAGCTCTATGGTTATTTGGTGGGAAATCTCTTGTCGATTTAGGACTTTTCGAAAATTTTAACAGTAAAACACACATTATTGTCAGGGGGAATGTTCGATTTTTCAGCAGGTTGAAGTTTTGTAGGTTCTAGCTTGCTTAGATGACCCCATGTCTAGTTACTATAGAGCTTAAGGTTGATATTTTGAATTTTGTTTGTCTAATGAGTTAGTCAGCTGACACTGGGTATTGATTGATTTGGAATTTTTCGAAAAAATAGCGATAGCTAGCCCAACGAAGTGGATGCAGTTTGAATACAGAGGTGGGATAAAACGAATGTCGCTATATAGTTCAAGTATCTGAAAATTTAGGATTTTTTTGTTGGTATCGCTCAAGAAAGAGCTAGATTAAACCGTCAAGGTAAGCATTTTAAAAGCGCACTTTTTTCGATGCTTAGAATAAATACTAAATAATTTCTTCTAATCCTAATAAAATCCTCTGCTAAAACAAGAAAAAAAAAATATATACAAAAAAAAATTTATGTTTTAAAATCACGTGGGAAACTGGAATTCAAAGCAATTTATGATCAACACGCCTACTTTATAGAGCTTCATAAACTTAAGGATTTGTTCATCAATTTTTATTGTTTTAGTTGTTTTTATTGCTGGGCTTTCAATATTTTACGATGAACACAATATAATTAAAATCAACGCGCCAGATGTTCGTTCAGATATGTAGTAGACACAGGCAGAAAAAGCAAGGCAACATGTTGATATGAAAAACAACACAACAACACCACACTACAACGAACTAATAACACAAACTCAAACATTAAAACACAAAAATCGTTATAAAAAAAAAATTAAACAAAAACAAAAAACAAGCAAAAATCATAGCGCCTAGAAACGCCGATCAAGTGGGGCAAAACTTTTTTAAGTAGCAATTGAAGTATGGAACATGTTTATTGAAAATGTGGCAACGCAATTCAATGCAATGTTGCGCGCGCAACATGTTATTAAATTCTGTGCAGAGTAGAAACTGTGGTAGAATTTTTTCTTTTAAATTGAACTTAAATTGCATACGCTAGAAATTGTGTACAAGAAGAAAAAACAAAACAGTGTTGCTTTGAAAATTCAACAAAAAAGGGTTTTATCCCTTGGAAAAATTTCAAGAAAAATTAAAAAAATTCTTGGTGTAGAAATTCGATAAAAATAGAAATCTCAGTGTTTAAAAAGATCAGTATTTATAAAGTAAGTGAACTGCTCTCAGCCGCATTGCATGCCGTATCAACATCAGAAATTGCGCAGCAACAATTTTCATTGCATTGGCAACATGCTGTCCAATGTGAAATTATGATGTGCGCACACACGATGGGCAACTATGCAACACACATAGCAAACAAACAACAACAGCAACAGCAACTATTGCAGCAACAACTTCAGCACATTAGCGCAATTTCATTGATAGCAATTTGAGCATCATCACCAGCGCAAAAGTGTTGAGTCTGTTATTGGAAAAAGCTGAACCAACTGCCATCACACTACCTGATGAAATGTGTTGCAAAAGCATGCAAAGAATTTGTTGAACAGCAAAGTTATTAAAACATTGACAGTAAGGCAAACATGAGAGCATTTCAAATTAAAGGTATAGATGAAATCATACTAAAACAACCAACAAAGTCTACTTTATTTTTTTAAAAAAATCACCAACAGCTTTTACTTGACCTAATAAACTGAATCAAGAATTTCGCCAGTACAATAAAAACTTAAATATGCTCTATATACACCAAAAACCGGCCTATATTGGCTTAGATTGCTCAAGTGCAATCTAAGGTAGTGATGACTCACGCAAAATGTTTTATTCCTATTGTCCTAGGCGGAGCATGGGCAAAAAATGCTTAAAATTGTATTAAATACGTGTGAATTTTTCAAGAATTTTTTTTTAATATTTTATAATTTTTCAAAACGGCCAAATAATAGGTAATATATAAAAAAAATCCAAAAATTCTGAAAAAATTCGCACGTATTCCCTAAACAATTCTAAACATTTTTTGCCATAGACACTTTTTTCGTTAGATTTTTTTAACCGCGTAATTGAATAACGTAAAAAATCGATTTTGGGATGCGAATATTATCTTTATTTCTAAAGCACTCTTGGGTATCCATTTTGTAATGAAAACATAGTTATGACTAAAAAACATCCTTTTTAGCCAACATGGACCTTCAAAGTGCTCCATTGGTTTTCCTTGGAATGAAAAAGAAAATGATGAAGAAATCGTTTTTAAAAGTTTTTCTTACTACACATCTGAAAAGATTGCATTTCCTGGAACAACGTTCAAGTATAACTGCCGAAGACTGTCAATTAAAAAACGTTTTGATTATTCACTACTTGTTCAGATGGTACAGATGGGGTCTTCTTTACACTTAAAATTATGGAATAGGAATTTCTTTAGACATGCATATGTTCAATCAACCTCAACTTTTTCACGTTTGAGATCTAGCTTGGCTCCAATATAAGCGAAAAAAGTTTTATTTTCTCTCAAACATTGGCGTATGCTCTTCAGTTTGTATTCTTTTAAAATTTTCTGTTTATCTATTCTGCCGCGTCTTTTCTAATCAACCATTGTCTCCATATGTGGACATTTTAAAGCAATCTTCACTTTCTTTAATTTATCCGAAATGTGTTAAAATGTATTCAATTTAGTAAAAATTTAACTTAAAAAGTTTTTTTTTGGATCTCGAGCCCGTATTTTGTCTAGGGGTGTTATTGTCATTACTCTGGTACATTCATACTTACTCGTAGACCTCCAATGATCTACTAGTGCTAGCATAATTTCGTCTATACAGTCTACAAGTATACTTAATCCCCGTTCCATAAATTCTGATTGACAACCAAGCTCTATCGTATATCTCATAAACCACAATTATGATGTCTTTGAACTGACATATCTTTTTCATTGGCTTGTCATCAGAGACTTTATCTTTTATACCAATTAAACTCCCATCAGCATGGATGTTACTTGTTTGCTATGGGCATTTGGTTTCATTTTTGGTACAAATCGATGTTTTGCTGGTACATAGTCATTACGTGTACACTATTTTCAAGCGTCTTTATCATTTGCTGCCAAATATATATGATTTCTTGATTAGCTGTTCGGTAACAAGCCACAATTTGCACCATTGCTACTAACAACCCTTTTGGGCAACTAAACATATCCAGGGAAGCTTAGCAAAGTACTTTTTGGACCACTTCAGATATTGTATTGAATTAAGCACTTAACAGATTGTTCAGCATGCTACTCTATATTTCTTTGCACATTTAAAGTGTCCAGGAAAGGTCGGTAGTGTACTATATTAAGCACTAAAAATAATGTGCTAACATTGTCAATGAACAAGATGAGGAGTGTTTAGGGTAGCTTGGTACTCTTTGGCAAGTTTGTCACTTAAAGGTAGCTCAGCGAAATACAATACTTAGGACGTCGAAAATTTCGTAAATTAAAGTAACAAAAACCATGGTCTTATATTAGGACATTTCCAAGAGAAGAAAGGATATCTATTGAACTCAAAGTGAGTTTTGAAAGAATGGATTCTTTCTTTCAACTGCTGTGTCAGGTGTTATGTTCAAAAATTCTAGCATTGTTTTTTTTTAACGCTCAGGTTAGAAAACTTGACGTGACCTTTCAATATTGCGGCGGGACTCATCTCACTGGCAGAATTTTTTCCCTCAGTAGACAATGTTAACCTTTACTGTAAAGTTAACTTAAATCGTATCGCTTCTAAAACTTAAACCGCGCTAATGAAAAAATATGAAAACCGGCACAAAAATTTATGTCGTTTAATAAAATTGAGCACGAAAAAAAAAATACAAATAAATTAATAATGAAAAATTTTGCAAAATAGCATACACTGCCATACTAAAATTGTTGCTGTCGTTAGCAATTTTCATTGCTGACATAATTAAGCCGATAAGCTGTCAATTTTAAGGCTAGAAATTGTTTGTAAAGCATATTTATGTGCTCACTTCCACAACGACAGCAAAACTGAAGCCGCTGCTGCTCAACTGTTGTTGTAGAAGTTGTTCTCGTCACTGTTATTGGTTTTAATGTCGCTGCTGCTGTTGCTGATGTTACACTGCTATTGGCTGCGCATGCGTCTTTGCGTGTTGCGCGCACTTCAATGCGTGTGTTCTGTGCCATTTCTACACTCGCGAGCAGATTAAACGCACAACAGCGAGCGCGCGCGTTGCGTTGCGATGACGCAGACACGCGGACCCACCTGTGAGTCGCATTGAAGTGGCTTAAATATGTGCCTACATACGTGCATACCTAAAGTAATGTTTTTTTGTATGCTGCGAACCAAATGCATGGAAAAAATTTGATTTGACCGACAGGTTCTTTTCACACAACATACAAACAACATTTTTGAAGTTTTCGTTTTATTAAAAATGTCAAAAAATAATTGCTATAAATGGCAGCAATTTTCGGGCGAACTGTATTTCATTATATTTATTTTTTTTAGGTTTTTTAATTGAACTATTAAAAGCTTTTAATGGAACTTGTCGTAGTTTTATAAATTTTAAGAAATTCCCAATTTATTCAAATTGTTTGTTTGGAGCAAGGGTGCCAGCGTTTCAAAATAACTAAGCCAAGCACAGCGCAGCAATAAACACAATATTTGAATACTTTGCAAATTTCTCGGAACTACAGCACCCATTAAAAATTGTTTTTGTTTGTTGTTGCAATATTGTGTTTGTTGTAGACGAACCAAAAAAGAACAAAACCAATTTTTCATGGGTGTTGTAATTCCGAAAAATTTGCAAAATATTGAAACAAAGTGTTTGTTCTAGGTGAGCTAATATTGGCTTACCTTTGTTCTACGCTGACACCCTTGCTTTGGAGGGTGTGCTGCATTTGCCCTTCAAATTGACTCCTTTCGCTCTTGCCTTTTCTTTCGAATGAACACAAGTGCGAATGAAAATTTTTATTCGTTTCATGGCATTTTTACTCGGTATGTACCGAAAAGGAGAAATGTCATCCAACTCCTGCGAGCGATATGGATCTGGTGCCATTTCTCTATTTGCGTGTTATAAAATATTTAAAAGTACAAATATGAAGCGCTTGAACTTATAGTCACTCCAGAATCGCAGAATTTTAGTCAGGTATGAGCTTAAAGTGATTATTTTGAGGTTTTCGTTAATATTTTAGAAAACTCTGCGGAGCCCTGAATATAAGTGACATCACGTCAGAAATGGTGTTAAGTTTAATTTCGCCTGTACCAACGACTTTGAATATGCCGTAAGTGGTCTCATAAAACATTTGTATGTATCTTAAATGAAAACATGCAACAATTCTGGACACAAAAATTTAAAAATCACTTGGGTGCCACATCACCCAGCAGAGATACCACGAAGACTTTCCGGCATTTTTAACACTTAAATCCACATCATGGCTAAAATTTACCCATGCGAAGTTTGTTTTCGTAATAATTCGCTAAAAAATGAACAAAAAACGAAGTAAGCGCATGTAAATTACCTCACTGTATTCTCCTTTTGTTGTGGGCTTTGTCGCAAGCGGTCGTCGTCGGTTGTCGGAGGTAAAGCGTTTTAATTTTTTTTTCGGGTAAATTTTACCCATGTTGTGGATTTATGTAAGTATTTTTTTTATCGTTTTGATTGAAAATAGTGAAAAATGGCACGAAAAAGAGTAAAACATCATGACGAAATAATTAAAATTTTGAAAAGAATTGAACTCTCATTGTTTCAACCAAAGCTAAAAAGCAGATACCAAATCACACAACTTCGAAAAAGTTTGAAGGAGCTATAATGAAAGTTTTTCGTACTTTTACTCCACTCTGAAAACAACCAATGTTGTACTGGAAAAACCTGTCAGATGTTTTTAATGTCCGGCAAAAACTAAAAACCTTTGCATTTGGTGTAAAAAACCTTTTTGCTCTGCAGTACATTTGTTACAAAATACATTATATTTTTTTTGTTTTTTTGTGTTTCAAAAAATTTCCAATGAATTAATGTAAAAATTATATATTTTTAAAGTTTTCTTAAAATATATGTAAAAAACACCAGATATGACTTATTTTCCTTTCAATTCGCCTTGGAATTAGATTGTTAAGGTAGAAATTACTAAGTATCGTTTAAAATTTGGGATATTGACCAGAACATTGTTTTAAGTTATGGGTAAAATTTACCCATGATGTGGACTTGTGTTGCTAAAAATATGTTGGGGAGATGAGGGCTAAAAAAAATTTTCGCTCATGTTGGTTTTGTCATATAAGTAGATCAGCAAGCCAAGTTCCTATTAAAGTTCTAGTTTTATGCCCCACGAACTTACCATACCTTAACATTCAGTTTGTACATTCTAAAAAGGGGTGTAACTCAACCCAGTGTGCCAAACGGACTCGTTTCGGATCCGTAACAAGTTCATATTTTCGTTCTTTTTATCCGTTACGGAATCCGTTACGTATCCGTTACTGATCCGTTTGCGGGAAGGATTCCTAAAAAAAAACGAATCGTTTTTTCTTCTTTCATGGATCCGTTTCGAACCTGTAACGTACATCAAAAACGAATTCAAAACGGACTCGCTTTTAATAATGTTAATGCTGCTTACAAAAAAAAAAAAGGAAACAGGGTGAAGCGCTTATTTTTAATTAAAAAAAACAAAATAACAAAAAAAAAAAAATTACTAGCCCGGCCGGGAGTCGAACTCAGGCTCCCGGGGTATTACTCTTTCATACACGAGACGTTAGACAACTAGGATATTGACCGATATGATGTCGACTTATTTGATGTTGAGATTTAAAGTTTGTATATTAAACAAATTTCTGTTGTTTTTTTATAAGTATTTTGTGTTGTTTTTCTTCCCTTCTTTTGATAAAAAATGTTATATACTCAAATTTGGAATCAAAAACATTTTTTCAAACTGAGTTTGAAAAGTTTACAAAAAATCATACGCAATAAAATAAAAAGAAAACAAAAACAAATCAAAAATATTTTTTTTATCATAAAAATTAAACAAAGCAAATCCGTTTTGAGTTCGTATTTGAAGTATTTACGGAATCGAAACGGATTTGCCCAGGTTCGAATCCTACCAGAGGTGGATTTTTACCCTTTATTTTTCTTCCTTTTTTTTCTTTTTATTATTTGTTAATTGCTAATAGGCGCATCAAAACGGTTTTTTTCTGTAAATATACGGCATTAACATATTTAAAAGCAAATCCGTTTTGAATTCGTTTTTATATAAGTTTCGGATTCGAAACGGGCCCGCACTGCGGAATTTAATTTTTTTTATTCGCTAATAAGCGCTTCAAAATGTTTTTTTTTTTTATCCAAACAAAGCGTTTTGAATTCGTTTTTGATGTACGTTACGGGTTCGAAATGGATCCGTTACCTTGGATTACGTTTTTTATACCTTTATGAACTCGTTATGGATTCGAAACGGATCCTCATCCGTTTTTGTGCACATTGGGAAGGGATAAAAAAAATTAATTTATATTTTTTTTTTTTTTTGGAGAGATATAAGGACTGCGTTCGATAAAATTGTCGCCTACAAAATTCAAAAAATCTCTGGAACTAGTAGTCCGATTTTTAAAGTTAGACTTATTCTTGAACCACCATTTTATTACAATTGTTATAACGAATCTAGAATTTTAATAATATTTTTTTATACAATTTTTTTGTAACTTTTCTGACACTCCTTCCATTAAGGATTTTATGGTATTGTTTGATAACTTTCTAGCTGCTGAACACAACTTTTCTCGAAAATTTTTAGCAACCCTGGCAACTTTTTTTATTGCCTTTATCTCTTTTTTTACCCAAGGCCCAGTACCTTTCAATTGGCCAGAGTTCTGGACAGTTTTGAGGATTTGCTTCACGAGGCACCAAAATCACATTATTTCTTGAGTACCCCTCCAAGGCCAATTTACTATAATGACAAGATGCTAGGTCTGGCCAAATAAAGTGGAAACTTCATGCTTTCGTAGGAAAGGCTTAAACTTTTTTTCCAAGCATTCCTTAATATAGAATTCGGAGTTTACTGTTCCAGTGGTTACAAAAGAATTGCTCCTTTTGCCACAACTGCAGTGTGCTTGCCAAACCAAGAACTTACGAGGAAATTTTGACTGCTTTTTTGACTTAAGCTTTTCGTCTGCACTCCCCCGCGAGCTTACAGTGTAAAATTTTTGGCCTGGAAGCAGCGTAAAATCGGCTAAGACATACGTTCTGTCGTCCATGATGCAGCATTTGAATTTATGGAAAAAAAATTAATTTTTAATTTTATGGCATGGTGTTTTGCTTTCGTGTTCTTCATAGCATTTCTGTCAAAAACTTTTTGTACCTTAAATGTCTTCAAACTAACCTCCTTTTTGGCCTTGCGAACTAAAAACTTGGAACACTTTCCCTTCTGTGCCAGTTTTCTGCATGCAATGTTGGGGTTCTCTTCAAAATTGTGACGAAGTTCTTCTCTTTGTTTTGGTCACGATTGCCTTTTTCTTTCGCGGAACCTGGCTTTCGAAATACGTCCAAGTTTTCCTTAAATTTTTTCAGAACTCTTGATACTAATTTCACATTAACTTAGCTTTTCCGAGCAATTCTATTGGTAGTCTACCCCAGGTTGTCTTCAAAAATGTTTATTATAGGCTTTGAACTTATAGCTTGTTTGCCATTTTTAAGTAAATATGACTCACTAGGGACAAATTTTGAAAACCATAGTTTTGGTACATTCAATTCAAAGTCTTCTGCGAAAAAAAATGTTGAATTAAGTAATTTGAAAACAAGTTATTGGATAAAATGTGTGGGACAATTTTATCGAACGCAGTCCTTATATATATATAGCAGATGTTTTTCATTTACCTAGGGTTAGCCCCACAATAGTATGTAGCATGTTTGTGATCAATCACAGTATTATACATTGCATAGCATTTCATTCAGAAATGGTATTAAATTAAGACTAAATTCTCTCCATTTTTTTTATCTTAAAAACCTTGTATACTTAACTAAGTAGTCCAAAATATACATTTTATATCAATTTTGAAAATGTTTAACAAATTTTTTATTTTTTTTTTTGTGCTGATCGGAAATCTTTCGGATGAAAAATGGTAAGCCTGACAAGTCTAACATTTTTCTAGGATGGTTATTTTTAAAAGTTTTGCATACGAGTCATTGATATATAATATTTGGAAAAGGTTCATGTGTTGAAAAGTTTTCTATCCATTGCTATAACTAAAAAAGTTTATATATTTTTTGACAAGATATTTATACATATCTGTTAAGTATTCGGACGTTTCATCTTGAGGCTAAATTTTAAACTTAGCGAAGTTCTGTGAGTAAAGCAGGTCCGAAGAAAAAATGTTTAAGAAATTTCATTGACTTGAGGAAAAGGCTTACTTCGTCTTAAGCCCCAAAGTGTTATGTACTCAATGTACTCAAAAACGTGAATGTGTTTTAGTTCCTCCCTCAGAGACATGATAAATAAATTATGTATTTCTCAAAAAAATACATTTTTCAAATCATCTTTTTGATATTTTTTTTTTTAATTTTCTTCAACACTTAGGACTTAGTCCTTTAAGGTTATTAACCCAGTGAAGGAAAGAAGCAAAAAGATGAGGAGGATAGTAAGAGATTTGGTTGGGGAGGAAAAAGTGAGATGTGACGATGAGCGTTAATTTTAAATTTCTGTAAATTATAGGTTGATGGGAATACTGATGATAGCAAATCATTCCAAATTCGTGTTGCGCGGTTAAGGAAGGATCTTTTAAATTTTACTGTGCGTCAGAAAACAGACTTTAGGGTATAAAGGTTAGCGGACGATGCCGCACGCGTTTTAAGGTTGAATCGAGTTACTGGAGGGATGCAACTGTATATTTCGTCGAAGTATTTATGGTGAAAGTAGCAATAAAGGAGGGCAAGACAACCAACATTATGTCGATGTTCAAGAGAAGTTAATTGGTTGCTAAGTGATTGATCACCAATCAATCTAATAGCTTGACGCTGTACGCGATTAAGAAGGTTTAAGCATGATGCAGGAGCACCGGTCCATACATGAGAGTTATATTTAATCCTTTCATTTTAAGTTTGGGTAGGGTTTGACCCGCTTAAGGGAAAGCAGACAACACTGCGTTTTTGTCGCATTAAATTTAACTCGATTTGTGCTACCCCAGTTGATTATTTATCGATGTCAGAGTTTAGTTGAATTGGCATTTACTGAAGTTGAGACTCAACAGCCTGGAGTCCTAAACGAGGTGATAGGCAAAGTCTAAAGTTCTGTCATCTGCATATGAATGAATAGGATTGTAGGTAACCGAGAGAAGTTCGTTTATAAATATTAGAAAAAGAGTTGGTGCAAGGACTGATCCTTGATGTACTCCAGCATTTGTTGAAAATGGATTAGAAGTATAACCATCAAGCACTTAGAAAACATTGTACGTTTCACATAGTGGGTAATTATTATAAACTAGGATTATCAGTTATTTATAAGTACATTTATTGAACTCATTGCCAGAGATTAAAATATATAGAGAGTGAGTTACAATAAAAATAAAAGAATCTATATATAAATAGGCAAACGAAATCGGTTAGGTCCCTGTTTCTATACCTAAATCTCAACCGATTTGCTTGATTTTTTTTTTGTTGAAAAGGTTGTGAGGAGGAGCAGTGCATAGGACTATATACTTTTTTAAAGTGGGCGGTGCCACGCCCCTAAATGAAAAAAACGCTCTCACAGCTAAACCGCTGCATCGATTTTAACGAAATTTGATACGGAGGTAGGGTTAGCATAAAGGAATGATAATATGACCATTATGTTTTTCAGTGGGCGGTGCCACTCCCCTAAATGAAAAAAATAGTCTCACGGCCAAACCGCTGCATCGATTTTAACGAAATTCGGTACGGAGGTAGAATTAGCACTAAGAAACGATAATATGACCAATTTGTTTTTCAGTGGGCGGTGCCACGCCTTTAAATAGAAAAAACGCTCTCACAGCTAAACCGCTGAATCGATTTTAACGAAATTTGGTATGGAGGTAGGGTTAACACTAAGAAACGATAATATGACCATTATGTTTATCAGTGGGCGGTGCTTCGCCCCTAAATGGAAAAAACGCTCTCACGGCTAAGCCGCTGCATCGGTTTCAACGAAATTTGAATGGGGAGATAGGATTAGCACTTAGGAACTATAACATGACCATTATCTTTTCAGTGGGCAGTGCCACGCCCCTAAATGGAAAAAACGCTCTCACGGCGAAAATATTGCAAACGATTTTTATGAAATTTGGTATAGATATAGAGTTGGCACTATATAGCACGATAGCATGATTGATTTTTATGAAATTTGGTATAGAAAGATATCAAAAACTGTTTGCTATTTAGTAGGAGCTACACGCCTCTAAATGGAAAGTACGATATTGCAACTTAGCTGTTGCACCGATGCAGATAGCCCGAATCCTAAGGAGGAATATTAAAAGCTTTTGTGTTTTATCGGCCAAGGAAGGGTATAAAAACTTTTTGCTTTATTTTATGGTCAAATCGAAATGGTCGAATTTCGGCCACAAGGCGAACTCTAGTAAGAACAAAACCAACAATTTAAAAGCTTTACAATCATGATAGAACTAATTTAAGCAACTTGAATACAAGTATCTAGTATGATTTAATCGGAGAAGTTTTTAAAGTTAAGAAAAAATAATTACAATCTAAGAGTTGTAAAAGTAAAGGATGCAGCTTAAATACAATTGCTGCTTCTACTATATTTAATGTCGAGCTACAAATTGAATGAATATTTAACTACTTTTCTCATCTTCATAATAAAAAAGATATGTAGCTGATTGCTTACAGTTACTTAGTAATATAAAATACATATGATGTAAGTTATTTTATTTTGTTAAAATCAGAAAATGTATACTTTGAGTCTTTATTGTATAAAAATTTCACATTGCTTGTTTAGCTGATTAAAGGCAAACATTTAAAAGAAAAGTTTGTTCCTTTATGACTATAAACTAAAAATTGTAAGATCATCTAACATTCTTAATATCCCAGCAACAATTAACAGCCGACAAAATTTAATCTGAAATAAAATACAAAGACAGTTGACAACATTAATGCTCATGTTCCCAAGCATTAACATCTCTTGCGCATTTGCAATTGCAGCAATATTAATGAAGCTGATGCAACGCTTTGCATATTGCGCAAGCGTAACATTTTGCTTATGCTGGTTGTTGCTGTTGTTGTTATTCATTTACAGGCAAAATAGCATGACAGATGTAATTGCCACATTTGTAAATTAATATGTAAGCAGCGTGAGTCAAAAAAGATGCTGATGCAAAGCGAAAAAAATTGTGAACTTTTTTACGATTTTTTATAGTATTTTCTAGCTGTAGCGAACACAAAAAAAAAAAAAAAACATTTTTTTATTGTATACGTTATAGAAAAAAATTTTTAATATTTTTCTAAGTAGAGTAGAACGGGGCAATGTCGTGCACTCAACTTTGACATGCTCGTAAAGCCGTACATCTCAAGCGAATGCGACGAGTAAGCATCCGATCGAAAGATAATTTCGTTGGTTACATCCATGTGTAACAACATTTGTGTAGCGAGAAATTGTGTTTGCGTAAGTGAATGTGCACGACATTACCCCAATGGTCGTTTTAAAGGTCAACTTCGATAACTCGGTGAAGCCCAAAATTTTTTTCGAAAACCAAATACTTCTTTTCTTTGGCAGGATATTTCGTTTCAAAAAACACTTACCTGGTATATTTTCCCGGAAGGAAAATTATTTTTCTGACCCGATAAAAAAACACTTTTATCGTTCCGAAAGCGTGCGTTTTGAAAAAAAGGTTACTCTGTAGAGACGAACTGGTGAAAATTGCTAGTATTATATGCATAAGCTCAGTAGGTCAGCAGGTCCCTACCTTACGAACAGTTGGTAAATCATTCAGTTCTTTGGGCTAAAACAGCCAGTGCACGACATTACCCCCTGCACGACATTACCCGTTCTACTCTACATTTCAAAATTTAAATTTAGGTTTAATTTGGATTTTTTGTATACCTAAAAAATGCAATGCAACACATAAAACGGAAAAGTTTGTTGCTTAAGTCTTTTGTTTTGGTTCGTTGCAACTAAGTTTTATTGTGTGTGCTTATATGAATTTTTCTACAGAAGTTAAAGATGGTTTTTGACATAAAAATTTTTATCAATTATGTCTTTTTCTTGCGCATTATAGATCAAATTTCATCGAGTTTGTTGCTTAAGTCTCTTATTTTACTTTCTATAACTTTATTTATAGAGATTCAAAATCTTATTCTTTCGCTAGATTTGCAAAATATACTTGAAATGTTATAGTGCGCAATTTCCTAAAAGCAAGCTGCATCATCCGCAGATAATTACACAAAAGCAGGTATGCTTCTTAAGTCTTTCGTTTGATTATGCTTCCACATATTTTTTTTGCATTTATTGAATATTTTCTCAATTTTTTCTTAAAAATCAAATAAATTTTAAATATATTGCGCGTAATTTAAGTGATTTAACTCTGAGAGAAAAAACTTTCAATACATTCACTCAGTCAGTAAGTCAGTCAATATAGTGTGCTCATAGCATTGGAAAACTTTTTACATTTCATTAAATGATTTTCTTATAAATCCAAATTTTTAATTGCATTTGCACATTAAAATTTGCCATAAATAAAATGATTATAAATCGCACAGTAATGCAGGAGACCAGTATAAAACTTTAACTGCACTGTAGCCGCAGCGCAGCGACTGTGGCAATAACAACTGTAGCATTTGTTGCAAAGCAAAAATTGTTAATAAACATAACTTTCAAATTCCAATTAATGTGTTGCTTTTGCTGTTTGTTGTCCGTCTGTCTGTCTGTCTGTCTGTGCCAAGTAGTAGCTGCAGCCGCATAAGCAGCAACATTTTCAACAGTCATTCAACAGTAATATCGACTGTAGTTAAGTTTCGCACACTTAAAAGCATTTTTCGTTTTGATATTCTCAGGTATGTCTGTGGTGGCATTTAATTTTTGAGTGCCACTTTTGTACACCCATAATTATAAAATAATTGCATTTTGATTTTTAGTGGATTTTTTATTCAATTTTAATTCATTTTTCTCTTACATTTATATTTTTTTTTTTAAATTTAAAATTCTGTAAAAGTTGATCTATAAAAAAATATTTTGGAAAATGTTTTTAAAAAGGAATCACAAAGTTCATTTCTGCTCGTAACAACAGTATACACAGGATGTCCCATAATTCATGCAAGACTTGAACTTGCCGCCATTAGTGCGATAGAACATTGTTATCCAAAAACCAAAGTCAACTAGACAGCTAATAGTTCATGGCTAGCATTGAAGTAGGTGATTCATCGTTGCATCAATGAAATTCAGTCATATTTATGCAAAATGGTTATGCCAGTTAAGCCGTGGAGGTTGTTTTTCCAAAATGTTCTTTTTATATAGCCGCCCAGTGTGCCAAACGGACTCGTTTCGGATCCGTAACGGGTTCATATTTTCGTTCTTTTTATCCGTTACGGAATCCGTTACGTATCCGTTACTGATCCGTTTGCGGGAAGGATTCCTAAAAAAAAAAACGAATCGTTTTTTCTTCTTTTATGGATCCGTTTCGAACCTGTAACGTACATCAAAAACGAATTCAAAACGGATTCGCTTTTAATAATGTTAATGCTGCTTATAAAAAAAAAGAAAACAGGGTGAAGCGCTTATTTTTAATTAAAAAAACAAAATAACAAAAAAAAAAAAAAAAATTACTAGCCGGGCCGGGAGTCGAACTCAGGCTCCCGGGGTATTACTCTTTCATACACGAGACGTTAGACGACTAGGCTATTGACCGATATGAGGTTTACTTAACTGATGTACACTTATTTGAGATTTAAAGTTTCTGTTGTTTTTTTATAAGTATTCTGTGTTGTTTATCTTCCCTTCTTTTGATAAAAAATGTTATATACTCAAATTTGGAATCAAAAACATTTTTTCAAACAGAGTTTGAAAAGTTTACAAAAAATCATACGCAATAAAATAAAAAGAAAAAAAAGAAAACAAATCAAAAATATTTTTTTTATCATAAAAATTAAATAAAGCAAATCCGTTTTGAGTTCGTATTTGAAGTATTTACGGAATCGAAACGGATTTGCCCAGGTTCAAATCCTACCAGAGGTGGATTTTTACCCTTTATTTTTCTTCCTTTTTTTTCTTTTTATTATTTGTTAATTGCTAATAGGCGCATCAAAACGGTTTTTTTCTGTAAATATACAGCATTAACATATTTAAAAGCAAATCCGTTTTGAATTTGTTTTTACATAAGTTTCGGATTCGAAACGGGCCCACACTGCTGAATTTAATTTTTTTTTATTCGCTAATAAGCGCTTCAAAATGTTTTTTTTTTTTTTTATCTAAACAAAGCGTTTTGAATTCGTTTTTGATGTACGTTACGGGTTCGAAATGGATCCGTTACCGCGGATTACGTTTTTTATACCTTTATGATCTCGTAATGGATTCTAAACGGATCCTCATCTGTTTTTGTGCACATTGGGCGTATTTGATGTACCATACGTTTCAATAAAAAAAGACTATAATTGAGGAAAAAAATGTATTTCCTATTTAGTTGAAATCTTGCGTGAATTATGGGACAGCTTTTATTATGAAAGCGTATTAAAACTGTAGAAAATAATTTATTTTCTATTTAATTCAAGTCTTGTGTGAATTATGTGACCAAACTTAACTTATAATGCTCTGCACTTGCAGATCAAAGCCACATACGCAGAAGTAAAGAATGAGACTCTTTTTCTAGTTTTGCTCTTTACCCAGTAGGATCGGCGGAGACAATTGCCTCGAAAGTCCCATTTTTGGTATAGATATTTTGTAAATAGACCAGAATGGACTACAACTGAACTAGAATCAATTCTCTTAAAGTATCAATTGTACCAAAAATGGTCCAAAAGTAATGCAAGGTCGGTCATTTGTATCAAAAATGATCCGAATGTAATGCATAATCTATCATTAGTACCAAAATTGGGACAATTGTGTATCGGTTATATCAGCAGAAATTATAACGTTACTGACAGCGCACAGATTGGCAGTACGTCGACTGTGAAGAAGAGCATGCGATAGTGTATCAGTCTAATGACTTGCGAGGCCAAGGCTTAAATCATCCACACAAAGATTTTCAATTCCAATTTTTAAATGCTATTAATTTGTACACAATTTGTCTGAAGAGTATTTGAAGCGGAAAATGAAACATGTGTTCAACATAACCGAGGTATAAAATAATGAAAAATTAATAAAAAAATGCATCCACACCGAGATTCCTGAATCCTGAGAGAACCCTGAACACAAAGCTCAGAATTAAAAACCAAACTCTTTAGCACTTTCGTCTATGAAGCGTTTTACGTTTTTGTGTAAAATTTTTATATTAAATTAAATTCTTTTAAATTTATTATTGTAATAAAATAAAAAAAAAAAAAATTATCCATTTACTGGTCAGAATGTATTGCAAAAGGAGACAATTGACTATTTTCTGGTCCGAATGTAGTACATAAGGAGTCTATTGACCTTTTTTGGTCTGAATGTAATGCATAACAAGACAATTTTCCTTTTTCTGGTCCGAATTTAATGCATAATAAAACAATTGACCTTCTTCTGATCCGAATGCAATGCATGAGGAGACAACTGACTTTTTACTGGTGCAAATGTTATGCATAAGGAGAAAATTGACCTTTTTCTGGTCCAAATGTAATGCATAAGGAGACAACTGACCCTTTTCTGTACCGAATGTAATGCTTAAGGAGACAATTGACCATTTTCTGGTCCAAATATAATGCATAAGAAGACAATTGGCTTTTTTCCGGTTTGAATGTAATACATGAGGAGACAATTGACCTTTTTTTTTGATCCAAATGTAAAACATGAGGAGACAATCAACCTTTTTCTGGTCCAAATGTAACGCATAAGAAGACAATTGACCTTTTTCTGGTCCAAATGTAATGCTTGAGGAGACAATTGACCTTTTTCTGATCCAAATATAATGCATGAGGAGACAATCGACTTTTTCCTGGTTCGAATGTAATGCATGAGGAAACAATGGACCTTTTTCTGATCCAAATGTAATGCATAAGGAGACAATTCAACCTTTTCTGGTCCGACTGTAATTCCCGATTTTAATGCATAAGGAGGCAATTGGTTACGCCCAATGATAAACAATGTAAAACCTAAATGAAACTTTATATGTGACGGGATCATAAATGGAACTTGTCGGTTTCTCCCATAGAGTAATTTGCAAATTAGTTTTGGAAAATTCCGTGGTTCTGTTGGGTATATTCAAGGAATAAAAAGCTATTTCTTGTAGAAATGGTTTGTGAGTTTCGTTCTGGTGCTATTATACTTGATCTCTTGCAAAAGCTATACATTAACGAATAAAAAAAAAAATATTTTGTATGCAACATGGCAAACGATTTTTTAGTTTCAATATACTGTGGCATAAGAAAAATTTGCAAAGAAAAGATAATACATACAGTCAAACACTGAAAACGAACAAATTTTGATTTCACATCTACATCAAAACTATATTATCTAATAAATAATTTGCCATCAAAAATTTGCAGCAGCAAACTGCGAATGCTAACCAATGCAATTGAGCTCCTAATGCATTACCTATTTGCAGTGCTTTGTCAGTGACAGGTGTTTTTTGGGTTTTTTTTTTTTCAAAAAATTTCTGAAGCCATACAATAGCGCAAGTATGCAATTGACTGGGCACCACAATAACCAACAACAACAATAAAAATACAACAATTTTGCATTAAAATTTTTCAAACGCTTCCAGCCAACAGACACACAACTAGCGTAATTTAATGCCTACAGCAGCAGCTGTAAATGAAAATGCAGCAGCAGCAGCGACAACGCATCGTACACCAAAAATACACATAGAGCAGCAAAAGCAGCGCTAAGAGGAGTAGGAAATGAAAACAACAAATGAAAAACCAACAACATAAAATACAAAAAATAAATTCGTGTATGGAAATTTGTTTGATCTGATAATAATTGTTTTAAGTTTCATTGGCAGTTGGCTGGTTGTTGCAGCAGCAGCAGCAACATGTTGATGACTGCTGTGCTGTAGCAAATAAAACCAACACTCAACACTTAACAGTAATCATTGTCTTAGTTACCACAAACAGCCAGTGATGACTAGCTAGTTGTTAAAATGTTGCTTTATATCGTATAAGTTTTTCAAATGTATCGAAGTTTTATAAATTAAACAAAAAAAAAAAAAAAGTTTGAAGTACACAAGTACACACACATGTGAATAAGGTGGAAAATTTTAGTCTATGTATATTTGCATAAAATTGCTAATGAACAATTTGTCAGATTGTCTCATAATGCTGAAAAATTAATTTATAATTAAGCAGTAAAAGCTGTGTCTAAACAGTTTGAAAATTATTAAGTTATTCAACGCTTTGTCGGCTTGAAGTTCTTTGCTTAAGTCTTTTGTTTAAAATTTTCTTAATTAAGATTTATTGCAAAAAATGCGGGCATTGAAAACCATCCGCTATAATGAGTTTATATAGAAAATAATAAATCAAAAATATCTTTGTTTATTTTGCTATTTGCCAGATAAACAACATTAAGTTCGTTATTTAGGTATTTCGTTTTAGAAACAAAATGGTTTATAATAAAAATTTATAATTAACCCATTAATGCCCAACCAGAACCACAGTAGATACGATGCTGAAATTTTCAGGAGTTAGCCTCCTGGACTTAAGCTATGTTTAAAAAAAAAATTTAACTTAATCTTGGTTAGAAACGGCTCAATGACTGGGTGCCGTATGGCACCGCTGGGCATTTATATACATTTAATTTTTTTTTATGTAACAGGAAAATTTTCTGTTTTTAATAAAAAAATGTCCTTATATGTACTTTAAACAATTAAATTATATATTATTGATCACTAACTAGTCAAAAGAAAGCTATAAAATTAGATTACAGCATAATTAAAGAGAAAAGTAATAGTATGTTTGACTGCAAGGATTAAATGCTGCTGAGGCGAAAGTCTTGTTAGCAAATGCAATAAAGCATTCAAAACTTATTCCCTAAAAGTCAAAAATAAAAACCCAACATGTAGATTTTACACTGTACAAATTGTGTTATGATGAGTGTTAACACCCACTAACATACACAATGTATTGTTGGCTAATGCCCAGCGATGCCATGCGGCACTTAGAAAAAAATTGCTGGCCAGTGCCCTGCGGTGCCGTATAGCACTTTGGTTTTTTAAATCATCACAACTCGTTTATTTTAAAACGGATTTTGTTGATTTTTACTTCAAAATACTCACTAGTCTTTTTAAAATAAAACTGCTTACAAAAAGTTTCAAAAAATATGACTAAATATCGATAAAAGGTGATTCCTTACTTCAAGTCATACGGTATCAACATATTTTTAAATTTTCTGCCAACAAGCAATCAAATAACGATAACTGCTACTAACACTTGACATAAATAAACGAAAAAAAATTTCAAATAGCTGCAAAAATATCCAAATTCATACTTTTCTAGTTTTAAAAGTCGTATCTTGTTTTGATTAATTTTAAATCGTTTTTAAGTTAACTTAGTTTTGGTTGTCGTATGGCACCGCTGGGCACTAATGGGTTAAGGAAGCTGAAGTGTAATGTGTTTTTGATATAATGAGATTTTACTTAAAAATAAAACATGCTTTTTTATTTATTTGATAGGGAAAATGATTACAAAAATAAGTCTTTTGGGCGCAAATCCAGCAATGAGCACTATTTTTGGTTTTCCTCTACTTCCATTCCATTTTGTTTCAGTATAACTCGTCATTAAACGTTGTAATAATTCGATATGATCCCTTTCAGTGAGTTTGTAACTAAGGGCTCAAGCATTTATACATTGAGGGTTGTGTAGTCGTACTACTTGATCTTCTCTAAACGTTCCACTCCATAGCGTTTTATTTCGCCAACCCCCTCCGCTTTTTCTATTGTTCAATAAGAGCTGCTCGGTAGAAATAAAATTCACTTATAGAGACTTAAAAAGTCTACAATAAGATTTCCAGCGACTCCCCAAATTTTTCAAGTTCGTTGCTTAAGTCTTTTGTTTTAAAATTTTTATATCAATATTTTTTTGCTGTGTTTGCTTTTTGTTAGAAACATTTTCTTACAGATATATCACTCATGATGAAGTTTCATTTATTTTGTGTCTAATAGCAGTCTACATTTAAACTGAGTCACTCACCTCCCAATTGAGTGGCAATCTGCTTATTGCGCTTGGTATGTTGCTAAGTTGTTAGTGCTGTTGCTGTTAAGACCAACTGCTAATATACAAGCGTTAGCAATGAGTTTATCGACAATTTGACATATTTATTTATTTATTTTTGTGCATAAGCGAATTTTTGCTTCAATTTTTTCGTTTTTAGTTTTTGCAACTTCATGTTGTTGTGTTCACAAAAAAAAAAAGATTTGCGCAATCGCAATTCCCGTTTTGCAGACGCGGTATTTTTTACTTTTTCTTCTGTATGCGAGATGTTGACTTGTTTGTTTTTGTCTGTGCAACTGTTAATTCGTCGCCAATAAATCAAAGCCAACACAGCGCCTAATAACTGCTTTGTTGCTGCAATCCCTCCCCCAGATATTTTTGTACTTTTTTTGTATTTTTATTTGTTGCAAACAGCCCCGTATTTTTTCATTTTACTGTAGCAGCAGCAACAGCAGCATGTGAACCACAACAAATCGCTTGCAGTTTTCACATGCGAGCAACACTTTGCTGGCTGCAATTTTTCCTTCTTTTTTTCGTCATTTTGGCGACTTTGTTTTATTTATACGTTTTTAAATATTGATTTTGTTGACTTAAGCAACTGACATGGTCAGCGCTAGAGCGTGCGATAGATAAGCCAAATTAATTATGAATATTTGGGTAAATTGATTTTTTTCACCACAGCTCTTGGTACGGTTGCTTGCATTTTTTGGGAGCAGCACAGAGAAAAACAAAATAAACGCATGGTAATGGAAATGCTTTGCGTAAAAATTTTTTTAAAATTTTTGCGATATTTTTTTTTTTTTCTCCTTTGAAATTGCGGTGGCACCAGAGGCGTTGCACAGACTAGCGTAAATGTTTAAAATATGGCATGCAATTAGCATATATGTAGCATTTAATCAGAGAGGTAACATTTAACCTTTGCAGAATAAATTGTTTTGAAAATTTTGCAAACTACAACCTCATTAATAAATTGATATAGTGCTTGAATCATTTTAGGCTTCAGTTTGTTATTAAATTTCTGAATTGCTTAATACTTTGAAAACAGAAAAATCAATCAAAAGAAATTACAACATCCGCACAATAATTCCATACAAAAAACAAAATACGAGAACGCACAATTCTTTTCACACCAAAACAATTTTACACCTCATTTGCAAATATCATCGCTTGTGCAGGGCGCATCGATCAACCAACATCAATCGTTTGCAATCAACACAAAAGAACATTAATAATGATGCAGCTAACAAGTTCACACCGCAATTTCCTGGCTTGTACAGTTTGAAAAATGTGTTGCTGATGAAACATGCAGCAGTAAATCAACAACCAAATTTCAATTTCGTTCAAATTAAACTCACTTTTTTTCTTACCCTACCGCCAATCAAAAGTTTTGCTTTATTATCGTTTTTTCGGATTATTACTATTACTACATTGATTTTCTTTAATTTTTTATTATGCACATTAGGATGGCTTAAAAAGTATGTATTTTTGATTTCTGATAAATTTATCTGTTCTTTTCGTTGTCACATTCAATTTTGTTTATTCATTGTTCATTGTCCATTGCTCATTGTTCATTGTTCATTGTTCATTGTTCATTGTTCATTTTTCATTGTTCATTGTTCATTGTTCATTGTTCATTGTTCATTGTTCATTGTTCATTGTTCATTGTTCATTGTTCATTGTTCATTGTTCATTGTTCATTGTTCATTGTTCATTGTTCATTGTTCATTGTTCATTGTTCATTGTTCATTGTTCATTGTTCATTGTTCATTGTTCATTGTTCATTGTTCATTGTTCATTGTTCATTGTTTAGTGTTCATTGTCCATTGCTCATTGTTCATTGTTCATTGTTTATTGTTCATTGTTCATTGTTCATTGTTCATTGTTCATTGTTCATTGTTCATTTTTCGTTGTTCATTGTTCATTGTTCAAAATATAATTAAAATTCTCATTTCCCATGCAAACAACCTTGTCAACACTTAGTTTTTTCTTTGCTAACTTAAAACATGTTACATATTTTGGTTCACCCTAACACGAGAGTGTTGTAAGTAGTAAAAAAGTGCGGTTTATTGTTGTGCCTAACAAATAAATTAAATAAAACCACAACAAGCAAATAAAGGATACATATTTCCCTAGTAACATTGGCCTATGCGAGCAAGATTTCAATGAGAAGCGAATTTCAAAATACAAAATTTTGTGGGTGCGAAAGTGCACACTTTCACAAATTTATGTGGTTAAATGGAAAACATAATCAATTGAAAACGAAAATTCAACATAATAAGCCGAAAGTTCGTTGCCCAAGTCTTTTGTTTTGTAATAAATTATTTTTTGTTTATAAATGTTTTTTGTTTAAGATTTTAAGTACGTGGATTATCAAATTTTGTCACAAAATAAACATTGCATGCAAAAAACTTTTCACTTTTCACTAAAGTTTTTGCTTTGCTTAACGGTTGCTCCTCAGTAAAGAAAAACTTTTGCTTTTCTTTTTTTTTTCTGCGCCACAACTTGACTTTTGCTCCAATCCACTTGAAACTGTCATAAATTAATGCCTTAAATGCAGCAATGCCTTTACATAAGTTTGTAATAACAGCAAAAACAACAAACCATAGCTTAATTGATGACTTGCCAAATACATGCACACCTAAGCAAATATACTTACATGTGTATTGGGTAAATGTGTGTGTGTGAATACACAATTTAACCATGCAATTGCGGCGACACAAATTTTTAAGTTATAACACATTGTAAATGCGACCGCAGCAGCTTTCTAGGCAGACGGACTCCTATGTTTCGTTGTTGTGTTGCTGTTGCTGTTGAAAAGCCTCGTCAAAGAGCGGGCACACTTGAAGCCATTACCGCACTCTAACGGTCAAAGCAATTGAGTTATGCTTGCTGTATAGAAATATTGACAATTTCCTTTTTCCTTAATGTTAAAATGCTGCATGCAGCGTGTGATACAGCAAAAAAATAAAAACCAACAGCTAAAGTATTGAAATGAAATAAATTAAAAGTATAGAAATAAAATCAACCAACAACAACAAGTGTCAACTTTAGTTAAAATCGACATTTTAATAAATTTTGCAATATTTTCCAATGAAACTAATTTTTTTTTTCTTTTTTCTTTGCAGGTGAGTTACTCGTCTTGTACGACGACGAACATCAAGCGCGCAACCACTTGCATTAAGTAACGCAAAAAAGCAAAATGTAACACAAAACGTACAAATAACATTGTGCCGCAAAAGCACATGCACAATTCATCAAAGTTACTTGGTGCTGCTGTCGCTGCTGCTGCTTCATAGTGGTAACTTACATTTTATGCCTAATTTGCTGTGACATGGAGAACAGCAAACAAATATTTTGACACCTCGTAAAAGCGTCAATAAATTAACTGCAAGCGAAAATTGTCACTTTTGCTCGTAGTTCAATTTGTTGCATTACAGTTTACCGAATTGCAGTAAGTGGTGCAATTTTATTGCGCAAGCGCAAATTTAAGTGCAATTTTAATTGAGTGCATTATAGCGCAGACATTCATCAAAATGGTGAGAAAATAAAATTGCAGTCATTGATGCAATTCCAATTATGGTTTGCGTAAATATACCAAAGAGATTTTTTTAGTAACATTTTTGGTTGCTATTAAAGCAAATTTCTTGCAGTTATATGGGCCAACTCTGCTTGCCGGCCGTTTCTTTCGTATGATCAAGTGACATATTTGTATATTGCTTAAAATATCATTATCCATTTTATTTCAAATTTTGTGAAAATAGCCTCCCGTAAATAACGCCAGAAATTTTTTTGCAATCAAAGCCAGAAATTTTTGGAAATAAAATAAACTAGCATATAATTTTTCACTAAAACATTTAATTTATCAATAAAAATGTAATTTTTCACTTTGAATTGAATTTTTCACTAAAAATTTGATTTTTCACTAAAAATTTGATTTTTCACTTAAAATAGATTTTTTCACTAAAAATTGATTTTTCACTTCAAATTGCATTTAAGAATTTTTTTGCTTAAAAATTGATTCTTTCACTAAAAATTTAGCTTTGCACTAAAAATTTAATTTTTTACTAAAAATAGATTTTTTCACTAAAAATTGATTTTTTCACTAAAAATTGATTTTTTTACTAAAAATTGATTTTGTCTCTAAAAATTTAATTTTTCACAAGAATTGATTTTTTCACTAAAAATGATTTTTTTAACAAAAATTGATTTTGCTTACTTAAAATTAATTTTATCACTTAAAATTTAACTTTTCACTAAAAATTTAATTTTTTACTTTTATTGAATTTTAATTATGCCTACATTTAATTTATCACTTAAAATTGCATCTAAAAATTGATTTTTTCTCTAAAAATTTAATTTTTCACTTCAAATTGCATTTAAGAATTTTTTTTGTTTAGAAATTGGTTTTTACACTAAAAATTTAATTTTTCACTTAAAATAGCTTTTTCACTAAAAATAGATTATTTCACTTAAAACTGATTTTTTCACTAAAAATTGATTATTTCAATCAAATGATTTTTTCACTAAAAATTGATTTTTTCACTTGAAATTAATTTTATCACTTAAATTTTAACTTTTCACTTAAAATTGCATCTAAAAATTTGATTTTTCGCAAAGAATTGATTTTTTCTCTAAAAATGGACTTTTTTATTAAAAAATTTTTTTTTACTAAAAACTTAATTTGTCACTAAAAATTTAAATTTTTTCTGCAAACTGATTTTTTCACAAAAAATTTAATTTTGCACTAAAAATTGATTTATCAGAGTTTTTGGAAATAATGCCATTGGAAATAACGCCAGAAAATTTTTTTAGTGGTTGGCTTTATTTCCAATTTTCACATTTTTTCACTCAATAAAAGCGAATCTCAAAATTTAGATATGAATATCAGTTTATTCCTTACAGATCGATAATTAATCAGTGAATAAAGATAGAGTTTCCCATAAGGTAACAAGGCTTCTGGGAGGTTATAGAGAAAACCTGGACTAACAAAAAATTGCACCTGAGGAGAGTCTTAAGTGTACCCCTAAGCAGTTATAAAGTTCAAATTGATTTTCTGACTTGTTTTAGAAAAAACATTTCTAGGGTCGCCCTATCATTTTTTTGTAGGAAACTTTTAGCTAATTATACGAGCTTTCCAAAAGTGTATTTAGTTTATAGAATTGAAAAGACTTTTGCAAAGTTCTGGACCTTGGAAATTGAAATTTTAGATTTGTTTTCTAGCTTTTGACTTTGGTGGTCATTTCAGTATGAAAAAGGTCTATTAACATACCCTTTTATATTTACAACTTTTTTCTTAACATTCGCAAAAAGTTTTCTTTAATTCGATAGTACAGGTGTCATACTAACTTTGCGCTACATGTGAAGTGAGCGCTACATGCGCTGCTCTTTATCTACTGGAGCCTTGAATTTTCATTTTCACTAATTAAAATTATAAAATACAACATCTCCTTTTTTTAATAATATTTATTATATTTTTCATCCCTTTTGTATGAAGTTGCCTCCTTTTAAGTTTTTTATTTCTTAAGCTCTTTTTTAAACTCAGTTTCTAACATTTTTTCATTACCAATTTACAAGAGCAGTGAAAAACGAAACAACTTGGCAATTAGACGAAAATATAGATAAAAATTCCTTAATACGATAAAGTAATAAAGTTCGAAAGGACGTAACTTAAATTGTACAAACATTTTTTTATGGCAGACAAGTAATAACGTTTTTTAACAAAACATAAAGAGTTAATGTAAAATAGTTGTTTTTTCTATTTTTTATATATTATTTGAGCTCATAATAATAACACTGTTCGACAATTTCGAACTTTTTGTAAAACACATTAGAAAATCCAAAAAATTCTTAAAGTAGACGTTAAAAAAAATACCCGTTTCTCGTGGTTTTTCTCCAGCACGTCAAATTTTTTTAATCGATTTTTAAAGTGGATAAAAACACTTTACATGAAAAAACCAAAAATACTGCATTCTTGTGTTAAATCGATGAATTTAACTATATGATCCTTACATCTGAGGTGTACCATATGTTCAGCAAACTTGTGCAATATATTGCGGAGAATATTTTCGTATAAAATTTTAACCCTGTTTAACCCCCACAATTGGATCATTTTTGCCCTTTTCTTAAAAAGGTACAAAAATTACACCAAAAACATGGAAATATTGAGTCAGTATGTACTACAGAAATATTCTCTATAAAATTTCACTTCTAGTTTGTAAACTCGTAACGTCCGAAATTTGAGCCCGAAACCAAAAAAATCGTTAAAATCAATTAGGACTTTTCACATTGCATATTAATTACATCCCTGACGCGCTTACCTTAAGTTTTAAGAATTTTTCGTCTTTGGCAACTCTAAGTGCAATTTTTTTAAAATATTTTTGCAAATTTCTTTAACCCATTGAGGCTCAGGTTTAGAAAAGGGGTAAAAAGACCCATAAAAACAAGATATAATAGGTTAATGTATTCTAGGAAAATGATCCCTGTGTGATTTTGTTATGATCTTGTGAGAACGAGTTTTTTCCAAAATGTAGTTTTAGAGTTTTACACTGGGGTGAAATTTGGAAAATATACATTGTTAGAACTGCTTACTGAGTTTAACGATTTTTTTGCTTTCGGGATAAAATATTGCTTTTTCAGTGTTCAGCAACTAGTAGTGAAATTGTATAGCAAATATTTCTGTAGTTCATACTGTCTCAATATTCCCCTGTTTTGCCCACATGTGGGGGTTGCAAAGGGTTAAAATTTTCTTCAAAAATATTCCCCGCAATATCCTGCATAAGTTTGCCGAACACATGATACACCTCAAATGTAAGGATCATATAGTTAAATTCATCGATTTAACACAAGAATGCGGTACTTTTGTTTTTTTCATGTACAGTGGATAAAAAGACTTCAAAAATCGACGCGGGTATTTTTTTTAACGTCTACTTTAAGAATTTTTTGAATTTTCTCATGTGTTTTTTTTTTGTGTCGAACGGTGTAATAGGTTAGGCTAGGTTAGGGTGGTGGCAATTGCGAAGAGCAAGTATGATAATAATAGTTTTTTAATAAATTTGTTCTTCGACAAACAAGGGTTTTGGACGTTTGAATGAAAGGCAAGCTTTCCAATTTATGCGCTTTGGTTTTTTTTTTTTTTTTCTATTATTTCTTTTATTTTAAAGATCGATTTCAATTTTCAAAATGACTTAGCGCATTTTTTATTGATTACCAGATATCTTTATCGTTTGAAGAGTATACGTTTTTTCAATTGCCGTGTTATGTAGAATAAATAGCACTCATATCTCGACCTGCACGATCATCACACAGCAAATTGTTTGAATGTAAGATTCTATTCAAATTGGAATGAATAAAATTTCACACCAAATTTGGTATACAATCTATGCTTCAACTTGGTATACAAACCTTTTATACTTTTGTTCATATTTAATTTATACAATTAAAGTATAAAAACAACTTACACTGTTTCGGCTTAAATTTAATAGTATTACCACACAAAAATCTTTTATATTTTTTTTCTATAAATTTTATATAGAAGTTTATATGAAAGTATTTTAAACCATTTTATTAAAAATTGATAAATTTTGTGTGTATTCGATGACGGTACGTTTTGACATTTTTGACGTTTTGTCAAAAGTTTTTATACAATTTTGGTATACAATTTATAATTCGTAACAATTTTGGTATAAAATTAATAGTTCATAACAATTTTGGCTAAGAAGTTAAACGGTTTTGGTTTAGAATAACTTTATAGAAAAAAATTGTATGAATCATATAAAAAAATTGGAATACATAAGTTTATAAAAACAAATAGTATAAGTAAGTTTATACAGTATCCATAAACTTTTTGCTGTTTAGGTAAATTATAATCTTAAGAAACAAAAGTATCAAATTCTTCTGGGACAGTCCTTACATTGATCTTCATAAATTTGATATTATTTGAAAGCATCTTTGAACTTCCCTTTATCCAAATTATTATGAAAATATGGCTTTATTTGGAGATTGAAGTTTTTTTGATAGGAAACTAAGCCATTTTTCCATATAACTAGGTGCCTAACATGTTGGTTCCTCGAAAAGTCATCAGTTTATGGTATAAAAATATCACAAAATATTTGACTTTCATATTATTAGAATTAATGAGCTACCGGATACGAAAAATAACAGGATACAAAATTGAACGCCAACAACGAAGCTAATTTTTCCTGCTGTAAGCTAAGTGTTCCAGTGTTTTGAGTTTTCATCACTTGGTCTTTCTTCTAATTACTACGATAAGAAAATGGTAAATATAAAGCTGTTAACGTTTACTGTTATTTTACATTTAAAGCCAATATACAGTAAAAATTCCATAAAACTTCGTAACACAAACTCTGCAGAAGTTGCCACATGTGACGCAGGTATTGTCATTGCATGGCAAAAGTAAATGATGCAATTCAAAATATCGGCGGCGACACTCGTTAAGGGTTACACTTTTGGCCAAACATAAGAATATGCCATATTTTTTTCTCTGTTGTTGTTTTGCTTTAGTTCCAGTTCTCTTCCTTTACGTTGCATGCATTTCGCGCGTATTCAAACTGTGCAGTTATGGCTATTAGCTGCTGTTATACAAACACAATATGCACAAACATGTAACACTAACACTATTAACAAGGAGGTGACGATAAAAAAAATCACTAGCGAATCGATTTAAATTAGAACAACGGCGAATTTGTTACACTCCAAAACATATCTACAAATGTAATTTCTTCCATTTCATTGAGCAAATTCTGCATTAAGATAAGGAGTGTGTTTTCCTTGTACACAAATGACACTGAAAAAACAAAGTTCTAAAAAATTTCAAGACACCTCAAAACAGTTCAAAAGTAAGAACATATTATATTTTTTTTTTTGGGTTATAGATAATATTCGCATCCCAGAATCGATTTTTTTACGTTTTTCACTCACGCGGTCGAAAAAAGATTTTTTACTTGGAATTGTCCGAAAAATACAAAGAAATTTTTTCAGAATTTTTTGAAATATTTTATAATTTTTCAAAAATTTATCAATTGAGTTTTCAGCTGCTAAGCTCACGTTCGATAATAAAATGCTATTGTAGGTTAACTCAAAACCAAGGCATCTACGAACAAATTTTATGTGCCGTAAAATGCTTAGAATCCTTCAAAGAATAAGTGTGATTTTTATCAGAATTTTTTTTATTTTAAAAAATCATAAAATATTTCAAAAAACTCTGGAAAAATTCACACGTATTTTTTGGACAATTCCAAGCATTTCTCGCCATATACACTTTTTTTATTAGATGCATTTTAAGTAAAACATCGTTTTTCCGACACAAAAAAAAAATCTATTTTGGGACGTGAATATTATATATGGGGAAATCTCAGCAAGTGTGGACTTTTCGAAAAAAAAAAAGTTTTTTTTCAAACATGTGGCACCCTTTTTTGGACCACGAATTATTGATTTGAGATACACTAGAAGTATTTTACAGCCAGCGGTAATGACTTTTTTCGATCGCCTCCCCCAATATCGTCAAAAATCTCGCGTCACGGTGTTTGTGTTTGAACTCCTCTGAAACGGCTCGACCGATTTTTATGAAATTTTTTATATGAATTTGGTAGGTATGGAAATCGGTTATAAAGTATTTTTCATTCCGCAAGAGTGTATATTTAGGGTGGCCCTCATACAAAAATATTTTTTAAATCGGATTTTCTCACATACCAGTTAATCGATTCACATTAATTCTACACCACGTGGTTTTTATATTAAGTTGCACTGCTTTAACTATAAAACTTTTATTTAGGGTGGCCCTCACACAATTTTTTAAATCGTATTTTTTCAATTCACATGGAATTTGCCTTTTATATCAAGAGACACAGCTTAGGTTAAAAAAACTTTTATTAAGGGTGCATATTTAGAGTGGCCCTCATACAAAAAAATTTTTTTAAGGTTATGCTGCACCGATTTTCATGAAAGTAAGCATGGAAATTGAAGGGAATATTTCTGAAGAAAAAAATTTAGCATTTATGTATATTTAGGGTGGCCCCTAATATAAAATTTTTTTTAAGGTCATATTGCTGCGCCGATTTAGCATTGCCAAACACATTAAAAATTACTATTTTAATTTTTGGTTGTTGTTTTTTTTATTTCCAACTTATTTTTATCTTTTCAAAAGTTTTTAATATATTAAACAAGTATATAATTCCGATAGAGCTTCAAAAAGTTTCTGAATTTAAATAAAAAAAAAAAAACAAAATTAAAAAAAAAATCATCAAAATCGGACCTTTCCTTGAGGACTTCCTCATTTTGCCAGTTTTAGGTCTTTATTGACTCCACTATAACATCACTTATTGATAACCTTGTTCGATCGTTTTTTACAATTGTTTGTTGAATTTTTCAAAATTTTTCCATCAGGATACCAGGCATTAGGTGTCAAGTCATAATGAGTATATATACACAGTAACCATAAAAATAGATTCTTAAAGTCTTCAAAAGCGCGTAAAACCAAATAACTTCAAGTCACTATTACGGTTGGTACCCGACCTCCAACGAGTAATTAAGTGTCGGCATGTCGGGTGACCTTCGGAAATCTATTAGAAAACTATTAGTTAAGGTTTTTTGATAGTTCGCCATGCATTTTTTCCTTCTCGTATTCTTCGTTTTGAGTACGAAGCCTTCGAGTGACCTTCGGGTATTTTAAAAAAACTACCTGTTAAAGTTCTTTGACAGTTCGCCATCGTTTTTTTCTTTCTCGCATACCTAGGTATTCTTCGTTTTGACTATCAAGCCTTCGGGTGACCTTCGGCAAACTTTGGGTGGCCCAGAAAATTATCAATTAAAACTTGATGAAAGTTTGCCATAGATATTTCCCCTCCAGTGTACCCAGATATTCTTCGTTTTGACAATGAAGCCTTCGGGTGATCTTCGGAAACCTTCGTGTATAGCATCAACACATTTCCATACCTGAGATACACTCATTCCCAAAATTTTAGCTGAATTGGCTTAGTAGTTCCTGAGTAATAATGCTTCACACACACACACAGTCATTGTACATATAGATGAACCTTAAAAAATTTTACATACTAGCCATTGTTGAAGAATGTTCTGAGGGGCGATTTTTTTACATATTCATTGGCCGTAGGTCCAATGTTTTCGCAAGATTTGAGACAATTTTGTGCCCTCGGATTTTTGTGCCCCTCAAAATACCATTTTTTTAGACGTATTTTCGTATGAAAAATCGACATTTGAGCTTCTTCTCAAGTGTGTTACCACCGAACCAGTGGTGGCACACTCTTTTATCTGGACATAACTTTTAGTCATAACATTAAAAAATCATATTTCATGAGGAATATTGCGAAAAAATAATCGCCCCCAGAGCAGCATGTTAGAAACCGAAAATTACCAGATTTTGGGTAAAAACCATTCACACAACTTTGAAGACCCATATCTAGCGTTCTACCTAAGGCACATCAACGAAATGCAGTTTTTCTTACGTCTTAACATTCATGTTAAAGATACTAAAAGCCCAAAACAATTTGCTGAACCGCCTCAAAAGTTATGGCTCAATAACGGAAGCGGATTATTCAATTCACACTCAAAATTTGTGGATTTTGCTCGAATTTCGGCAAAAAAAAAAAAAAAATAAAGCTTCCAGGCGGTAGCACACGCATGTTTTTGTATTAAACATCATCCAATAAGTGTCCCAGACATGTTGGAATGGATTGGAAATGCAATGGGTGCTGACTCGGCGAACGGAGACCTATTCACACCGAAGTCCACACTTGCTGAGATTTCCCCATATACTAGGGTGGGCCGATTTGGAAACTGACCTCAGCTACCCCTCTATGTGAAAGCTCATTCAATTCTATGAATATCTGCCCAATGAAACATACCTCTGAGTTTAAATTTGGCTCGGCGCATTTTCGATCGAAAATTTTACCTTGCATTTAATATTTTTTTATTTTCATACTAAATTTTGAAAATTCTTATAGAGACAAAAGTAATGTCATAATATGATTAGGCTGGTATTTTATCAGTAATAAAATACATTTGGTTCTGTTTACATAATAAGTTTATCTGATGGTGTAAAATTGATGATATATATTTGAAATACAAACGATTCATTTTTTTAGATTAATTTTTTCAAACAAAACACCAACCTAGGTTGAAAGTTCATTCAATTTTAAGAATATTTGCCCAAAAAACCATACCTCTACGTTCAACTTTAGTTCGGCGCATTTTCGGTTGGAAATTTTACATTACGTTTAATATTTATTTTTATACTATATTTTTGAAATTCTTATAGAGACAAAAGTAATATCATAATATTAATTGGCTGGTATTCTGTCAGTAATCCGTAAAATTGGGTTCTGTTTTTACAAAGAGTTTTCTTGATAGTAAAATATTGGTCAATTGACTGATTTATAATAAATGATTCATATTTTTACATAGATTTTTGGTATATTGTTCTATAAAATTTAAAAAAAGCGGCTAATTTATTTCCTTAAACTGCCTTGGAAAAAAATGAATGTCAGATTCGGCATCCTAGCATCCAAAAACACTTGGGTTGGTATTTTGATTGAAAAAAATCTATGTAAAAATATGACTTGTTTATTTTGAAATCGGTTATTTGACCGATATAATTTTTTTAAATAAATATTATCATTTTCACGCTATCAAGTAAACTTTTCGTAAAAACAGAACACAATTTTATTAATCACTGACATAATACCAGCCAATTAATATTATGACATTTCTTTTGGCTCTACAAGAATTTTGAAAATTTATCATAAAAATAAACGCAAGGTAAAATTTTCCATCGAAAATGCGCCGAACTAAAGTTAAACGCAGAGGTATGATTCCTTGGGCAAATATTCATAAAATTGAATGAGCTTTTACAAAAAGGGGTAGCCGAGGTCGATAAAATTTCGTCCATACAATTTGGCCCACCCAAATGTATGCCCTCAAAAAAATTATCAATTTTTAAATGCCAAAATTTTTGTAAAAACATAGTCTTTATTTCTAAAGGTATCCATTTTGTAATGGAAAAATGTTATGAACAGAAAACCTGTTAATTAAGCCAAAATGAGCCTTCAGTAGGATCAAAAGCGTTTCATTAATTTTTTTCGGAATGAAGAAAAAATTATGCAGATATCGGTTTTAAGATTTCTTCTAGCTTCTGAGTTGGTTTCGGGATGAATCTAGATTTTGACCCTGTCTATTGTCCACAAGAAAACATTACCATGCGGTGCAGTCATAATATATTAGGCATTTGAGTTGGGAGCTTATAAAATTCAGGCAAACAGGTTTGAAGTCAATAAGCCCAGCATTTGTGTGGCCAAAATTCTTCTTGTAAATATATTTGTTGTAAAAAATGCATATAAGAAAAATAATTTTTTTAGTGTAGTTACTTAAAGTATGTATTATATATGATATTTTAAAACATTAAAGATATTCTAACCTCGCGAAAAACAGTAGCACAGCTTCTTTTGTCACGGTTTCTTTTTAGCAGAAAAACAAAATTTAAATAAAGTTTGTTGCTTAAGTCTTTCGTTTTAAGAAATGATACTCTAAACACAAAAAGAAAGCTTTGCTTTTGTTTTCGACAAACTCACTGTTTATTTAAGTAAATAAATCTGTTTTAGTTTTGTGTATCAATTTCTTTAAATGATACATTCCCCAATTAACACTCAGTTTGTGCAGCACTAAAAACCAATTACAGTTGCTTACTATGGCAAGACGACTACTGTAATTTAACTGCAATTTTAATTGAAAATAAAAGTTTTTTATGTCGTTGTATGTAGGCATATTCAATTTTGTCGTTGTTTTTCTTTTTTGTTGCTGAAGTGTTAATTTTCCACAAAAATTTGCAGCTGCCAACATGCGCTGATACTCTCTTGGGAAATTAAAATGTTTCAGTAAATAGTTAAGGCGCAAAAGTAATCAACTTAAAAATAAGAAATTAAAATTGTAGACGAGCCTATGATCTTTAAAACAAATTGGAGAAATTGGCCAAAAAATTACATAAATTATGGTATGAATTTTTGTTATCGTTTGTTTAATTCTTTAATGACCGCTGCAATTTTTACGAAATTTTTTTTCAAAATTTTTATTCTCAGGCTATTTTTGAGTCAATATAAGTGAATTTTGAGAAGTCAGATTTCAATTTCGACCTTCCGGAGTGGAGAAATAGGATGATGCCATATGGCATCGCAGATGCGCATAGTACAAAAAGGTTACTGAGAATGGTTGCCATATGACATCAAAGACTTTAATGGATTAATACATCTTAAGTTATTTTAACTTGGAACTTGGATAAAATATTGTATATTAAGCAAGGTGTATACTAGATCTATCGAAAAAATTCAATAAAAATGGATGGGGCCACGCCCCTTTATTCTAAATAAACCAAGTTTGACATATGTCCAAAATTATTTGATACTGAAGAATAAGATTTATCAATTTATTTGATATCAAATCATACTCACATGTGTCAAATAGTTTAAGAGATATGACAAATTTGTTTTGTGAAGAATGAGAAGGCGTAGTCCCGCCCATATTTTGTTAAAAAAATTTTCCCCAGTGCCAATGAGATATGTAGCTGAGTCAAATATTTCCAGAGATACGACAAATTTTTGGCGGCCGGGGCATGGCACTGCCCATTTTTTTATTAAATGCTATTTACTCAAGTATTTTTTATATACGTAGGCTGCTAGATATATTTCTGGTCTAGGCAACACTAAGTGTTGCTAGGTGCAATCTGACATTGCCATTGGAAAGTTTGACATTTTTTAGCATAAACGTACTCAGAACGTTTTAACGTACGACCATCATTTGTGTTGTTTACAGTGACTTGAAAAAATCAATTTGGCAAAAAAATGGAATTAACTCGTAAACATTTTCGTGCGATAATTTTTCACAACTTTCGACGTGGATTAACACGACAAGAGTGCATCAATGAACTTAAATCTTTGTATGACGATAAAGCACTATCCTATAGTACTGTGAAAAACTGGTTTCATGAATTCAATCGTGGCCGACGCTCGCTCAAAGACGAATTCCGTGAAGGTCGTCGAAAAACGGCCGTTGTGCCTGAGAACATTGATGCCGTGCGTGAACTGATAATGCAAGATCATCATGTGACACACCGTGAGATAGAAGCATCTTTGGGCATTAGTTCCACTCCAATACATTCAATATTGCATGAACACCTGGCCGTAAAAAAGGTTTGTTCTCGTTGGATCCCGCACAATTTGACAATCGCTCAAAAAAAGGCTCGTGCCGATTGGTGCAAAGAAATGTTGAAAAAATACGATCGCGGTGCTTCAAAAGACGTTTATAAGATCATCACAAGTGACGAATCATGGATCTATGCGTATGAGCCCGAAACAAAACCTACCGTGTGGGTCTTCGAAGACGAGCCAAATCCAACGAAAGTTGTTCGTGGAAGAAGCACTTCGAAGCAAATGGTCGCCTGTTTCTTCGGCAAAACTGGTCATGTGGCAACTGTTCCGCTTGAGCAACGTAGGACGGTCAATTCTGAGTAGTATACCATAATTTGTTTGCCTGAAGTCTTCGGAGAAATTCGAAAAACGAACAAGAGAAGACGAATCATTATTCACCATGACAATGTGATTTCTCACACATCGGCTCAAACCAACGCCTTTTTGACCGGCCAAAACGTCGAAGTGATGGGTCATCCGCCGTACAGCCCTGACTTGGCACCCAATGACTTTTTTCTATTCCCGAACATCAAGAAAAAAATGCGTGGTCAATGATTTTCGTCGCCAGAAGATGCTGATGAAGCGTTCAAAAACCATGTTTTGGTGGTGTCTCAATCGGAGTGGGAAAAGTGCTTCGAAAATTGGTTTGAGCGCATGCAAAAGTGTATAAATCATGCTGGAGAATACTTTGAAACACAATAAAACCATTTTTGACGATAAATATTCGCATTTTCATTATTAGGCCAGAAATATATCTAGCAGCCCTCGTATGTACCAAATCTCATTCGTTATGTCAAATAGTTTCAAAGACAGGACTGATTATTTCGATTAATTCCACATATTTTCAAATAAATAGCGTTTTTCCAACCTTCAAGGGCCTGAGGGCTCTGTCAAATATTTTCCAAAATTTTTGTGTTTGAGACTTACTTTTTAGCCCCTGGGAGAAAGATATTTCACATTTTAAATTTTTGCCATGCAACATATGACAGGTCTAGTGTATACCTTGGATTCCACATAATAGTCCCCTAAAAAGTAACAAAAAGTATTCATCCCTGCAACATTGTTCTAAAACTTTTGAGATATTAAATTCTTATACATACAATAAGAGGCGCCATAAAGGTTTGCAAATCAACAATGGCAACATATCATTACTGTATGTAAAATAAAATGCTGCTCAGCAACAGCATATGCAGCATACGCAGCAATAGCAATCAAGTATAACTAATGAATAAGCGACACTTTTATGGCGCGTCTCCTCAAAGTTTCAGATGGCGAAGGGAACATAAATGAAGAAGTTACCACTACTAAGTAGCTGCAACATATAAGTAAGTATGTCAAGCAACAGCAATAATGCAGCATAATCAGGAAAATTTTGCTAAGAAAGTAAAGGGTATTTTTTTAGTGGTATAGAGTATTCTAGAGCAATAACTGTCAAACAACATCCAAAGACTGACAACATTCGGCGCATTATTGGCAAGATACCGACAGGATGGTCTTTTAAAGACGCATTCAAGGCAGCCGTATGCCTAAAATTGTGTTTAAATACTAAATGCCATAAAATTTGCAAACTAATAAAGCCAAAATATTGGCCATTTCATAAATTTTTCTGTATTTTATTTGAAAAAAAGTTCTTCACCTCTAAAAAAAACCCTTTAAAATGTTAATTGCTGCTTGCTGCAGGAGGAGGTTTACAGCAGCGTTATATTAAAAATAAAATTAAAATCTCATAATATATACATAACAAAATTGTATGTGATTTATGCCGTATCATAAAATGGCATTGTGAGATATTTCAACTTAAAGTATCTTAATGGTGTAGAAAAAAAACACATTTCGATCTCTGGATTATAAATTTAACTAAATATAATGACTAGTGTTCGCCTTGTGGCGAAGAAACGATGCAGTGGTTTAGTCGTAAGAGCGTTTTTTTTGTTTAGGGGCGTGGCACTGCCCACTTATAAAAAATATTTCTATGCACTGCTCCTCCTGACAACCTTTCCAATGAAAAATCAAGCAAATCGGTAGAGGTTTAAGTATAGAAACAGGAACTGAACCGATTTTGTTTGATTGTTTAAATATAAAATATAGATTCTTATTTCTTTGAAATGAAATTTTTTAAGTAATTTTTTATAAATCTTCACGATTATAAAATTTTTATTTATGCATAACACTCAATTCTGACAGCATTAACTTTCAAAGCCCACGTTTTACTTAATTATCAACACTTTAACCTCATTGCACTGCAGTCAAACCAACACTGAACTGCATATTATGCACTGCTAGTGGTTTGAAACTTCGGATGAAATCTCCAAACTGCTTTATTTTTCGCAACGTATATGAAAGTAGGCAATGATTCTAGCAACAAATTTTCACCACAGGTTTAATTCACCGCATACAGTTTTGTTTTGCTCAAAATGCATTACATAGTTTAAGGCTTAGTTCATTTAAGGTTTGTTTTTTTCGAACAGTGATGGCCATACAAATTATTACAGCTGATACTAATACTGCTACTGCATTATTTTTTTCACAAAGTGTCATAGGTATTTTTTTGTAAATGTAAGGTGTAAACGATAAGGTTACGAAGCTTCTAAAAGGTGATAGAGAAATTATAGACTAGCAAACAATTGCACCTGAGAGAGTCTAAAATGTTGTTGTATAAAAAAAAAATAAAAAATGTTGGGCCACTCTAACGTTTAAAAAAAAAATTTTTTATTGGAAATTTTTAATTCATTGTATGAGCTTTCTAAAAGTGTATACGTATTTGGTAAATGGAGTTTAAAAAGGTTTCCCAATGTTGTGATTTTTTTTTACACTTTTTGACTTTGGCGGTCATTTTAGTAAGAAAGAAATGTTTTTTGGTATTTTCATTAAATTTTCTATAATTCGATAGCAAACTTGTTATAGCAATATTTTGGATTTGAAGTCAAGAAAAATATTATTATGTAACAACTTAAGCGCTACTCGCATGAGTTGCGTTTCGTATAAGGAACGTGCTGCACTCGCTGCCCTTTAACTGGCAGAGCTTTCATAGAGATTGTTCTTGAAAAGAATTTATTTCTGAGCTTAAATTAAAAAATTGCTATGACAAATGTAACGCCGAATAAAAAAATTTCATTAAGAATAAAAAGGGTATGTTTATATGTAGGTCTTTTTTCATACCGCCAAAGACAAAAATAAGAAACAAAATTTAATACATCAATTTTAAAAGACCAGAACTTTGTGAAAACCTAGCTTTTAAGCCTTATAAGCCAAATACATTTTAAAAAAGCTCATACATAAAAGTTTTTCATTAAAAAGTTTTCTCTAAAACGTTGAGGTGACCCAAAAAATTTTTTTTTCTAAAGCCAACCAGAAAGTCAGTATTTTCTCTATAACTCCTCATACATGTAAAGACGCCCAGGTGCAATCTTCTGTGGGTCTAGGCCTCTTCTATCACCTCATACATGCTTCGTAACCTTATTGTTTGCAGTCTACATATTTATCGTATGCTAAGTATTATTGGAAATGTTTTACCCCATGTAGCTGTCGCCAAATTTGTTTTTTTTTTTGACGCCTTTAGTAACGCTTGGATGCTTCATTTGTTATTCGTCAGACTAAAGCTGCAACCATTGCTTCATTTGGTTTGGTTTGCCCAGTAAGCGTCAAAATATCCAACACTGGTAACTTCTGCTCTCATTCTCAGACTTTTGCTGGTGCCTTAAAGTGGGTTCAATAGAAATTCAATCAAGTCTTTTCCTTTTTTTAATTGATTAACTGTAACTGTTATTGTTGTAGTTATAAAGAATGAATATGCAATGGTTTTATGTGTAATCGTTGCCTTTAAAGAGAATTTAACTGAGTTCAAAACGTTTGCCATGCCACCAATAGAAGGAATGTTAAGCTCAGTGGTTTTCTTCTTATATTGATAAATTTGGTAAACTAAATAAGGGGGGAATTTGTTCGAGAGTATGGACCTTTAGGTCGCGATTACAGTGCGCGCCTTGAGTTGAGTTGCGCTGAAGTCAACGTTTTAGCTTTAGAGCAGTGTAGTGATTTGTAAGTGCTTTGTTGCGCCGTAAAATGTTTTTTTGCGATTTTCTGTGTGTTCCTAGCAGAATTCGAACTTGAAAATGAAAAAAAAAAAATGAAATAGATTTAAAAGCAGAAAACATCCTTAAAAAATGCAAAACGAAGCGTGTGCGGCTCCGCGAAAGCTGCTGGCGCTACAAACAAAGCGTGAAATGAAAAAAAATTTTTTCTTTCTATTTTTTTTTTTTTTTTTTTCACCAAGAAGTATGTAGATATGTTTCAATTTAACAGAAAAGAAAAGAAAAGAAAAGAAAAGAAAAGAAAAGAAAAGAAAAGAAAAGAAAAGAAAAGAAAAGAAAAGAAAAGAAAAGAAAAGAAAAGAAAAGAAAAGAAAAGAAAAGAAAAGAAAAGAAAAGAAAAGAAAAGAAAAGAAAAGAAAAGAAAAGAAAAGAAAAGAAAAGAAAAGAAAAGAAAAGAAAAGAAAAGAAAAGAAAAGAAAAGAAAAGAAAAGAAAAGAAAAGAAAAGAAAAGAAAAGAAAAGAAAAGAAAAGAAAAGAAAAGAAAAGAAAAGAAAAGAAAAGAAAAGAAAAGAAAAGAAAAGAAAAGAAAAGAAAAGAAAAGAAAAGAAAAGAAAAGAAAAGAAAAGAAAAGAAAAGAAAAGAAAAGAAAAGAAAAGAAAAGAAAAGAAAAGAAAACAACAAAAAAGCCAAAACAAAGCATGTTTGGTACTTTGAGAAAAGTGTGAAGCAGCGCTTCGAGAAAAGCGTGGCTGCGCTAAAAGCAAAACATAGCCGCGCTTCAAGCAATGCATGTGCTTTGCTGGTATTCTTTGTTTCTTTGTCATCAATTATTTTCACCTTTTACTCTGTTTTACATATTCTTTCATTTTTCTGTTCTAATTCCACTGGAAATACACAACAAATGCAAAACAAAGCAACCAGCAACGCACAAAGTACATCTTTGCTCCCAGCGCCTACTGTAATCGCAATTCGCAACTAGATATTTGCCACTCTTTGCTTTGAGCGCAACTTTGCTCAAAGCGCGAAACTCTGATCGCTACCTTATTTCGGTACTTCATAAAGCTCCAGTATGAAGAGATGCAGAACCTTGCGGATTTCTATACTAATGTTTATCAGCTTCTGCTAAACTTATTTCTATGTAGATAAGCTTTAAGGTACGGTTACACCTTATGTACTTGATTCGATCAATAAGTACATATGCTTGAAAACAGATGCTATCTTTATTTACTGTCGTCTGCCAAAAAAATTCTTTCTAAGTTTTTAAGTGGTTTATAGATAAGATTATACTTTTTTCGTAGTTTTTAGATTAAAAAGAAAAGGAGGATTACTTATTCATTATAAAAAAAAATTAAAGCAAAGTTGAATGTTATTTTTGGGGACAATTCACGAAGCATTAGAGGCCATAGATGGCACATACTGGACAACAAGCAGTATTTTACAAGATATGTTGCAAATGTGTAAGAGTTTGTTTAGGTTAATATGGAAAAACTTTTGCCAGATGAGCGTCAAACGAATTTTCCACTAAAAAACAAAAGACTTAAGCAGCGAACTTTCTGCATATTATAGCTTTACATTTCGTCAGCCTAATTCTAATACACGAAAGTCAAAACTATCCACTGTTCAGAAGGTGAAGGAAAGTGTTTGCTGTTGTCAATGTATTGTAGTGATGATGTGTTTTTTCAAACGTTCCACCCCCCTTATTCTCATACAAATATTAAACTAATTTTTACACTCATCTATTCCTTTATTTTAATTTTAATATTTATGTCCATTGAAACACGTTGCCATCACCCTCAAAAAAGTTGCCGAATGTTGAATTCAACAATTAAAATAAAAAAGTAAACATTGCAATCATTACAGCTAAATAGTCGAAAAAGTAAAAAAAAAGTGTTGACGCTTCTGCTAAATAAGCAAATTAAGCAAAGACAGTAAAGCAAAAAGGGTTACTTGCAGCAGCATCATCAACAGCTCACGATTTCGACTTCAACCTCAAGCTTTTTATCTTTGATTTTGTATGTTCGAATGCTTTGGTTTGCGATGATGATGGCGACGACGACGACGACGAGTGGGCGATCATTTAAATTTTACATTTAAACGTTGTTGACAGATAAAACTGCCAAGCTGTTGATATTGCTGTTGCTGCGAATGATGATGACGACGATGGTGATGGTGCTGACAATTTTTTTGTTTTTTGAGAAAATTTTTTTCTTCTCTCATTTTCTCTGTATTAAAATTAAATCGATGCTGTTTTTAATTCCTGCATTGCCTTTTACTGCTGTTGCTGCTGCTGCTGTTGTTACTCCTGCTGTCACTGTTTGGTTGCATTTGCCTTACAAAAATCGTAATTAGCGCAAATCAATGTGGGGATATGCAACACGTTTTGGTTGCTATTGATGTTACTGTTTCATTTGCTTCCGCTTAGTTCATTTGCAAAAAAAAAACTTTTAGTGATAATGTTGAGATTTTTAATTGCAGTATTTAACTATTTTGCTGTTGTTGCTGTTGTTGGTGTGTTGTATCGTTTTGTGTACTATAAGTATTTAAAGGGTGGCGTAGGTAGTCATTTGTCACTGTTGCCGTTGTTTTGTGTCACTCGACGTTTAGTGGCAACATTTTATTGCTTTAATCGCAATATTCACAAAACGCTTGATAGTTTGACAGCGTTGCAGATTTTACAATCAGTTGAGATTGCTAGTAAGTAGCTGTTGTAATTTCTTTTTTATTTAATTTCATAAGTATCCATTAAGTTTATATTATTTATATTGCAGCCATTTTCTAAAAATCTGTAGTCACATTGAAAATGTCATGCATATACATATACGTCAATTAATCGTTTTCTGCTATTAATATACTTGAACATGATCCATACTCTATCTATAGTACAAATATCTCAGCTCAGATATTATTTGGGGCTTAATAATTTTGGGGCTTTATTGTAAATATGTTTTTAACTTGTTTTAGGAAAAAAATTTCTTGGGTCACCCTAGCGTTTTAGAGAAAAAGTTTTAGCTAATTTTATGAGCTTTTTAATTATGTATTTGATTTTTGCAAAGTTCTGTACCTTTAAGTTTGATATTTTAAATTTTTCCTATTTTTTTACTTTGGCGGCCATTTCAGTATAAAAAAATTCCTATTACAATAACATATCTTTTTATATGTTTTTTTAAAGTTTTGTTTAAATTTTCTTTAATTCAGTACGGAATTTGTCATACCAATTTTTTAATTAAGGTCAGAAAAAAATACTTTTCAAGAACTATCTGTTTTAAGGCTCCGTTAGAAGATGGGCATCACGGGTAGCGCGCAAATCACACGCAGCATACGAGTAAGCAATATTTTTTTCAAAAACAAGTCGGAAAATCAGCTTTAGCCCTTTAACTCCTCAGGAGTATATTTTAGACCCCCTCCAGGTGCAATTTTTTGTTAGTCTAGGTATTTTTTATCAACTCCCAGAAGCTTTGCTCACCTGTTGAAAACTCTGAAAATTAATATTAAAATATTGATGTTGTTCCATCGAACACTTGACTATGACTGCATGTCTTCGGTTTTTTTGTCCGTTGTTTTATAGTAGAGTAGTTGAGGTGAATATTCCACAAAGGTGAATATGCTAATGCCGATGGTTTCAATCGACTTCGACCATTTCTCTGCTCCATTGTTGAAAGCTGAGCCTTATTATAGCAATTTACTTTTAGTCAAGGTTGAAGACATCAAATTCCTCAATGGTTCTTTTGAGCGAATAGAAAGTTTTAAGGCCATTTATTGTGCATTTCTCTCAGCTTCAATTCCAAGACAATCTTAGTCAAGAATTAGAAACGGGCTAGGATATACAATTGGTACATATTGTTTTATTTCAACAAATAATTTGAACGTGACTGTTCTACTACACATTTTGGTCATTGATTGTTTTCTGTGTACAAATCAGAGCAATGTAGGAATTCTGTGATAGAAATCTCTCGTTGTTGTTCTGTATCACTGCTTGAGAATACTAAATAGAAGATAAGAATATTAAAAGAAATCAATCTCAATTTAATGCCATTTTTCTGTTTTTTATTAATTTGCCGAATCTATTCGCTGTTAGATTTTTTTAATGCGAAAAAATCTAAAGAAAATATGGAATGTTCTGTTCAGAAATTTCAAGACATAGATTTTCTATGTATGACCGTTTTAAATATGCATACTTCAGTAGTAAATAAAAATTACTCATACGTCATGTTGTATGAACTAAGACTTCAATATTACAACTTCGATGATATTTAAACTGAGTTTAATTGAAAAATATTTGTTTATTTCTAACTGTTTACAATAATTTGAAGTTTTATTCCTGGCTGATAACCATTGGGCTCAAAAAGTTGTTATATAAAAGATTGATCTAAAAAAATAAAAGATTTTGATATATTGTAAGCAAAGCCCGACTCACCGAATCACCGGTGTTATATTGCTTTTCAAGTCTGAAATCGTCTTCGAATCATTGACATAGACTTTTTCCTTCGTGAAGCTCCACAGAAAAAAGCCTAGCGGAGTCAAATCTGGGTGGCCAACACACATCACCGCGACGAAAAATTACACAGTTCGAGAATTTGCGACGCAAAAATTCTAAATTGAGGCGAGTTGTATGTAGTGTAGTGCCGCACAGTGAACGGTTTGGCTGAAATTTGTGAATAAATCGTAGAACTTTTGAAAGGAGTACGCTAGAGACTTCTTATGAACGGCTTTGTAAAGCTTATTTATCAGCCTTTTAAGGAAAAATATGCAAATTAGAAAATTATTTTGACATAACCTCAAAAAAGTTGATCAAACATTGAATTTGTTTCAAAAAATCGACTAAATTAAGCGTCACGGCTAGACCAGTGCTTGCTTTAAGCTCACATTTGGATGGTATATTAATTGGGACATTTTAAAATGTAATTCGTGCCAAAAAAAAAAAATTCGGTCATTTCGAAAGGTCTTAGATAACCTCAAAGGTGACGGGATTCAATATCATTTTTTTTATTTATTTCATGCTAAATTAAAAAAAGTGTGGCTAGTTTATTGTTTATCGTGGATCTATTGAAGCTTACCCACGATAACATAGAGCACTTACCCCCAAATAGGCCAATAGCACAAGGGAGAAAGACAAAAATTTTCCCGTTGTACGAAGTAAATTTTTTCACCGGAATAGTCTTTATTTATACATAAAAAATAAAATGTGCAAAGACCATTGCGAAATCGTATGCGCATAAAAAGTTATTCAATGTCAAAGGTCGGAAAAATCAATTTTTTTAAAATATATTTCAAACGGTTTCTCCCAGAGAAAAATTTTGAAGACGCATTCTGTAGCTCAAAAAATTACCTATAAAAATATGTAAAATTTTTTTTCCTACCTTATGCAGTTTACGAGATATGTTAATTTTTGTTATCATACTATGAACTATTATAATTTTTTGCTAATATCATTTAAAAAAAAAAAATATTATGGAAAAAATGTATGGCAAAAGTAGAGTCAAATTTTTAAATTGACATATCTCGTAAACTACAAAAGGTGAGAAAAAAATCTGACATATTTTTATAGGTAATTTTTTGAGCTACAAAACACTTTTGCAAAATTTTTCTCTGGGAGTAACCGTTTGAAAGATATTTTAAAAAAATTGATTTTTCCGACCTTTGACATTGAATAACTTTTTATGCGCATACGATTTCGCAATGGTCTTTGCACATTTTATTTTTTATGTATAAATAAAGACTATTCCGGTGAAAAAATTTACTTCGTACACCGGGAAAATTTTTGTCTTTCTCCCTTGTGCTATAGGCCTATTTGGGGGTAAGTGCCCTATGTTATCGTGGGTAAGCTTCAATAGATCCACGATAAACAATAAACTAACCACACTTTTTTTAATTTAGTATGAAATAAATAAAAAAAAATTATATTAAATCCCGTCACCTTTGAGGTTATCTAAGACCTTTCAAAATGACCGAATTTTTTTTTTTTGGCACGAATTACATTTTAAAATGTCCCAATTAATATACCATCCAAATGTGAGCTTAAAGCAAGCACTGGTCTAGCCGTGACGCTTAATTTATTTGATTTTTTGAATCAAATTCAATGTTTGATCAACTTTTTGGAGGTTATGTCAAAATAACTTTCTAATTTGCATATTTTTCCTTAAAAGACTGATGAATAAGCTTTACAAAGCCGTTTATTAGAAGTCTCTAGCGTACTCCTTTCAAAAGTTCTACGATTTATTCACAAATTTCAGCCAAACCGTTCACTGTGTGCCGTCCTGTTGAAACCACAAATTGTCCAGACCCTGAGCTTCAACGCTCAGAGTTGACATTTAAGGTGCTTCCGTCCTAATCTTCGAAAAAAAAAACGGCCCGACCCATAAACCGCACCAAACAGTGACTCTTGGTGGATGCATTGTTTTCTATACAATCATTTGTGGATTTTCCGAGCCCCAGATATGGCAGTTTTGCTTGTTAACATAGACGCTGAGGGGGAAATGAGCCTAGTCCGAAAAATTAATTTTTTGGAATTAACTTGGAATTTAAGATCCAATATACGATGATTTCAATGCGTTGTTCTTTTGTGTAGCGAATCCTATACTGTCACGATGAAAATGACACAAAAGATGGCAGACAAGTGTCGATAATGCAGATTTTAGTCGATAACAAAGTATCACAACTACTATTGGAACACCCTTTATATTACAGTGATTCAATTTATTTGCAAAAACATTTTATTTTGAATTTCATAAGCCACAATTTTTACTAACGACCGCATTCAGATTGAAAAAATAAAAAATCCGAAAAAAAGCTCAAAAAAAATTAATCAATATTTTCATGTATGTAATTAACCGCCCAAAATGTAAGCAATCACCGCTCATTTAAATATAAGCCTCACATATTATCACAATTACTGAAAGACACTAATACAAATTGGTTAAAGTCAACACAAAATCATGCAAAGCAATTTATGGCAAAATAAAAACAAAAGACTTAAGCAACGAACTTGCTGTAATTTATTTTTCTTAAATTTTTCTCACATAAATATTTCGTAAGCAATTTTTATAATCCACTTGCACCAGTTATTCCTGCCACACACACTCACTCACACGTATAACAACTGTAAATTCCTGCTGCTGCTCCATGCTATCTTTTGTGGCTGTCAAAATGATGTAGCCGCATTTGTTGCATATCAAATGATTTACAACAGCGCGAAATTAAAAATACACAAAAAATCAAGAAAATAATCAAAGAAAAAAACTACACATGGAAATCAAAAATAATGTGGGCTAAATTTAGCCAATGAAGACGCACATCAGGCAACTGCAACACTGCAGCATCAGCAACAGCAGCCAAATTGCAAGGCGTCATAATGCGCTGCATGCGGCAACAGCTGCAACAAAAACCAATGAAGAGAAGAAAAGCAAAAAAACAGCACAATTTTTCCTGTTGTGTGTTGTGTCGCCGCTTTATCAGTAAAACATTTTTGATAACACATTTGACGTTGCTACGCGCTTGTTGTTGCTGTTGCTCTTGTTTTTATGCAGTTGTTGTGTATTCTTTCTTCTATGCAGTTAAATTTTTTTTTTTCCATGTTGTGCTCCTTTTTAATTGCAATTTGTAACGCATTTTCAAAATTTATTGCTGCTTCCGGCAGCAGCAATATCAGCAGCAAGAGTTGATTTAAATTTGACATACTGCAAACTAATTGCTTGCAATTATTCAAGGTGTTGTTTTTTTGATTTGAGATTTGTGTGATCCAAATCAAGTTCAATATTTGGCGCAAATTTGCGCAAACTTAAAGTAGAGAAAAAACTATTTTATATATACTTTAATGCTCCTAAATTGTTTGCGTGCTGAAATTTCAAAAATGTGTGTGGGTGTGCCCAACTTTTGCATAGCACACATTTGCGTCTTTTATTGAATGTTGCTATGAAAACCAAATTCCACTGAAAACCATACACAAATTAAAAAATCAAATAATTATTTTAATTGCAATAGCTGATTTATTTATTTGTTTTTTGGCTTCAATCATAACTCAAGTTTAAGTGAACATGTTGCCTTTGTAGTTTTTTTTTCGAAAAGCGCAAATTGTTAGGCAGCAAAATGGTACCTATGCAAATCAAGAAAAAAAAAAAGACAAAAGATCAAAAATTAAACACTTTAAGCCAAAAAAAAATCGTGGTTTTTGTAACAACAACAACTCACACATTAAGTAAAGCAACAACAACAGCAACAACTTCATATGTAATAAGCAACATAAAAAATATATATACATATAAAGCAACATATTCATATCTACCTACTTCATAACCTCAAACAAAAGGTTAATAGCCATCATAATGGATTTGATGCTGTGCCGACGAAGAGTAGCATAAAGTTTTTTTTTTTTTTTTGCTGTTATTATTTTTATTGCTTTTGCCACAAATTTTCATTTTTTTCTGTTTATTTTTTTTTTTTTTCATTTTTGCATGCGCTTTAATTTTAAGCCAAATTACAATTTTGACAAGTTCATTTGTTAAGCCGCAATACTTAAGTGTACACACTGAGCGAAAGAAGTTGCAGCCAATGATAAAATTTAATATTTTTAGAAAATATTTAATTTCTTATATTCTCAGCAAAACATATCGCTTCAAGCATGCATCGATGCCGGGTCTTTAAAGTTTAACATGAATGTTGAACATACACCTTTTGTATTTTGAGTAAAAAAAACAAATGCTAATCATACGTCATGTAGTAAAATTTCAGTCTACAATACTACAGCAACGATATCACTTAGCGCTCATTAAGTTGATGCGTAATTTCTAGTGCTTCATTAGCTATAAAAATTTTAAATTCTATAACTGGCCGCTAAATCTAAAACATAAGCTTTATCGTTATAAGACGGAGCCTTGTAGTTTTTATATAGTCTTTTAGTTTTTAACCCAGATAGCTCCAAGGATTCAGGTTTTTTTATCGATATTTTAATGCTTTTTCTTATTGTAATATATTAACACATTTAAATTTGATTTTTAACTGCGTTAGACGTCCAAACGGACTAAAAATGGTCATTGTTTTATTCAATTGTCGTTTAGCAAGTGAGCAGTGTAGTTTATGTACGTTGGTGTGTTCTAATATTTTAGATGTTTCTTGGAATTGCGCTCACATAGCACTAAAATATTTTCCTTGATGTAAGTAAACACCATGTAAAACTCGGTCTATTTCAGAAAACACATGATGCATCACAAACCATTTTGAAAATCGGAAAGTGATCCTGAAAATGACAAAATTTTGGTTCTAAAATTTAAACTGTTAAACATTTTATATGGACTTTGAGCTACTTAATCCTAACCTGCAACTGATTTGTCTATAAGTTTTGTAATTTTTTAAATATTGGCAATTCCATTTTGATCTTTATTTTCCACCTTAAACAAAAAATATTTTCAAAACTCAAAATCAATGTAAAAATTTCAATAGTTCAAATTTTAAAACAAAGTTTTTTTCATATCCAGGTCTACTTTTCGGTTTCCAAAATGATTTGGGATGCATCAAATGTTCTCTAAAATAGACCAAATTTTGCCGTTTTGCCAATGTTAATCGTTTACTGAGCAAGAGAAGTCATACTTTTACACTGCTCTCTCAGAAAACATTTAGTGGTTGATGGTATTGCCTAATAATTCGAAAGTCATGGAAAAAAACAGTTCACAAGAGGAAAGTCGTTCAGGTATAGGTACAAACTTTAGCTGGTGGATCATTTTCGTCACCTGGTTGAAACCGTATAAAACTGCTAAAAGTTATCTTTTTATACTCTTCTGGACTCGATAAAATGGAGAACTATATTAAAGATTTGAATACTGATGAGAGAACCGTGAACAAAATTGATGAATATTTTGGTTGCATATTTCACTGATGTGCTTCTGGAAAGATGGCTGACTATTTATGACGTCATCGATTCAAAAAAAAATTTTCCTAATTCTCTGTGCTATCCCAGTGTGCCAAACGGTTCATAACTCCGTTTTTTTATCCGTAGCTGATCCGTTTGCGGGAGAAATTCGCAAACGATTCGCTTTCAAACGCTATGGATATACAATACAAATTCGAAGATTTTGTTGGTTCGTACGATCTTTAACTGTTAGTGTTACCTCAGTGTGCCAAACGGTTCATATCTCCGCTTTTTTTCCATTACGGATCCGTTACTGATCCGTTTGCGGGAGAAATTCGAAAACGATTCGCTTTTTTTTTGGGAATTTCTCCCGCAAACGGATCAGTTTGGCACACTGAGGTAACACTAAATGAATCTGTCATTTTTAAAAGGGGATATGTGACGAAATTAAAACTTATGGCAAATTTAAGAAAAACCCTAATAAGCTTGGTAAATCTTATTTTAGTGCAATTTTAGTGATGAAGGTTAACTAACAATAAAACTAAGCAGTAATCTACTTACTTGGAAAATAGATAAACCAACTAGTGCTATCGCCACACCGGCGAAAAAGTGAAAGAATAATTCTCCGCCGAGCGAAACATATCCCCTTTTAAAAATGACAGATCCAACTGTTTAAAGATCTTGCGAACCTACAAAAACTTTGAAATTTTATTGTATTTCCATAGTATTTGAAGTTAAGACCCATCGCTTTCTTGACGAATTTTTCTGGTAAAGGAAAAAAACAGTACATTGGCACCTATTTCACACCTATGTATGTATGTTGGAATTTATCTCTTTTTTAATTTCATTTCACTAAATAAAATGATTATTTACTTAGAGAGGAGAACCGTGGAAGTGTTCTGAAAACTCTCAGCTTTCTTAGAATTAGCAAAGTAAAGAAATGTAACCATAATATTTGTCTTGAATTTTAACTTCACTATAGACTTACCGATATTGTTACAAATTTACAAAATTTTTTAGTAGTATCTATATATGTGTACTCTATAAAAATATAAATATTTTAGCCATGGCTACTAACGCATTTTTATGTAAAACTTAACTCAAGCTTTTATAGTCAAAATAAAAGTTACTCATACGACATGCTGTGCAAAATTAAAGTTATAGGTTGAATGCTACTAGGTTGCTACGTGTCGAATTTAAATAAAACTTGAAATTTATTTGATTCTTTCTCACCGTGTAGACAGTACTCATGTGGTAATATTGTATGTGTGTGGTTAACAACAGGCAAGAAATATCGTGGCGTTAAAGTTATTTTGCTGCTTTAAATGAAAAATAATTACATTATACTATATGATGCATAGTGGATTTTTCTTTTGTGATATGTTGTTAATTTTTACGATTCTAGTTTTATTTTTAATAAAAAACTCTGTTTTCATATATTTTTATGTTTTTATATTGCATAGCCTTTGGACTTTTTTCTGATTTGCTTGGTTGGTTGGGATTATATCGCATTTGCTTCGGCGGCTTTAACTTGTTTTTACTTTTCGACATGGCTGTCATTTAAGAATTATAACGTTGTCTATTAGAGATGGTTGTATTGCAAAATTATTTTATGTTTATATTTTTACTATACATTTATTTATGGCAAGAACTGTAAAACTAGAGCATAAATACGAGCTGCCTTTATCACTCGTCTCATTAATATGACTTAGTAATAAAACATTTATTGCAGAAATATCCAAAAGATCTATAAAACATTAATATGCCAATGCCGCAATTAAGATTTTTATTGGTTAAATGGCATAAAATCGAAATATTTCGTTGATTTTTCTTAATGATTATGAACAAAGTACCTTTATTTTAAGTCTTACAAAGAGTATGCTTAAACGAAACATACTCTCTTAAGATTCCATATCGCGCAAAGCATTACAAATGCTGTAATTAATTATTTGTCAACTTTGTCACATAGCAGTTTTCACTCAGTAATGCATAGAAAACTAACAAATTTAAGCAAAACTGAAATAACAACTCAGTAATTCATTTGCATAGATAAAAATCACTGCACAAAGAGCAACAATATACACAAGAGTAACACAAAACAATAGTTAAACCGAAAAAATTTCCAAAAAATCACACGTGCATTTGTATGTATGTATGTATGTATGCAAAAATTGTACCTTTTTCTGCAACATTTGTTGCATGTTTGCATAAATTAACACTAAATGTCAAAATGAACCTTTTGACCAAAAATACAAACTACAGAAACTGCATTTTTAATTTGTGCAATTTATGCCGTGTCCTTTGCTTGCGTAGTTTTTGGGCATATGGAGCTTTGTGAGAATGTAAAACTCAAAAACGAAAAGGAGAATATGAAAAGTTTTGTTTCACATACTAGTAAGCGCTGTAAGCTGGATTTCTTAACAATGCTTTAATGGTTATTGAAGTCTAAAAATTTATGACATCGTACAGGTTCGCGTCTTAAGTCTTTTGTTTCCATTGCTTACAATAATTTAAAAGACGCTATCGCTAATCAAAATTGAATGTAATTATAACAAAAAAACTTTTTACGCTCTTTTGTATAAGTAGAATGTTATGCATTAGGTTATGAAGCTTCTGGGATGTGATAGAGGTGACCCACACTAGCAATATATTGCGTCTGTGAGGGGGTCTAAAATGTACCCTTGAGGAGTTATAAGGCTTAAACTGATTTTCTGACTTGTTTTAGAAACAAAAAGGTTTTTTGGATCACCCTTACGTTTTAGAGAAATTGTATGAGCTTTCTGAAAGTGTATTTGGTTTGTAGGGCTTAAAAAAATTTCAAATGTTCTGGACCTTTAAAGTGGATATTTTAAATTTTTTTCCTATTTTTTTTTTAATTTGGCGGCCATGTTAGTATAATAAAGGCCCCATTAACATTGCGTTCTTGTTTTTTTATCAATTTTCTTTAAATTTCCTTTCAATCGGTAGTACGTTTGCCATACCAATTTTTTGGATTGACGTCTTGTTTGATTTGATTTTCGGAAACGAATATTATCTATCCTCCAAAAAACCGTATAATTTTTTATCCTCAGATTTTTGACAAGAACATAAATACCTAATCTTTATTTTTCTAGTAAACCTAGGTATCCTTCTATGAAGAAAAAAAAGTTATGAGCAAATCTTTGGCACGATAGTCACTACGAAATTCTGGGCTCCAAAAATCTTTTAAGAAATTATCAAGCTGCAGTTTAAAAAAAATGTTGGCTTTGGCTTAGAACTGCGCTCTCTGATCATTTTTGAATCAAAAAATGCCATTTGGGATCAGTGTGTGGTTTCCTATTCTGGCATTCTTTAATGGAGGTTAGACCGAAGTATGACAAATAGTTCTCTGATAGCTCCTTTTGAAACCCTGCCAGTCTGGTGTATTTCGAATGGTACAGCTACATGGAGTTTTGAACTACTTAAAAATAACATTTATTACAACTCCATATGAAACGTATATCAGTCTTTCATTTTCTTGTTATTACATTTAAAATGTTCCTTAAAAAGATATATTAAAGTTTCTAGATTACTTGAATTTGTCTTGTCTAGTTTTAATATCATTTAACTATTGATACTCTGATGGTACATTGTTGACACTTAATGTGTGTTGTGACATAGTTTTTCAACTAAAGTTTGTCCAAAATATTAAATGCATTTCTACACTGAAATATTCTCAATATATTTGTTGAATTTCAATATTGAGATGATTATATAAAAAACTAATGATTCTTTTCTAATTTCTTTATTCATAAAACACGTCGTTCGAATACAAAAAACGCAAACAAAAAACAAAAGTGATAAAAAAAGGGTTTGATAGATGGCAGTTTTAGTGTTACCTGATTTAATTCCAACAATATTATATACAGAGTCTTCTGAAGGCACCATCTGTACTTTTGCAAGACTCTTACACTTCAAATATAAATCCAGAGCAACACTTTGACTATTGAATGTATTTGGACTACATCAACACTGTATCTTGTTATAAAAAATAAGAAACATATGGGTGATTCACCAAAAAATGTATCATTCAAAGCTTTGGGGCTCAAAACCGCGTTTAAATTTAAAATTTGATATTTATTCTATTCAATACAAATATTAAACAATATCAATATTTTACCATGAAATTATAACAAAGTGTTATAATGTCATTCTCCTTGCTTTCCCTAACCAGTTTTTAAAGGGAATAGTTTGCTCTTTTCGCATATTACGCTATTTTCTAAAAAAAAAACTTGTATATGTATGTTTCAGTTACTCTGTTTCTGTGTTAACTCTTTGAAAAAATTATTTTTATTGAATTGATATACATAGAAGTTGGTCCCTCATTTTAGACTATCTCAGCTCTAACCGTAATTTTTTTTAATATTGAGTTAAAAGAGAAGTGATACTAAAGAGAAAGAGGAGGCTCAGTTCTTTTTCAGCGCAGTCAGTTTTAGTTTTTCGATTGTGAGTGTTAGTGCGATTTTTTGTTGTTTTTTTTAAATTTAAAATGTTGTAAAGAACGTCAGCTTGTGTCATTCTCCCTGTAAGTTTTCTTGATATTATTATGCATATCTTTTTATCTTTATATAACTAAATCAATAACCAAACTAACAGTTTCAACTTTTTTTCAAATAATTGCTATTTTAATTGCGATATTACTCTTTTTGCAACATTTTGTCATTCTCCCTTATAGGGTCCCATCCTACATTAGCTCCGGGACAATGGTTCCCTTATGAGTTATTGTGATTTATTAGTTATTTCACTAGATTCGGGGTTTTTTCAAAAACCAATTTAAATATTTAGGGTTGCCACCTGATTATTTCCTCGTTTCACTTCTCATTTCTAGCCTTAAACTATGCAGTTATATTTTTATCTGTTCTTAACTAAAATTACAAGCTTGCTACTATCATTTTATACATAAAAGCATACTTTGAGGCCTAATAAACGGATGACACAAGGTGATACTTCTTTATTGAGTAATTTTATTTAAATAATGCTATGAAATAAAATTTTTTCGAAAAAAACTGTAAGACTCAACTTAATTAAAAATACTACATTTATATACCGTCTAACCGCCCTACGCTCTCAAACACTCAATAGCATGTAACTAATTTTTTATCATTACCCACACACTGTTGCAGAAAACTCATAAATCAAATATCAAATTCTAAGATAAATTTTACATTTCTATTTCGCAAACAGCGCCAAACAAGGAAGAAGAACAGCCAGAAAGTAACAAAAAAAAAAGAGGAAAAACTCTCAAATAGAAAACATGCTTGTCGAAAGATAGGCGCATATGTATCTACATATAAGAGAAAGAATCATAAATAGCAGACTGCACCCAAAGATGAAATGTTAGCAAGTTGTACAACTAGACACTATCGCGGCTAAGTAAACACTTAAAATCTAAAGCGGAAAATTAGAAAAATTTCAAACAGAAAAATGGGGAAATAATTCAAAAATCAAAGCAAATACTAAAACTGTTAGGCATAATAAAAATTCGCTCATATGCATTGGAAAAAGGAAATTTTAATTGAAGAATTGCTGTTGCTGAAGCAACAACAAGAAAAACAACAAGTTTATCACAGACAACGCGCGGTACTCTCTACAGTCAGTGCAAGCAGTCAGTGCCAAACCATAAGAAGACAAAAATGCAATAAATTTTACCAGAAATTGATAAGGCGTCAAAATAAATCAAATCCAATGACTAATCAACGTAAAGGTGTGAAAAAGATCTACTTTTTTGTTGTTGTTGCTGTTGTAGTTGTTGTTTCTTTGAATGCTATAGCATATGAAATTTCTTAAAGTTTGTACATATCTACATATATCGTATTGAGTATATTGAGTGTAAGTTAAAATGCAGGAAAAACTTGAGGAATTGCATCCTGTGCCCTTCGCAGCATTTTGTATACGAAAAAAAAAAAAAAATAGCTGACAAAAATGAAATTGATTGCCTTTTTTATAAATTTAAATTATTATTTCTTATGCTTTAATTTGAAAAATAAATTAAATTAGCATATAAATCAAGCGAAAAACATTTGGAACATTGAACAAAAAAATTTAAGCTAAATATCTACCAAATGTTTTTTTACACTTACATTGCATAATATTAATTGTGACACCCTGTATTTAAACAAATTATGTTTATCAAAGTATTTGAGAGCTTCATTTATGTTTGCTGCTTTCAAGTGTATTCGCATTAGCTTGGCTTTTCACACAACACGCCAAATGCATTTCTATTGCAATAGCGCAAGTTCGTTGTCTAAATCTTTCGATTTTTGTGCACAAACGCAAAATGCGCATTAAATTCGCGCGTGTGAGTGTTTTTTGTACATCAAGCGATCTTTTGCATATGGATGGACTTACTGGATTTTATTTTGGCTATTTTTTGTTGTTGATGTTTTTTTTTTTTTTCATTTATTTATAAATTTGTAAAATTTTTTTTTTTTTCTTTTTTTTTCTTTTTCTGCTTTTTTTGCTGTAACTTGCAATTACATTTTGTATTGATTGTTGGTTGTTGCATTGCTTTGCTTTCGCTTTTTTTTTTTGCTGGCTGGCAGTTACAAGCAACAATCATTATTTGCATGTGGTTTTTGCTTTTGCTGCTGGCGTCGTCGAGGTTACCACCTCCAATGTCTGCAGCGTTGGCTGCGGATGGGCAGGTTTTCTTTTTTTTCTATTTCAATGGATATTTTAGACTTTAAATGCAAAACTTATGTAATCTCATTTCAAATTGAAGAGGTAAAATAAGTTGAAATTTTGGTGTTTTGCCATTTTAGTTTTGCCGGTGAAAATTTGTTTACTTATTTCGGTAGGTTTTGTAACATTATGGCAAAAACGCAAACAATATTTCGCTTCAATTCATCATTATTTGTCAACAAAAATAAAATATTTCAGTTTAGCCTCTTGGTGTTGGACTTATTATCCTTAAGTTCCAGTAAGTGCCAAGTTTCTATGTGGTTGATTTTAAAAAAAATTTACCATTCAATGTCCCGGGCCTCAAAAACATGTTTAAATTTTAAATTTGATATTGTATTTTAACCATTTAATACAGATGCTTAACCAAAGCTTCTATACAAAATGTTTAAGAAACAAAATAAATTTTTAATATTTTACTATGAAATTATAACATAAAGTGTTAAAAACTCATTCTCCGCCCTGTCCTTAACCGCTTCTTGGTGAACTTAATTTGCCCGTTTCACTTATTATGTTACGTTATGTTCTAAAAAAAATTTATACGACATTGTTTGTACATACATATATACATTTCAGCTACTGTTTTTCTGTGGTAACTCTACGAAAATTTTTTTAAATCAAATTGACAAACATAAAAGTTGGTTCCTAATTTAAGACTATCTTCGCTCAGATATTCTTATTCTTACTGTAAATTTGTTAAATAGTGAGTAAAGGGAGATCTAAAAGTGAGGAAAAAGAGTAGATTCAGTGTATTTTCAGCTCAGTAAATTTTGGTTTTTCGATAGTGAGAGTTCGTATGTTTTTTCTCAAAAAGTTTAAAAATTTTGTAAGAAGTGTGCATCATTTTTCGCGTAATTTTTTTTTTTATTACTAAAAATATTATTTTATCTTTATATAATTAAATCAATAAGCAATTACATGGGATATCCACCAGTTTCAACTTTTTTTAAAAAAATTGCTATTTTCATTGTGATATTACTGTTTTTGCTACATTTCGTCATTCTCCATGTCATCATTCTCCGTCGTTTTTTGCAACATTTTATCATTCTCTGTTTAGTAACCATCCATTTGGTTTTTTTGTTGTTGTTAGTTTTGCTTGAACTATTTATCTTAGAAATTAAATTAAAAATTTAGTCTTAAAACACTAAAATCCAACATAAATTTTTAGGGCTGCCACCTGATTATTTTCGAAAATCTAATATAATTCTTACTTTTTTGACTTAATCGAAATTTTTGGTTTCAGAAACGCTCAAATAAACTTATTTTCAATTTTACAAGACTTTCAGTGTTGCCACCCGGTTGTTTTTTTCGTTAGTTTTGCTTAAGACATTTATTTAAAATATAATAAAATTTAGTCTTGAAACACTTAAATAAACTTTTAAAAAATCCAACATAAAATTAAAGGGTTGCCACCTGGTTATTTTCGAAAGTCTTATGTAATTCTTACTTCGTTTGACTAAATCGAAATTTTCGGCCTCAGAAACACTCAGATAAACTTTTTTTAAATTTTACATAGCTTTCGGTGTTGCCACCCGGTTTGTTTTTTGTTAGTTTCGCTCAAACTATTTATTTGAAATACAAAAAAAAAATTATTTGTTAAGATTTGGAAAAGTGGCAACTCTAAAATGTTTATTGCATTTTTCAAAAGTTTATTTAAGCGTTTTGTGACTTAAATTTATTTTAATTTTTTATATATTATTTAAGCGAATTTTTAAAAAAACAACTTATGGCAACGCTGAAAGTTTATTTTCATTTTCTAAAAATGTTCCAGAAGTTAAAGTGATAATTTTCTATGGCTCCAAGTAATAAAAAAATACAAAAAAATAGGTGGGGAAAAAAAAGCCATACATTTGTAAATTTTTCGGAGATTTACCCGTGAATCATTCTAGACCAGGAAGTTAAATTGAAGCTCAATGCTGTAGACCTTATAAAAGAGGCAAATCTAGCTTTTCACATATGTAAAAATATACATATCCCTTTCAGCGGCAAGATAGAAATGAAGGCTAAGTTTGCTACGAAATATACGTATTCAAAATCTTTTTGTCGATATTATGTTTGCTAAGCTGCCATACTCAAAAGATGAAAACCCTTCTTTAGGCGGTCTTGCGGAAGACAAACAAATCATGCAATAACGTTTAAAAAGCAACTGTTTAATGTTTACTTATAATACGTGAGAAACATCTGACGTTTTGAGCGGGAAAAAATATTAATTTGTAAAATAACTTCGTTTTAACGATATACAAGACTACGATCCTATCTATCATCAATGATTCTCATTGATTTTGTTTAGAGTTTAACGGAAGGGATATACAATGGAGTTTTTAAGTAGCCGAAATTTTTGCTAGCAAGCCCTTTTTCAATACTCAGAACTATCCTCACCTATAAACATGGAGTCAAATAATTATTTTACATCAACAAAAATTACAAGCGAATCCATTACAATAATTAACAATTTCCATATAAATGCACATATCATTTTACCAATGTTGTCATCGACTTTTCAAGGTTTCTTTAAAAAGAAAAGTTCATAAAAATGCTGATGCTACGTGTATTCAATGCTGCCATGTTATTATTGCCTCAGTCATGGTACGTACACATCCTTAACCACAAATGTAGTTGCAATCAATATATTGATTTCAATTTCACCACAAAAAGCATAAGATAAGTCCTGCTCTCTGCATGTTGTCTGCAATTGAAAGTGTTTTCTTGCTGTCTATCACAAGTCGACATGTTAATTAAGCATGACAGTAAAAACCACAAATTCTTTTTGCATGAGCAGTTTTCAATTCGTAAAACAGAACAACCAATCATTCAACCTACATTTTCATATGAAATGCTGAGTTTATAGAAAAGTTGAAGAAATCTCTTTTTTATGGAAAAAAAATATAAAATAAACTATGGTTCTAATCAAATCAAATTGCTTACTTTGTTGCAAGATTACTTTTAAGAGTCCCCCTTGAATGCCGGAACCAAAAATTAAAAGAAAAATGTATCCCTCACTTCGTTGTCATATATGGAAAGCATAGAAACTCAACTCCCATCATAGAATCATAAACAGTTTTAGGACAACTTTACTATCAATTTACTATCAAGGTGTTATAAAAATGCACCATAATTAAAAGAAACAATATCTGACACTTTTCGTGTGGCAAGTTCAAAGTAATAAATCGAAGTGGTAAGAAAAATTTACAAAAAACCAAGTAAATGGGAAAAAATATTGAATTTGTGCCAATGCTTTGGCAACGTTGTTCATTTGTGAATAATAAGGGAGACTAAAATGTCAGAAAAATTTAAAACAAACAACCCAAAGCACCTGATATTGTAAAAAATTTATGGAAACCCATTAGGAAAATTTTTCTTAAAATAATAATCCTCATATAGTAAAGTCATTTGGGACAGCGTTACCTGAAAAGTTTTCCGGGATTTTTAAAAAGTGGTTATTTTTATAGATTTCGATGTGCTCTCTGCGAATTTTGACTTTGCCACCTTATGTCAAATTGTCAAACAATATTTTTCTTTTAAAGTTATCTTTAGCGAGATATTTGCATTCTTAAGAGGAAGACATCTTACGAATGCTATTTTTATATCATGACATTTTCATCTCATGACATTTTTAAATTACGACATTTTTATCTCATGAAATTTTTTATCCCATGACATTTTTATCTCATGACATTTTTATCTCATGGCATTTTCGTGTCATAATATTTCCATCCCATGATATTTTTATCTCAAACAAATCTTATTCCAATTCCATTGATATGAAAATCACAAAAAATCGTATTTTAACAACGAATGGTACTGAGACCAAATTCTCCGGCATTATTAATTGTACGCACTAGAACAACCATACTGCCAAATTTGAGCTCAGTCGGTGACAACAAAATTTTCAGCTGATTCACTTGGCGTGTTATGCTTCCTATATATTTAAGTACTATTTTCTCGTGCAATACTAATAAAATGCTGCATCCAATCCAATCCAAAAGTTAAAGTCTTATGCATAAATGCAATACTAAAATCATAAAACTTAAAACTAATGGCACAGAGTCAGCGGCAAATGAAATGAAATTGCTGCTTGAATGGAATTTTAATTGAATGGCCAACGAGGTTGCCAACATTACTTTTTGGCTTAACAGAATTTACATTTTTTTTTTTTTCTCATTTTATTACTCATTTAACTACGTCGTTTGTTTGCTACACAAAGTGAATTACGGTGGTAATGCGCATGCGTGGCCTGACATTTAAGAGTAATAAGCCAGCCAAGTAAGCAGTAGCAACAGCAGCAACAACAGCAGTAGAAACACCAATAGCCCATGCCTTCATAGCTCACATAAATGTTAATTAAGACAAGATAAGCGTTGAGCTCCGATTTTAATGCTTTTTAACTGAAGGCAACAATTAACAATTTTTTTTTTTTAAATTTTATAAATATTTTTTTTTTTTTCAGGTTTTAAGTTAATAAAATATTGTGATATTTTTTCAAATCGTTCTAAGTGCAAAGATTTATTTATTCATGATTTTTTTTATGTTTTTTTCTCCAACAGGTGTCCGCTAGCGACCCAGATTGTGGCGTCAATGCAATGGTTAATTATACTTTGGGCGAGGGTATCAAACATTTGACACAATTTGAAGTGCGACCTGCTACGGGGGAAATTTGCGTATCTGGAGATTTGGATTTTGAAAAGCGCAGCTCATATGAATTTCCGGTTATAGCAACAGATAGAGGTGAGTTGGTTTTTTTATATATAGTTTTTTAAGAATTACTTTTATATTTTACAAAAAAAAAAGGACATATATTGAATTTCACATAAATTTTTTTGTAAATTCTTTTTATGTTTTGATTTTTTCATCTTTTTTAAAATTTTTATATTCTATTTCTATAACTTAATGTTATTATCAATAGTTTTATTTGTTCTAAGTTTAAAAAATGAAAAAATTATTTTTATTATTTCTTCTTGTAATTTTTGTATATTGCTGAATCTGCTTCAAATCTTTTGTTATGATTAATTTATTTGAATTTTATTACTTAACACTCGACGGGCAATATTTATGTTAAAATTTTAATTATAATTTTTTTTTTTTTTTTGTAATGTCAAAATTTGATGAGATTTGATGTTATGAAATTTTTATTTCATAAGATTTAGTGTATCCACTAGATATTTTGCAGTAATGAACTATTGCATGACTTATTGCTTGCCGAGTCGGGTGTAATTTACCATTTAACGACCTTTTTATTTTTTTTTCGTATTTGTTATATATTTTTGTTTTTTTATCTCATGACATTTTTATCTCATGACATTTTTGTCTCATGACATTTTTATCTCATGACATTTCTATCTCATGGCATTTTTTTTTTTTCTCATTAGAACCTGTTAAACTCTACCGCTAAATATGTCATCTCAAATCATATTAAACTCTTGACAGAAAATTATTCGGGTAACCAAACATTACTATAACGAAAGAACAAGAAAAGCTCTAGCAGCTCAACCCAAAGTTTTGCTCTTGCTCCATGGCATGATTTATTGCCCGTCGAGTCAGGGTGTAACTTATCATTTATCGAACTTTTTTATATTTTTTCTATTTTGTTTGCTTGTAGTTTTGTTTTTTTTATCTCATTTCACTTTTATATCATGATATTTTTATCTCATGACAATTTTATCTCATAACATTTTTATCTCATGACATTCTTATCTTATGATTTTTTATCTCATGACATTTTTATCACATGACATTTTTATCTCATGACATTTTTATCTCATGACATTTTTGTTTCATGACATTTTTATCTCATGACATTTTTATCTCATCGCATTTCTATCTTGTGACATTTTTTTGAATGAAATTTCATAAAAAATTAGGTATGTTTACTCGAAATTTAGTGTTCTTCACTTGTATATCTTTGTAATGTTTTCTTGTTTTCTTAAATATTCTGGGTACTTTTTTAGTTTTTTTTTAGTGATTAATGTATATATTTTGTAGTTATTTTTTATCATAAATTAGTTTTTATTAATTTTTTATTATTTATTTAATAATATTTATATCATTTGATTTCTTCTTTCTAGGTGGTCTCAGCACCACTGCTATGGTGAAAATTCAGCTGACCGATGTCAACGACAATCGCCCTGTCTTCTATCCACGCGAGTACAATGTTTCATTGCGTGAATCTGCCAGCACTGCCGCCACTGCCACGCCCATAGTCTCTGTGGTAGCTACCGATCCAGATTCAGGACGCTTTGGTGCCGTATCCTATCGTATTGTTGCCGGTAATGAGGCGGGAATATTTCGCATAGATCGTGCTAGTGGTGAAATTTTTATAAATCGTCCTAATATGCTATCGGTGCGTACACAACCCATACATACATTAAATATTTCGGCCAGTGATGGTGGTGGACTACGTACCTCCATGGATGCTGTAGTATTTTTGAGTATTATCGATTCAACACAACGACCACCGATTTTTGAGAAACCACGCTACAATTATCATGTAAAGGAGGATATACCACGTGGTACAGTTGTGGGTGCGGTGCTAGCAAGCAGCAGTGATTCAGGTAAGCAAACATTGGGAAAATTTTTGCGCTTTAATGCAGATTTGATTTTTTTGACAAAAAAATTGTATAAATTGTGTTCCAAAGAAAATAACTCACTAACAAGAGTTTGCCTTTTGAATGAATATTTGGCGCATTTTTGACTTCCTGATTTAAATTGAAATTTAAAACTTTTGTGCAAAATGTAAGGCAAATGTCATGTAAAACGAAATACGTCAATTTGTAACTCTTTGGTTCATACAAAATTGACTTATGCAATTTTCTCGAAATTCTTTTGTACAACTGAAAAATCTCAAAGTAATGAGAATCTCGTTAAAATGATTATTTAGAATACGACTTTTTTTTAAGAAATTGGCTTACAAAAAACTTATATATTTTTTCAAAGCACAAATCTTCGTTACACGCGGTTTGCGCTCCTCAGAAGAAAGAAAAAAAGCGAAAAGTGGAGACCTACTCTAAAATAAATACCCTCCAACTCAGTTGAGTGAGCATTCATAAGTTCAATGATTTGGAAACAAATATCTGCACATTTGATCGACAGCACAGACGATTTTCGCCAAACGGCGCAAACAACAGCAACACAACGACGGCGATGTTAATAACAACAAACAAATGAACGACTAAGAGACAAGAGCACACTAACAGCGGGGTAAACAAAAGGGTCCTTGCAAAAAAAAAAAAATCTTCCTTGGCACAACAGAAGTCTCAAACCCAAATTTAAATATTTTGTTTGCAGTTTTTTTTTTTTTTCCTTTTTGCTTTTGACCCTTTCAGTCAACTTAAATTGCTTTATATGGTCAATTGAAATGTGTTTTTTTGTTGTTTTTGTTTTATGGGCAACAAAATTTCAACAGAAATCGCCACTCATCATCAATAAAGCAACATCACACAATGCAACAACGCAACATAAAACCGCCGCTGTTGTATGCAAACAATTTTTTGGCACTGCAGCACTGCAACTGCTGCTGCAGCGCGTGGCTTTGCCTGACTGACTGTTTTGTTCGTCATATGCGTCTGACTCAAAGCTGTGTCAATCTTTGTGATTTTTATTTTTATTTTTTTTTTGGAGAGTGGGCCAACGGCACACAAAGCCAGAAAAACAAAAAGTGAACTTTTGAAAAAACACAATCCATCCTTATGCTTCAAATTTTAATGATCCACTTTTTTGACTTTTGCTGAGTCGTCCTGAACTGTTGATGTTTTCATCTTTTTTTTTTTCCTTTTTGGCATTTTTGCGCTTTTGCCAAAATGGTTTCTTTTGTGAGTTTTAACCACATGATATTTATTTAAATGATTTCACAAAATTTTGTATTCAATTGAATTCTGCATTCAAATTAAATTTGTGTTAAAAGAAAAAAACAACAAAAGAATTCATTGACGTTTATTGTGAATTGAAAATAATTGAACAAATATATATTTTTATAAAAATATATTATATCGATATAAAATCGTCTTATCGCAAATTATCGGAAAACTTTGAAAATTTGGTTACTTAACTTAAAAGTCGATAAAAAGTTGTTTAGTATATAACAATTCTTCAAATAGTTTAATTATAATTAATTATAATTATGATCGAAACAGAAAGTCCAAAGAAGAAATAAAAACTATTTGAAAACGTCATGAAATAAGTAAAAGTCAAAAATTATCGAAAAAGTCCTTAACTATCCAAATCCTTCAAAGAACATAATTAAGATCAAAAGCTTTTGAAATACACATTTATTGAAAAATTTGATACATTTTTTCATCCGCCATACATTTACTTCGAAAGCACTGTATAAATTTTTATTGGGAAAATTTTTAGAAGTTGAAACTTTTCAAAAGTTATGGAATAAAATTAACTTGAACCATCGACATCCATACAAATATTATAAATGCGAAAGTAACTCTGTCTGTCTGCCTGTCCGTTACCTTTTCACAACTAAGCTGCTGAATGGATTTAGATGACATTTAGTATGAAAATAGTTTCAAAGCCTAGGAAGGACATAGGTTAGACCTTTTTTAAATCTTTGATAAGTATTCTAGAGGAAAAATATCAATGATGGACTATCACTTAGCTTAAACTTATACTTAGTTTTTTGGTTAAACCAAAGGTTTCCGAAGGTCAGCCGAAGTCTTCATAGTCAAAACTAAGAATATCTATGGAACACTACAGGAAATAAATCTGTGGTGAACCATCAATTAGCCTTTATTGTTAGTTCTCTGGTAAATCCAAATGTTCGCGAAGGTCAGCCGAAGGCTTCATAGTAAAAACGAAGATTATCTAGATAAACTTGAAGAAATAAATCTATGGTGAACTATCAACTAGCCTTTAATGATAGTTTTTTGGTATACCCAAAGGTTCGCGAAGATCAGCCAAATGCTTTATAGTCAACACGAAGAATATCTAGGCATAAGTAAGGAAAAATATTTGTGGTGGACTATCAACAAGTCTTAACTGATAGTTTTCTGGGAGAACCGTAGGTTCCCAAAGATTTCATAGTTAAAACGAAGAATATCTAGGTACACTAGAGGAAAAACATCTATATCGGAATACCAACAAACCTTAATTGATAGTTTTCTGGGACCCCCCAAAGGCTTCATAGTTAAAACAAAGAATATCTAGGCATATTAGAGGAAAAATAGTTGCTTGAGATACCTGAAATGTATTCTAATGTTTTTCGACACTTGGAATTTTACCGATATTTTAGATTTATTTCGATACTTTTGGAATTTTACGATACTCTTGGACTTTTACCAATATTTAAGACGTCCTCCGATACTTCAAGCATTTAACCGATTTCCTCGATGTATTCCAATATTTTTCAATTCTTTTGAACTTTTACCGATATTTCAGATGTTTTTCGATACTTTTAGACTTTTAGTTTTTTAGATGTTTTTTGATACTTTTGGGTTATAATCGATATATAAGTTGATTTCCGATATTTTTGGATTTTTACCGATAAAGAGATAGCAATTTTACTAAAATTAGTAAAATCATATAGTCAACATAAACCATTTTAGGTAGCAATTTTATATAATTACATAAAATAAATATATGCAGCATTTATTTTTGGAACATTATTTTATAAAATAGTTTTCCGTATTATTGCTTTCTTGCTTAAAAACATAAATTAGTCACAAACAAATAGTACGACCCCTATTGAAAGACAGGCTTAAGGTTAGGCGTATTAGATAGCCACGAATAGTACGACCTCTAACGGAAGGTTTGCTTGAGATAATTAATGTTAGATGGCCACAAATATGTAGACCATAGCAGTCTTTATCTTGGTCTTGGTCTTGCAAAAATATCAGCGTCTTGGTCTTGGTCTCGCAAAATTACCATCACCAAGAACAAGACCAAGGCTAATTTTGCTCATCACTACTTATTTTTAATCGAAAAACTTACAAATCCAAAATAGCGATTAGTTTTCATGGAAAAAGAAAAAAGAAAAACAAATGAAAATCCAAAATAACAATTATTTTTAATTGATTTTTATCTTTGTTTTCGAAAATGGCCTACAGTTCTGGAAATTTAATAATTATGTTTTTACTATCAGTTTTATGTCATATCAAACCACCTACTTAAGACATTATTTCCTCTTACTCTTTATAGGTAGTCGCGGCGTAGTTCGTTATTCAATATATTCTGGCGATCCTGAAGGATACTTCAGCATTGATGCTGTAACAGGAAACATACGCATTGCCAATACATTGGATCATGAGACAAAACCACAAGTATTGCTAAATATACAAGCGACGAGTGGTGATCCGCCAGCATATGGGCATACGCAGGTAAGCGCATACTTTAGCACTTCCATAAATGACATAGAATTCTAGCACTCTGCAGCAAATTAAATTTCTGTGAACAATTCAAAAGTTTAAGCATAATTTAAATCAATTTCAACACTTATTTCTTTTGTATTTTTACTCCTGCTCAGGTCAATATTGACATCGAAGACGTCAATGATAATAAACCCGAATTCGAAGCACTTTCCGTGCGCATTTCCGTGCCAGAAAATGTTGAACTCGGTACACCATTGTATGCAGCAAATGCACATGATAAGGATTCAGGCAAAAGTGGTGAAGTAACATATAGTCTCACGATGATACCAAGTAATCTGCAACAGCAACATCAGCAGCAAAGTACAACAAATCTCAGCAGCACACAAATGATGTCCTACCATCAGTTGCAGCAGCAGCAACAGCAATATGGTAATACCTATGCTGAAACAGCAGGAGTAGCAGCAACATCATATAGTATACGCCAGAAACTGGCTGCTGCTGCCAACACATATGCAACATCAATGGGTAACTACTTGTTGCCTGCTGCAGCGGCCGCAGCAGCAGCTGCTGCAACAGCTGAACTTGAACAGGGACTTTTTGCAATCGATGCACGTTCGGGACATTTAACATTGTCACGACATTTGGACTACGAAACATCACAGCGGCATTCGTTAATTGTCACTGCTACGGATTCTGGTGAACCGCCGCTATCAGCTAATTTAACTATTCTGGTTGAGGTACAAGATGTCAATGATAATCCGCCAGTGTTTGAACGAAATGAATATTCAATTAAAGTACTCGAATCGATGCCGATTAATTCGCAGGTAAGTCTAAGAAGGACAATGCTATGTTTGTTTTAAATTTAAATGAAGCTTAAAAGTTAAGAAAATTAAGGAAAGATGCAATTTTTGAAGTTGTCCTTCAACAAAACAAAAGACTTGAGCAACGAACTTGCTAACTAAGCTTAAATGAAACATTCTATAAATCAGCAAGTTTTTAGACGATTTTATTTACAAAATTTATAAAATTATTTTTTTTTTTCATTGTTTAGCACATTTGCATATATTTGGCATACACTAACATTTGTTTGTATATCCACGAGTTTTTTTTAATGTTCTGCAATAGGACCCAACCTCACTTTATTGTATTTTCTTATGCGCTCAAATTGTTAAAATTTCGTATGTCCAACATAAATCACTCAACATCAATTTGAATTGCTTTTGATTGACTACAAAAAGTGACAGCTTGACATTTTGTTGTTTTCTTAAGCTGCTTGCTTACTAACTGCTTTTTTGCTAACGTTTAAATTCAGCTAATGATTTTCTTGATTCTATCAAAATTCGCAATAATAATGTTTAGTTTTTGAAACAATGAGAAACTAAAAAATATGTTGGTAATTGGAACGCCCATTGGTTATTGAATAAAATTTACTCAGAAACTTCACTACGCACTAAAAAATTATAGTTTACTTTTCTTACTCTTGATTCGCTTTAGAATTGATTTTAAACTTTTTTGGAAATAAATCCTGTTGTTATTTCCAAAACATTGCTGAAGAAAAGATGATCAAGAAATATTTACTAGCATGATCAACCCCTTAACTTCTAACTTTGTTTTCTTTTTATGAAAAATATTTTGAAAAATCATAAAAGTAGTCCGGAGAGAGTTTTTTGTAATTTTAGTAGTTAAAAAATACTAAAAACATACACTTTCTAACTTTTTTTAGTCTTATTCATTACCCTTCCAGAATAGCTCAGAACATAAACATCGGTAAAGAAATGTCCAACTAATGGACAATTTGGTGGAGCAGGTTTGGCTAATTTGGGTTTTTCTCCTGAAAACAATTTCAAAATTTTTGTTATATTTTATGGATTTTGACCTGGAACGAAACTACGAAATTCTAACAAAACCCAAGAGGTCAATTTTTATTGCGCTAGACATGAAATTTCTGAATTGTGTGATAAAAGCTGTAAATTTTTCATATTTCAGAAAATATGATCCAAGAAAAAATTCTGCATTAATAACACGGTACAGCAAAATTAAAGTTCATAAAAACTCAAGGAGTTTTGAAAAGTGTTTTGAGAGTATCTTGCTTGATCTCCATAACGCGAACAAGCTAACCGTTTTTTACGTCAGGTCAGGTCTTCCGTAAAAGAGACTTAGAAGTTATTAAGAGTGTTACCTTTGGCCTGGCCACAAATTAAATACCCTACACTGCAGTACTGCTTTCAGTACAGCAATTTGAAACTTTTGCTCATATAAGAGGTGATACGTCCTCTTACCTGAGTTCGGCTAGTTTTTTCTCAGAGCATTTACTTACCTTTGTGACTGAGTAAAATTTGGTTGGATCTCAAAAGACGCTTTCAGCATGAAATTTTAAAACTTTTTCTTATAAGGGAGGTGCCACGCCCTCCGGTTAGGGTTTACTTAGTTTCTTCTTAGAGTGTGCACCTATCGTCCCTAGTACTTATGTGTATTTTGGTTGCATTATAGTTAATAATGCCCATAAAATAGCATTTTTACTGCGTTCCCCAAATACCCTGCAAAAATTGGAGAAAATTCAACAAAGGGGCGGTGCAACCCCATATAAAAAACACCATTATAGCTATATCTATTCACCTGTAGAAGTTATTATTACAGAACTTTGAACGCAAGAGTATTCTACAATCACCAAACGTCTAACAAAAATTGGGAGAAATTGAACAATGGGGGCGCTGCACTTCTCCCCTCCCCCCCAATAAAAAAAAAACTGTTGCAATATATTACCATTGCGCCTAGTGTAGCTATTATTTTAAAATCTGAAACAATTTTCATAGTACTGCGAACATTTTTTGCAAGAAATTGCGAGGACTTAAACCTTACGTGTTGTCAACAAAAAGTACATATTTTCTTTCAATGTCCATCTTTGGACATAGTTTTTTAGTTCAATGTACAAAAATAATACAAATTTCAAAGTTAGAAGAAATTGCAGTTCTGTCCAAATTGTTTGTGGCAACATTAGGTAACACAGATATAACCAATATATATTTTTGAAAAGCTTATACATCGAGGCGATTGTGGTCTTTTTACCATAAAACTTACTGAAGTTAAAGCGCTTGTCGGAACAAAAATTTTTAAAATTATATTATATAAGCCGTTCAAAATGACAATGATGCAACTCCAAAGCGAGGCAAAAGTAATGTGATATAAATTATGACCATAATGATCGGTCATTTGATCGATATCAACTTAATTTTAACAATTCCATGTCATCAAGTAAATTTTTTGTGAAAACATAAAACAATTTTATTCATCCCTAACAAAATGTCAGCCAATTAATATTATGAAATTACTTTTGCCTCGTTTTGGAGTTGCACCATTGTCATTTTGAACGGCTCATATTAAAAATATCAACTGTGAAACAAAATGAATGAACATAAAAATAAATTTTTGGAGGTAAATGAACATATTTGAACCCTCCTGTATGCAAGAAATTTAAAGTTAAAATTTTGAATTTATCACGTCTAGCGCCGTAATTTAAGGTACTGTCCGCTATCTGCTGAAGTATAATAATAATAACTTTAAAGCCAATTTCACAAAAAAACCTGAACTGAAGCAGAAAACCGCATAGCATATTCGTATTAAGGAGACCGAAGTACACTAAAAACACTTTTAAAAAATTTATGGATTTCAAAAACTTCAAAATTGTTGCACAGTGTAATTATGGTTAAAACAAAGTGGTATTTGCTATTTACTCCTAGAAAGCAAGTAAATTTTGTAGACAATATGAAATAATGAGAATTTTCCACATTAAAAAAACTAAACCAAATTCTATACAATTCCGCTGATTAAGAAAACTTTCACTGAAATAATTTATTTGCAGCAGCAGTAAAAAAAGAAGAAGAAAAAATCTAACTATATAGTTTGATCGAAAAAATTCCCGCCAGGGCAATTAACCCATTGACCAGCAGCAAATCAACAACAATGTTGATGCTACCCAGCAAAGAAGAGTGACTTCATTGCAAAGATAAAAATCGTGTCTTTCAATGCTATAAAAATGGGGGGAAAACTGAAAATGCTTGCAACTTTTGGGAAAATTGTTTTTTTGGTTACCAACTTCATTGTTAGCCAAGTTAAATTGGGTTAAAATGACCAAAATTAGCCAAAAGAAAGTTTTTAATAAGCCACGCTTTTTATTCCTACCGATGCTGCTGCCGCTGTTGTGGGCAGGAGTTTTTTGCATTCAGTTTGTGGCAAGGCAGGCAACATGGAAATGAAAGGTTGCTCTCTACAAATAAGGTTAACAGTGGTCAAATGTTGTAATAGTGCGACGATGAAACAATAAACCAAAAAACAGACATTAATAGGCAAATCACTGTTGTCAAAGATTTAAGGTAGCAATTTGAAAAAAAACTTAAAATAAACAGTAGCTCTTTGTCAATAAACAAAACAAAAAAATTCTCATTAGTGGGAAAATTTGTACACAGTTAAAATTAAACTATTAAATTCTGATAAAAAGTAGGTAAATTGAATTCTGTCACGCTGAGTGACGCTCATGTCTTCAACGGTTTTCAACAACTATCCGGCTTTTCGCGTACATTTTTGCTTCATAAAACAGAAAAATTTTTTTCTGAATGTTGTTCCCTTTTTAGCCACATACATTCAGCAATATTGTACAGAATATCAGCAACAAAACAAAAAAAAAAAAAACGGGTGTACCAATCAACCGTTTCCATTCATTGTTGCCCATCGTTGTCGTCGTCGTTGTTTGTTGGTAGTTAAACATGATATGGTAATAAAGTCAAAATAGACAGTAAAAACAACAACAAAAACCAGCACAATGCAACAATCACAATAACAACAAAAACAACCATATGAAGACAACATGCCAAGTTAGAGAGTCACAAACTTTGTTGCAGCAACGACATTTACAACGGTAACAACTTTTTTTAATGAAATTTTTTATTTTTTTGCATTCATGTTGCTGCTGATGACACAGTGCCGAATACAGTGAAATAGTTCTAAAAAACCAAAAAATAAAATTATAGCAATATCACTACAGTATATCCACCTTCATATACATATGTAGTATATATCTCTGATGTTTGGACAAAAGTAACATCCTGAATTAAAAATGAAAAATACCTGGCAATTTCTAGTTTATGGGTTCTCCATTGTGTTGCTGCAATATTTCGCATATCATTAATTTTTCGTATTTTTGATAGGGTAGCACCGGAAGATATGGCACTTTTTTTGTTAAACTACTATAAAGCCAGAAATAAAAGAGAAGGAACTTCACACGAATTTATTCTTTTATCAATTTAAAACAAAAAAAAGTACTTCAACTTCTTCATTACAAAAAAATAATGCTAAGTACCGAATCACCCATGATATCGAGCCATTTCACACAGATTAATTTGCCATAGTAAGTGTCCTTTAAGTTTTTGTTGCCACAAGTGTTGCATATGTTCACATATAATGTTAATGTTTCAAGTATCCTCATACAACACTTTACGCATTGGATTCAATCATCTTTTTTAATGGTTTTTCCATATTATTCTCCGCATCCAACACTTTTGTTTTCGCCAAAATCTTCAAGCCCATTAGATTCATCTTGCAATAAAACATTTTCATTAGCTTCATCCGGACGAAGCATAGCTAGGACCACATTTTTGGCAGACTTAAGAACACTCGCTGTTTGTCTCGTGCTCGGCTTAGAATTTTTCAATGTCGTTGATACAGTCGCGATTTCACTTTTCAGGGTTTTCTAAAAGAAGTCTCAAATTAATCAAATAAAAATTAAAAAACTATCATTGAAGGTCCGACCTGACTAAAATTATGCTGCTTTGTTGTGCACTGAAGCACTTCACTTGATTTTCCTCAGTGCAATCCAGAAAAACCATTAGAAACACTTATATTTATAGGTGTTTATTTAGTTTCTAAAACCCAATGACAAAGATAAAGCTCTAAATAAGAACATATTTGCTCCCAAATATCTTATGACATGAAAATGGAAACATGGCTCCAGAACTATATCATCCGCAGCGTTTGGGTGCCATTTCTCCTTTTCGGTATACAGGGTGTATCATATAAGGCTACAAAACTTCTGCGAGGTGATAGAAAAAGCCTAGACTATCAAAACATTGCACCTGAGGGGTGTCTAAAATGAAATCCTGAGGAGTTTTTGGGTTAAAACTGATTTTCTGACTTGTTTTATAAAAAAAAAATTAATTAATGCTTTAGACAAAATATTTCTATAAGAAAGTTTTAGTTAATTGTGTGAGCATTTTAAGAGTGTATTTGGCTTATAGATCTTAAAAGGAAATTGATATTTTATAAATTCTTTGGAGTCTTCGTTAAATTTCTTTTAATACGATAGAACATTTATCAGACCAACTATTTTAATTTGAGGTTGGAAAAAATTTTTTCGTTTAATCCTCAAACGGATTGTTCTTGAAAAGTATTGTATTTTTTTCTGACCTTAATTAAAACTAATAAGGGTGTAACCTTTTGCCTGGCCAAACATTAAATACCCCACACTGCATTATTTTGAAAATTTCGCCTATATGGGAGTTGCCACGCCCACTTGTTTCCTAGTGTCAGAGTGAAATTTGGTTGGATTATCCCGAAAAACGTTTTCAGTATAACATTTTGAAGCTTTTGTTTATGTGGGAGGTGCCACGCCCTCTTGTCCAAGTTCGTCTAGTTTTAGCTCAAAGCGTGTTTTTATAGTCTTTAGTATTTGAGTAGAATTAAGTTCGATTATCTCAAAAAAAGCTTTCAGTATAGCATTTTGAAGCTTTTGCTTATATGGGAGGTGCCACGCCCTCTTTTCCAAATTCTCTCAGTTTTTTCTCAGAGCTTGCGCCTACAATTCGTAGTATTTATATGAATTTTGTTAGCATTGTCGTGAAAAATACTCCAAAAGTTGGATTTTGAATATATTTTTTGTATGGTAGGCGTGTCCGTTAATCAATTTCACTCATTTTCAATCCCACGAGCTTACTTTTTCGACAAATCCAACGTACAAAATTTACTTGATTTATTTTGGTTAGTTTTCCCGTAAAAAATATTTCCACACACAGCCAGCCTGCCAGCGAGCAAAACAGACGGACATGGCTATATCGACTCAGGAGGTGACGCTGATCAGAAGTATATATACTTCTTCTCTGCGTTACAAACGGAAGGACAAAGTTAATATACCCTGGGTGTAGGGTATAAAAATTAGTATGACAAATGCAATACCGACATGAAGGAAATTTAACGAAAATTAAAAAAAAAATTATGAAAAGGTAATGATTTTTGGTTAACTGGACATTTTTTTAATCTAAAATGGCCGCCAAAGTAAAAAATTAGAGAAAAAATCAAATATCAACATTAAATATCCAGATCTTTGCGAAATCCTTTTATAAACCAAATACATTTTTAGCAACTCCTACAATTAGCTAAAACTTTTTAATAAAAATGTCTTCTTTATGCGTACATTTTAGAGTCCCTTGCTTGAGCCAGTTTTTGTTAGTTCAGGCCTCCTTTATCACCAAGTATTGAAATTGCAAGGGGCGCCATATCTCTTGATGGTACCACTTCTCCCAGGCTTATCCTACTCAGTAGAAAAAAATTTTCAATTGGAAAATACAAAAAAGGCTCAAACTAATCAAACGACCCTCGAATTTTTATGTTCTGAACTATTCTGAAAAGATAATGAATCGGCCTAAATTATAAAGTATATTTATATAGTGGTATTCAAAAAAAAAAACTATCTTAAGTAATTTTTATGAATAAAATTACAAAATAGATCATGATCTTATCTCTAGATCTCCCAAAATATATCTTGTTTACAGAAGACAAAATTATCTTTCGTATGAAATAAAAAGCAAGATAGTACCTTTAATGTTTTAGAGTAATGATATTTTTAGTTTTTCAAAATGAAAATGAATATCTAGAAAAATCGTTTTGAAACCATAATTTTGCCTAATGGATTTAACCGAATTTTGGGTTCTCAAAGCTGTGGTAGAAAAATTTTTGTTTTTTGCTTTGAGTGTGTAAGTTTTAGTTTTTGAAATACATTTGTATGTTAATCAGTTGGCGGTCATCAATCTTACCAAAGCAATGCTTCGAAATGCATCAAATCAGTTGCTCAACTTGCTTAGAACTGTTGTTGCCTGCTGCTGTTTATAATTCTTCATCTAATTTCGTGATGCTCCAGAGAGATCCCTATAACTGTAACTTGCTGCTGCTGCAATCTATTGCTTTACTTTAGTTTAAGTCTATTTATTGCCCGAGCAACCCGCTCGCTTATCCGTCAGCATTTGTTCTTTCTTCTCTGATCCAACTCAAACTAAGAAATGTCTTAAACGATTCGTTATGCTACGCAGCAAACAGCATAAACTCCAATCCACCGAACTGACTGACTGACATAAAACTGGAAGACATCAAATGTTGCTTGTGCCACTGATGTTGATGTTACTGCTCCGATTGCTGCTGCTGCTGCATTAAATGTCTCATTTTTACTGATCTTATAAGATTCTTCATTTAAGATAAGAACGCTACTTAAAGGAGTGATTTTTAGAGGTAGTTAATCAAATTAATGTGCCGCATTTAGTTAGCAGCATTAGAGCTGCAGCAGAAGAATGTTGATGAATGACGAAAAATCGTCTAACGCATTAACATAACATGAAAGAGATTTTCTTAAAAAAAGTTTGAATAGTATGAATGAAATCCGCTGCATAGAAAGCGTAAAGAGCTTCGCTGAAAGTCGAGATTTATAATTTATCCCAGTGGGAGTTGATAGTATTTTATATTTCCTTGAACAATATTATATGCCTTACTAAACATAAGCTGACTTTTGTTTTCAAAATCAAACGAATTTGCGAATGATTATTGTTTTGAAGCCTTTCCATACCTAGCGTAGTAAGATTTTACTCTTTTGGACTTAGCGAAAAAGACTGAAAAAAATTTAAGTTTTCAAATCTTCAAAAAATTATAATTCCTAAATCGCTAAAGATACCACCTGGGATTTGGACTTATATGAAAGAAAGTTATATCTTCTTTACACTAAAGTATTTTAGAAGCTCAAAAAGTTAGGCAGTGTATCACTTTTATTAATCTTCTTTTTCTCAAATAGCAGAAAACTAGCTTTTTACTTATTTCCAAATTCACAACCTTACCCAAATGGGTCATTGCATAAAAATCGATTCAGAAATGTTTGAACAATCTCGTGAGCAGATTCATTGTATATTTTAAAATCATAATTTCCAGAGAGTAACCAAGCCCACCTTTGTCAACGGCATCTATAGCGATAAACTTCCTCAAAAAATTTTGCCTTTTCATTTAACAAAATGGATCATAACTTCCTGAAATATCCATTGAAGTTACTTCGTGTCTTCGATTTCTTCTGATGCGTTACAAAACAAAAATTTATTTTCAAGTCCCTAGCTAATTCTGATTCCCTTACTTATCCTCGCCGTCCCTAAGAAAAAAACTTGCCCTCACTTTCGCTTATAGTCTAACTACTCCGTTTGACAAGGTCCCCAGACTTTTTAGGGCCACAAATTCCTCTGGAGCTTGGATTTCACTGCCTCAGACTTAAACTACCTCATGTGACAAGGTCATCACAGGGTCGGAAAGACTTTTTATGGTCACGAGTTCCTGTGAAGCTTGGTCCAATGGTTTTGCTGACTGACTTCACCGTCTCAGATTTAAACTACACTGTTTGAACAGATCCTCACAGGCACGGAAAGACTTTTTAGGGTCATAAGTCCCTGTGAAGCTTAGTCCAATGGTTCTACGTCCTGACATCATTTCCTAAGATTTAAACTACTCCATTTAAAAAGGTCCTCACAGGATCGGAAATACTTTTAGGGTCACAAATTCCCGTCAAGCTTAGTCGAACTGTTCTACTGCCTGACTTCACTATCTTAGACATAAACTATTTCGTTTGACAAGGTCCTCACAGGCTCAGAAAAACTTTTTAGGATCATAAATTCCTGTAAAGCTTAGTCCAATGGTTTTTTATTGCCTATGATTTCTGCCTTAGGCTTAAACTACTTGAAGTATGATAATTTTAAATTGAACTAATTAAACAGTCATGTTTGCAATGTTTCAACAACAGACGCAAGCAAGTGTTAACATGGAAATTGATTACATATGTTTCGGCTACTGCCACATACATATTTATATATTTTCATATATAAACATGTATATAGCCTCATCTACTTGGTTTGACAAGATTCATACATGCTGGTCCAACGATTCTACTTACTTCGCTCACTATCTTAAGCACCAGTCTGAATGTGTGGTGTCCTAGAACACGCTTGGATTGGTATTGCGTAGCAAGTTGCACTTCTCTGCATACTGTTGTAATTCAGATTCGCTCCGATATTGATTATTTACTTCCACTGATCCGTATTGATCCTGCAGTACTTAGATGATTTATTTTTTCTGATATTTTACCACTTTGAAAATATAATTCCACTGCTCTTGGTTGATCCCTTAGCACTTTGTTGGTTTATTTTCACTGATTCTTGTTGATCCTGAGGCACTTGGAATGATCCTGAGGCACTTGGAATGTTTGTCTTCACTGATCCTTCTAGATCCTGTAGCACTTTGATAATTTGCATTTTTACTAAGTTTTACTTTTTATTATTTAAAATTGTACTGCGACCTGAAAGTTCTTTTGTACAGGCTCTTTCCCTATCAGATTAGTTCCAGACTATCTATAAATCTTGTCACTGCCATGGGATTAATTAAACCTATGTTTGTCATTTGGATCTAAAATTTTGGCACACAGGTACTTAATTCCGCTTCTCAATCGCAGCAGGGCAAATACATAGCACTGCTGTTTCCAAGTCCTCTAAGCAGAGTCTACAGTAATCATCGTCTACAAAACCCATCTTTTTTAGGTGATAATTGAGTTTATAGTGACCTGTCATTATTTCATTGTACGTTTTTATATTTTTTCTACTGAGATTTAAAACGAATTATCTTAATACGTTTTGGATTGATTAACATTTCTGCTTGTCGTATGCCTTCCTAGGATCTTCAGTGGTCAGTCAGGCTGCTCTCTTTCCTTTTCCAAATGAAGTTAGTTTTAAAGCTGTTGTTTACTCCGCAGAAGGGTTTAGGGCCTAAAAAAGAATTGCGTGCACCTCTCTTGGCCAAGCAATCAGCCCTTTCATTGCCTTCATGCTCGTCGTACCTTGGTATCCAAATAAGAGTAACGTCGTTCCTCCCGGATAGGACTTGAAGAAGTTCAAAACACTCCCAAAAAAGCTTTGAGTGCATTGAGTCACTTGTAGTCCCCATGTTTTACCATACAGCCTTTGGCAAGTGTACGGTAATTTTAAGGCTTTATTTATTTTGTATGATAGAAGACGGTTTTAAGTTAGACTTTTATCTAGGATTACTTCTAAATATTTTATCTCCTCAGAAACTGTTAGCACCGTTTTTCCTAAGCTTAAAACTTTCTACTCCGGGCAAAGGGCACCAGTGTGATTTTACAAGGGTTAATTTCGAGTCCTTTCTCTCGGCACCAGCCCAGATCTAAATTGAGAGCTAGTTGCATTTGTTCAGTTACGGTAGAGTCAAACTTTTCTCTAACCATTATGATCAGATCGCCAGCAAAGCTTTGGACCTCGAATTTGTGATCATCGAGAATTTTTTGTAGTTCGTCGATGACAAGTATCCATAGAAGCAATAGAGGCCTCCCTGGGGGCATCCGTTAGTTCTCGTAGTTAGTTTTTCTGTACCCGCTTCATTGATGAGTTTCCTGTTTTTAAGCATGTTGAGGACCCAATCAATGAACACTTCGGGTATCCCTTATCTAATCAATGCTTCTGCAATTGACTTAAATGACGTGTTGCCAAAGGCTCCCTGTATGTCAATAGATGAACAGAGAGCTACTTTCTTGTCCCCCAAAGCCTTCTCGATTTTGATCGTGAGGCTATGTATGGTAGTTTCAGTCGATTTACCTGATTGGTAAACATATTGTTCAAGATGTAAAGGTGAAGCCACGAGGTACACACCTATGAGATACCGATCTAACATTTTCTTCATTGTTTTGAGAAGAAATGAGGTTAGACTTATAGGCCGATAGGCTTTGGGGGTGTGGTCCACCATTTTCCCTACTTAAGAAATGAAAGCAAAATGGGCTTTTGTCCAATCTTCAGGCACTAATCCTAGTTCTAGTCTTAGTCTGAAGATATTAGTAAGAATGGGTGCCAGTACATTTATATCTATAAAATTAATTTAAAGTTGCGCTTACTTGATTTCTCTGTTTAATGGCTTATCTACGAATAAACAAAGGCTGATCCAGAGATATGATTCTTATTCACTATTCTTTACAAATAAATCCAATCCACACTAAACTAAACCAAACCTATGCACTTATATGACAATAGTAAATCGCTTAAGAAATCAATCTGTATACAAGAATATATTAAATCTCCTACCTATTTTATTTTTTACAGATTCTCCAAGTGACCGCCATCGATTTGGACACGGGCAACAATGCACGCATCACATATCGCATTGTCAGCAGCAGCGGCAATTTCACTGGCACTAAAATACTACCCACTACAACAGGCAACAACCCAAAGGCACATACAACAATGAAAATCATTCCCAGCAGCAGTGCCTCACCTTTGGATGTTGAAATTTCGCAGCTTTTCGGTATTTTTCCAAATAGCGGCTGGATTTATTTGCGCGGTTCACTGGATCGTGAATCACGTGATCGTTATGAACTCAGCGTATTGGCAAGCGATAATGGAACACCAGCGGCCCACGCACGCACTCGTGTCATTGTCCACGTGCTCGATGCCAACGATAATGATCCACAATTTTTGCGTTCCTCCTATGAATTTGCCATCGAAGAGAATATGCGACGTGGTTCGCTAGTGGGTGTAATTGGCGCAAGTGATTTGGATTTAAATGAAAATGCGGCAATACGTTACAGTTTGATACCATCGAATACGAGTTTCCAAGTCAATCCAGTTACAGGTGAGTGAAGAATTTTCCATAAAATGCTTCTTCATTTTTATGAAATTTCAAAAACAAAGTGATATATGAAAAAATATTCATTTTGTTGCTGCACCCGCTGCTTTTTCTTTACCTCTCTTTTCAACCGCACACATTTTTCAATTTAGAAAGTTTTCCCGCAAAATCATTGGAAAATTAAATATTTCCTTTGAACATACATTAACGTCACTTACGCTACGTAACCGATCACAACATTTCTAACAACTCACTCAGCAACGGCAACAGCAACGTCAATTGGCAATGGCAACGGCAACCATGACCCATGGTCATCCATTACTGTTCTACTTTTTGTCATCGTCGTCGTCGTTGTCGTCCATTCATAGGAGTAGTAAAGTTTTCACTCTATGTACGTGTGTGTGTTTGTGGGACTGAATACCTTTCCGGCTAATCATACCACTGGCGGCCAACTCATGGCCAACAAGGAATAAAGCGCTACAACACACACACAAAAATTCACAACTACAACTGCAGCAGGGAAAACCTGTTCACTATGCTAACGACAACAATGTTGGATTTGCTCAAAGCGTTTGCTAAACGTATGACATAGAACATTGATACAAACGAACGTTGATCAAACGTACGATCTGATCTATTCATCGTTGTTGTTGTTGCTGTTGTATCGCAATGGCCATTAGTGTTCGCACAACAACAGTTTTAACGCTGTCAGCTCATCAGTCAATTGAATGTCACCAGGTTGACATTTTGTGGCCACTGTGTGCGGTTTTGACTATGAACACAAGAGTTGCGCACATGCGCACAACAATGTGAGCAACATTTTGGGTGGATATGGGTATAGAGAATAGATTATTGAAAATCAAAACAGAGAAGTATCGATACTTGCATATTAACATGAAAAAATCGTCTACTTAAAACATAAAACCAAAAGAAATCAAACCAAAATAAAAAACCAAAACCAAACCAAACTAAACAATAAAAAATCAAACAAAATAAAAACAATCGAACCAAACCAAAATAAACTAAATCAAACCAAATCAAAATCAACCTAAACCAAACCAAACTAAGCCAAAATAACCCACCCCCCCCCCCCCCCCCCCCCCCCACCACCCCCCCCCCCCCCCCCCCACCCCACCACCCCACCCACCCCAACCCACACCACCACCCCAACCACCCCAACCCAAACCCAAACCCCAACCAAACCACACCCACCCCACACCAAACCAACCCAAACCAAACCAACCCAACCCACACCCCCACCCCCCACCCCACCCAAACCAACCAACCCCAACCAACCCAACCAAACCAACCACACACCACCCACACCACACCAACCAAACCCACACCACCACCACCACCACCACCAAACCAAACCAAACCAAACCAACCCACCCACCAAACCAACCAACACCAAACCAAACCCAAACCAACCAAACCAAACCAAACCAACCAACCAAACCAAACCAAACCAAACCAAACCAAACCAAACCAAACCAAACCAAACCAAACCAAACCAAACCAAACCAAACCAAACCAAACCAAACCAAACCAAACCAAACCAAACCAAACCAAACCAAACCAAACCAAACCAAACCAAACCAAACCAAACCAAACCAAACCAAACCAAACCAAACCAAACCAAACCAAACCAAACCAAACCAAACCAAACCAAACCAAACCAAACCAAACCAAACCAAACCAAACCAAACCAAACCAAACCAAACTAAACTAAACCAAGCCAAGCCAAGCCAAGCCAAGCCAAGCCAAGCCAAGCCAAGCCAAGCCAAGCCAAGCCACGCCAAACCAAACCAAACCAAACCAAACCAAACCAAACCAAACCAAACTAAACCAAACCAAACCAAACCAAACCAAACCAAACCAAACCAAGCCAAACCAAACCAAACCAAACCAAACCAAATCAAAACCAAACCAAACCAAACCAATCCAAACCAAACCAAACCTAACCAAACCAAACCAAACCAAACCAAACCAAATCAAGCCAAACCAAACCAAACCAAACCAAACCAAACCAAACCAAACCAAACCAAACCACACCAAACCCAACCCAACCAAACCAACCCAACCCAAACCAAATCAAACCAAACCAAACCAAACCAAACCAAACCAAACCAAACCAAACCAAACCAAACCAAACCATACCAAACCAAACCAAACCAAACCAAACCAAACCAAACCAAACCAAGCCAAACCAAACCAAACCAAACCAAACCAAACCAAACTAAACCAAACCAAACCAAACCATACCAAACCAAACTAAACCAAACCAAACCAAACCAAACCAAGCCAAACCAAACCAAACCAAACTAAGCTAACCACACCAAATCAAAGAAAATAAAATCAATCCCAATCAAACCAAGCCAAACGATCAAAACAAAATCAGACCAAACCAATCTTATTCATATAAAACAAAGATTACTCTATAAAATCGTTGGTACCGATATTTGTCATCGCTTACCGCCTAAGCCATTCAACGTATAGACACCATATACATACCGTATGTTTCTTTAGTGCTACGATTGGATTAATTTAATATGAAGGGGATCAGACAAGAGGGTGTGGTACCTCCCATACAAAAAACGAAAAAAAAATAATATGTTTTTGTGTGTTTTTATAGCCTTCACCCAGGGTATATTCACTTTGTCCTTCCATTTGTAACGTAGAGAAGGAAGCAAGGCAGATATAGAAAAGTATATATATTCTTAATCAGCGTCATCTCTTGAGTCGATTTAGCCATGTCCGTCTGTCTGGCTGGCTGGGTGGCTGGCTGGCTGGCTGGGTAACGGCTGTGTGTGGAAATACATTTTTTGGGAAAACTGAGCAAGATAATTCAATGAAATTTGGTACACTGCCTCCGCCGTCAAAGTTAGCTTGTGGGATTGAAAATGAGCAAAATCGGTCAACGGCATGTCCGCTCATTCAAAAAATATATTCAAAATGAAACTTTAGGAGTAGTTTGTACGACAATGCAACCAAAATACTAATAGATACTACAAATCAAAAGCGCAAACTCTGAGAAAAAACTCAGCAAATTCGGACGAGAGGGCGTGGCACCTCCCATATAAGCAAAATTTTCAAAATGCTATACTGAAAGCGTTTTTTGAGATAATCCCACTCAAATTTACTCAAATACTAAAAACTATAAATGCACGCTCTTAACTAAAATTAGGCGAACTCGGACAAGATATATATACTGAAAACCAAACAACCAAAGTTCCCTCAGACACTAAGAACTATAAATGCAAGCTCTGAGCAAAAACTGGGTGAACTCGGACAAGAGTGCGTGGCACCTCCCATATAAGCAAAATTTTCAAAATATTGTAGTGTAGGGTATTTATTTTTTGGCCAGGCCCAAAGTTACACCCTTACTAGTTTAGTCATCGCAACACGCCTAAACCACTAAATAAATGGAAGTCATAATTTCGATAGTATTGAAGCAGGGGCGTTGTACCACTATAAAAAAAGACCCTAAATCATCGCGCAACCTACAGAAAAGTGCAGAACAACGTTTGGCGGGCCATTTCGTACATTATAATAACGAAGCATATGTTTAGTCGATCTAGAAAATATTACAGTCAAGCAACCCACCTTTTTTCGCCACAGATATTTATCAAATTAAGAAAGCGTCTGAAATAACCCAGCAAACCATATTAGTCGTAAAAGACACTTCTCTGAATTCTTTTTCGAATGTCTTAAATTCCTGAATAGTTCATAAAAAAACTCAAGACTGATTAAAACCTCTTCATAAAGATTATAGAAGAGACTTTTCTGACTCATATTTTTGGAGAATTTGCTCTCAAGCTATTAAAAATCTTATAAAACTATCCTAAAACGCTCTACAAAGAGGAGCTTTCTCTTGTAAATTCGTCGATCATTTAGAGCTCTTAACCCTGCGTTCAACGTTCTGATCAGTCAGATCATTTTGAAACCTCTCAAATATCGGCAAATAGTACCATGATACTCGATACAGTCTACTGCAATATATTTTGAACTCTAAGACCATGGGTCGTAGAACAAAAACTCAATTGGAGCAAATATTTTAACATTGTTTTGCGTTATTGTACATCAGACCACAACATAAGAAACTATGTAAAAAGCACGACTAATGACTAATCGCCTTTTGGGATAAACGGAGGTTTAACAAAGAACATAGTACATAGAGTCCTTTTGACTCACATTTTCTTCACTGTTGAATCAACGGCAAATTGTTAAAGTGCTATAAGCCCAAAAAAAATATTTCTGCTTAGAGCTTAGAGCATACTTATGAAAAGTTACATTTAATTTACACATACAAATTCAACACTAGCTTACAGATTACATTGCATAGTAATGGTTGAATATTTACGCTTATGGTATCGGTGGAAAAATGTATCAATTCGGTATTAATGTCCTCTTCTCGATTACTACACTCACATTTCACCGGATTCCCCAGCGGCAGCTTGTGTCAAACTCAAGTTAGGAGTTTTATTTAAATTAAATATGTAAATTGCGTGCACAAATCCTGATTCTGTGTTGCTACGTTATAAGTTCTGTTTTGGCCAATATTACTGCTGTTACTGTTGCACCAAGCCGACCAACCGACCGACCGACCGACTGTTCATATGGGAAGCAACATACTGCTGCGGTCATGTTGAGTTGTAAAACTTGTACAAAAAACCAAGTTCTATTTTCTTTTAACAAAAACATCAAAGAGATAGAAAAAATTTGATGTGACAGCATGTGGTAAAGATGTAAATTTGTTTTCTCTTTATTGCATGTAAAAAAAAGTAGTAAGTAGTTGAGTACTAGATGAAGTAGCGGATAAACATTGGGCAAGAAAAAAAATAACAGCAAAACTAATGAAGTCCTGTAGACGTTTATGGCATTTTTACGATTTCAAATACATGACGACTTATCAAAATATATCAAAATTCTAAGCTCCTTCATTAGAAAAGTTAATTAAAGTCTTAAGTAGGAAAGTAGACGTATGTTCAATCGTTCAGTAAAAATGTCGTAAAATGTACAATGATTTAATGTTTTTAGAACCTATAAAGGCAAAAGTCAGCGCGCCTTGTTTTCACCCATAAAAATATGCCAATCTCATTTTTATTTATTTATTTTTGTTTGGTTATTTCATTCCATTTATTTTAAATTAAGTAAATACATGAATTCATTAATTGTTAAGTTTGAGAAATGAACTGTAGCTTAATATAGTTAGTGAACATACCTAATGTAGTAAATTGAAATTTGCCAGTGTCAGCCCTGGCATGTTAGTCATTGCCAGAAACAGCTGTTGACTGCTTTGACAAGAAACTGCTGATCGAACATGTGTACATTAGAGCGCCCATATGTGCAAAATTCTGATTTTGCTTGCTCCCCGTCCATTTCCTGAAATTAGAGGTCAAAAAAATAAGATCTCAAAAAAAAATTTGGAATCGGTAGTGGAAAAAACCCAGCCGGTTTTCGATCAAAGGTCGAAAAATTGACTAAGAAAAGAGAAGTCGCTTTGACTGCACGTTACTTCAAAACTGTTCATTTTTTCATAATATTTTCAAGACAACATTTGTAGAGCATGACTAGGTTAACATTATCTTCTTAAAAAGTTTTGGTCCAAAAATTAAATTTGTTGTTGTTTCGGTACAAAAACTTAAATTTTTTAAGAAAATTTTCATGACTTTTTTTCTATAAATTGGTTTTTTGCAATTTTCAAAGGGTGGAATATTTGTTCTGAAATTCCAATATTGTAGGGAATTAAATGTTAATTACTTTAAAAGAAAAATTACTAAAAAATTTTAGTTTTTAAGGAATGGAGCCCGTTTCAAAGTTTAGAAAAAAATTTACTTTTTTATTTTTTCTTCTTAATTTTTAATTTGGTAAGAACCCATTTTAGTAGTCACATTTCTTAAACTTATTTAGGATTGCTGAACACGAAAATAGCATTTATTTTCGTTTTAGTGCGTTTTTGGGCTGTTCCAGCAGAGATAATCGAAAATTTCCAAATTCGTGCACGTAGTTCAGGAAAAAATTTCAATCAAGTTGTCGAGAACTACACAAAGCTGTGAAATTGCACCTGAGCATTTACTGAATAAGAAAGTTTTCAAAATCGGTTCATGGCATGGTTTTTAAAATAAGGTCGAAAAACGGTATTTAAAATAAAACGACTACAAATAAAAACCAAAATAGTCATTTTAGATGTAGTTATTAATGTTGAATTCGAAATTGAACGCGAAATTGCTGTATCACTTATGGTTTGTGAGATATCTCACCCCTAATGTTCAAAAAACACGATTTTTCAGGTTGTGTAGAACACGCACAAAATCCTTTTCGTCTTTTCTATTAAATGCGTCATTTAGGACTGTTCTTCTTCTTCAAAATGAGTTACAGAATGGTCTTGTATGATTTTTCTTTAAAAAGTTATGACCATTTTAAAATACCATTATAAAAGATATAGTAATATGGCAATTGCTATAAAAAATCCATACATGATTTTTAACTTTCATGATGTCATTTTAAAATGGTCATAACTTTTTGAAAAACCCATTGCACAAACCCATTTCATAGCTCATTTTGAAGGCAAAAAACAGTTCTAAATGATGCATTCAATACCAACTAAAAATGCGTTTTATTGCATCCAAGAAAGTAGCGATTATAAGAAAAAAGATTAGAATACTAATTTTTTTCCAACATTGAGACCGGCTCCATACCCTAAACCTTAATATGTTTAAATAATTTTTGTTTGTTGAATTAATTAACATTTAATCGTATGCAATATAAGAATTCCAGAACAAATATTCCGCCCTTCGAAAATTACAAAAAAACAATTTGTAGAAAAAAAGTCATGAAAATTTTCTTAAAAAATATAAGTTTTTGTACCGAAACAACAACAAATTTAATTTTTGGAACAAAATTTTTTAAGAAGATAATATTGACCTATTCCTGCTCTACAAAAGTTGTCTTGAAAATATTATGAAAAAATGAACAGTTTTGAAGTAACGGGCAGTCAAAGCGACTTCCCTTTTTTTAGACAATTTTTCGACCTTTGATCGAAAACCGGCTGGGTTTTTTCCACTACCGATTCCAAATTTTTTTTTGAGATCTTACTTTTTTGACCTCTTATTTCAGGAAATGGACGGGGAGCAAACAAATTCACAACTTTGCACATTTCATGTATCTTGTGGGCGCTCTAGTGTACATGTAGTACGAAAAATATATATCTAATAATTGTTGCGTGAAAAATCAGTCAGTCGCTCCCGAGGAGTCCCGCGATACACCTCGCAACAGCAGTAGTAGTAACAGCAGACGGAACCGGAGGAAACAAAGATAATTGTTAACCGTAGTCGTAGTAGTAGTGGCTATTGTATTGCACTCACACTACACCCGGAGTCTCGCTTATTTATACTGTGTCCGTTGGTACACAGCTTGAAGTGTGCCAACTTGTTGCGCAAACATAGGAATTGAAAGTAGCTTTTGAGACACAAGGGGTGTTTTTGTGGAAATTTGAGTGTTTAGCTGCTTCCATGGATATAGGATTTGAAGTACGCCGACTTGTTGCGAAAACAGAGGAATTCCGTACGTAGGCATATAAAGGAGATTTGGAGATACAAGGAGTGTTTTGTGGAAACTCGCTTTTTAGCGGCGTTCATAAAACATAACCCCATTTGTTGCGCAAATACAGGCATTCAGGCAGTAGTGATAGGAAATTGGTTGGGACACACGGAGGCTCGCTTGTTTAGTTGTGTTCTTTGATCAACTTGTTGTACAACCTAGCTACCGAACGGAAAGAAATGAAGCTGCTTCCAAAAAGAGCGCAATAGAAGTTCATCTCTGGAAGCATACAAAATTTTTCAAATTCTATTTTTTATTTTATTTTTTTACCTTACATAGTAAGTTAATAAATCTACCAAAAGTTGTAGAAAGAAAGTAGTTTTTGTGAAATGGAACTTAAAATTTTGAAAAACTTGCACTGGAAGCAGCTTCTTGCTTCCCTAGAAGCGCAACTGAAGTTGTTTCAATGCGCTTCCGTTTCCCGTTGGGTAGTAAGAGTGTGAAACTTGAGTCGAGGAGTGTCATCCATAGTCAAAAGAAAGCAGGAATGCCACTACTACGCTAGGAGGTAGGGAAAGGTTAACAAAAAGGAGTATCAGCAACTGATGTCATGTTTAACTTTCGGTTGGAATTAGGAAGAGTTATAAATGGATATATGAGGAATTCTCAAAAATTGTGGAATTCTAAAGTTTTTGAGGCACATTCACCAAACTTGGTGGAGAGGTCACTTTTTATATAAGAATCAAAAATTGGAAGGGTGCTTGTCAAAAAAAAAAAAGTAAAAAAAGTTACGCATATATATATGAAGCAAAACACGTCAAGTGTACCAGCTGAAAATTTTTTTGTCTCCGATTTCGCTCAAATTTGGCAATATAGTAGTCCTGATATACAAAAACAATATTCCGGGAGGATTTGGTCCTAGTACCATTAATTGTTAAAATACTGGGTGTTGAAGTTGGCGTTTTTAGTGATTTTCATGAAAAGGCGTTTTTTCAAAAATTTAGAGCTTACACCAAAGTTTGTAAAGTAACTTGTCCCATTCATTTTTAAATGTTCTTTTTATAAAAAAATATTACATGGTGAAAAAAAATTTTTTTCACCGAAATATTTTAAACTTAAAAATACTTTTCAATTTTTTTAAAAAAAAACCCCTCTTAAATTTTTTTTAAAAGTACTTCAAATTAAAGCATAATTTAAAAGCTTTAAAATGATGTGTGACTCAAGATGGTATTCGGTCGTTGGATGAGAGTTTTTGGCTTTTAAACGCCCACAGCAGGCAAAACTCTTTGTTTACTCAAGAGGAAGGCATCTTACGAAAAAAGCGTTTAAAAGCCAAAAACTCTCATCCAACGACCGAATACCATCTTGAGTCACACATCATTTTAAAGCTTTTAAATTATGCTTTAATTTGAAGTACTTTTAAAAAAAATTTAAGAGGGGTTTTTTTTTAAAAAAATTGAAAAGTATTTTTAAGTTTAAAATATTTCGGTGAAAAAAAATTTTTTTCACCATGTAATATTTTTTTATAAAAAGAACATTTAAAAATGAATGGGACAAGTAACTTTACAAACTTTGGTGTAAGCTCTAAATTTTTGAAAAAACGCCTTTTCATGAAAATCACTAAAAACGCCAACTTCAACACCCTGTATTTTAACAATTAATGGTACTAGGACCAAATCCTCCCGGAATATTGTTTTTGTATATCAGGACTACTATATTGCCAAATTTGAGCGAAATCGGAGACAAAAAAATTTTCAGCTGGTACACTTGACGTGTTTTGCTTCATATATATATGCGTAACTTTTTTTACTTTTTTTTTTTTGACAAGCACCCTTCCAATTTTTGATTCTTATATAAAAAGTGACCTCTCCACCAAGTTTGGTGAATGTGCCTCAAAAACTGTAGAATTCCACAATTTTTGAGAATTCCTCATATGTATATTATTTAAATAAAGCAATTATATTAATTTATATATTCAAACTTGAAATCGCGTCTTTTATTTAATGAAAAAAAGAAGCCGTCTCTAAATCAAATAAATTTATTGACCGAACCCTTGGCCACCGGCGACTCAAGACTCCTTGTTTAAGTGTCGTTACAAATTACTGTGGAGGTTTAAAGCTAAAAAGGTGACTTCCCCACCCCTGCACTTTAGCCGCAGAGCTGATCCCAATAGTGAATTATGTATTCACAACTTTTTGAAAAATCAACACCCAGTGGGTGCAAATGGTTAAAAACTGATCACATTTTTAGCTTTAGGCTTCAGTAGTGGTCGTAAAAACATTAAGCAAAGAAAAATTGCAGCGCGCAAGTTTTTCTAGGTCATTGTACATTTTTACTGTACCTACTACAGTTATTTTCATAATTTTAATTAATTCTAAAATATGCCTAACTAAACGCATTACAAATTCATCAGTTGCTTACTACCTACCTTACATAGTAAGGGAGAAAGTAATATGAAGCAGTGATTATTAATTTTTATAGCAGATCTGTAACGTCAGATTGAAAACGTTCCCTTATTATTGCTCTTTCTTTCGTCATTTGTTAGAAAAAAAAAAAACAGAAAAAATAGAGAAGTGTTGTAAATTATTTGCTGAAGACATTTATAGTATTTTTACGGTTTTAAGGCACTTATGGTAATAAAACAAAATATGGAAATCCTCTGCACTTCCCTAATAAAAGTTAATTAACGTCATAAGTAGGAAAATAGACGTATGTTCAATGGTTTTTCATAATTTCAAATAATTGTAAAATATGCCTAACTGAAAGCATTACAAATTTTTCAGTTGCCCACTAACTACCGTACATTGTAAGGGAGAAAGTAATATGAAGAAATAATTATTAATTCTTGGGGCAGATATATCTCGTCAGATTGAAAAACATTCCAATATGCCTAACAGAAAGCATTACAAATTCATCAGTTGCTTATTAACTATCTTACACAGTAAGGGAGAAAGTAATATAAAGCAATAATTATTAATTTTTGTGGCAGATCTATATCGTCACATTGAAAAACGTTCCATTATTACAGCTCTTTCTTTTCCCATTTGCTTAACAAAAAAGAGAATGACATTCAACTTTCTTGAAAGTTGGCGGCAGAAATTAACCCATTTGACTACAAGAAAAATTTGTTTCAATTTAAGCAAATCATTCATTTACCGTTTCATTGAAGAAAGCAATGTTGCCATTTGTCAACAAATTGAACAAGAAAGCATTGATCGATATAGACGATCAACCCAATTGTCATAGAATATAAATCAAATATCAAGCAGCAAGAATGGCAAAGATCATTCCTAGTTAACATTAAGGCAGAATTCAGTTTCATTCCATTAAAAAAAAAAACATCAAGAAAACTTTTTCAACAAGAACTTGCTACCAAAGTTATCTTTCTCTCTCTCTCTTACGACTTGCTGCTGCCATTTAATTAATTAATTATTCTAAATAAATTGTAAAAAAAATATTTTTAACTCTTTCTCTTTCTTCTCTCTCTTTCTCTTTTCCACAGGCGAAATTATCACCCGTGAACCATTGGATCGTGAATTGCGTCCCCTTTACGATTTAGTGGCTGAAGCTCGCGATCAAGGTACCCCATATCGTAGTGCTCGTGTACCAGTGAAAGTTTACGTCACCGATGTCAATGACAATGCGCCGGACATTGTCGATCCACAAGAGGATGTGGTCAGCGTGCGCGAAGAACAACCGCCCGGTACTGAGGTGGTACGAATTCGTGCTGTCGATCGTGATAATGGCAACAATGCATCGATCACTTATTCGATACTAAAGGGTCGTGATTCAGATGGCTATGGTCTATTCGCTATTGACGCCAGCACGGGAGTGATTCGCACTCGCGTGGTATTGGATCATGAGGAGCGTAGCATTTATCGCCTCGCTGTGGCAGCTACCGATGGTGGGAATCCGCCAAAGCAGTCGATACGTTTGCTGCGTGTTGAGGTGTTGGATTTGAATGACAATCGGCCAACGTTCACCAGTTCGAGTTTGGTGTTTAGGGTAAGTTTTGTCCTTTTTTTTTTGTTTTTTTTAGTACTTTAAATTTTCTTTATAAGCAGGAGTGGGCAGACTTAAGTATATGACCTTAAAGTTATTTAAGGTTATTTTTATCTTGCTTCATTTTCAAGATATCATTGCTTATAAAAACGGTCCTAAATAAATTGCAAATGTTTTCTCATAAAACGGTCTAAAATGAGTCGACATCTCGCTTTGCTTTCAAGATAACAAAGGTATAAATAGTATGAGAATTTTGCAGAAATTTCAAGAAAAGATAGATTCGACAATGTTTTCACATTAACCGATCTAAAACAGGTTGAAAAAATCTGAAAAAATTTTTCGATAACTTGCTTTATTTTCGAGACATCGACACTTAAAAAATAAGTCGATAAAACTGATTAAAATTTTTCGATATCTCGCTTCGTTTTCGAGATTTTGAGAAATATCTGAAAATTTTATTCGATTTTTTCGACCTTTTTTGGCTCGAATTATGTGAAGACTTCGTCAAATCGCGGTGCCACTGAAAACACACAGAATCCCGGGAAAAGTAAGTTATTTTCTTTTCTGTGTACAAATTTTTATTATTACTTTGCCAATTGCAATTTCAATACACCTTACCAACTACCTTACCTTGTAATGCAAAGAGTAAGGTATCTATATTTCCGTTATTCCCAAAGCAAAATTTGGATAGAAATCTATTATCAATAAAATCGCCCAATGCTCAAAATTCGACCACAAATGTATTATATAATTTTGGTACTTTTTGGACAGTTTAAGTACTTTTTTTGATATTTAGTACAAAATAGAAAAGCTGATTTATCGTACCTGGTACAATGACAAATGTGAAACGAAAAGAAAACAAAAAATATGAAGTCAGTGTCAGTTACCTTTTTGTCTTTCTCTTTGTGCTGAATTCTCTTTACATCACTGTGTGACCGCGTATTTTGTCATTGTTTATATTGGTAAATTTAATTTTACCTAGCTTAATGACAAAATATTAAAATAATTTTAACTTCGTGCACATTTGCACACAAATACCTATCTAATGGTGTATAATTCAAAGTCGTGCTCCATTTCTAACATAGTATAAAAGGTAGGACGAAATTTTTGTCTTTTGTATTAATATATAGGTTTGCTTCACAGTAGCAACCATGAGTGATGGATAATCAAACCAAATTCTTATTTTTGAATTTTTAACAATGCCAAGAAAGACCAAGAAAACAGAGTTGCCCACTTCCATCTCATTTGCGTACCATGCGACGAAAGAAAATCTTGCTACTGATAAAAGTGTTGCTGCTGCTGCCAAATTCAATTCTTGGAAATTTTAAGCCATTTTCTTCATCATTGTGTGCTCAATAGCGCGAGCGTAGAAAGGACAAAACGACGACTTCTATGAGTACATAGAGGAGTTTTACTTTTTTCGCGTTTTAAATTCGTGATTCTTGAGTTTATTTCAATATTTCATCTCTATTTCTTGTACTTCTTTTCATTGTCATTTGCAGCGACTTTTTCCGCTTCTGTTTTTGTTGCTGTTTTTGTTATAGTTACACTGACAATGAGCGGCATTCCTTGGTAAAGTTGGTGTAGAATTTGATTTTTTTTTTAAATTTTTTTAGCGTTGCAATGATTTGTAGCGTCACGTGACAAAAGTTTTAAACACGATTTGCTACAAAGTTTTTTTTTTTTTTTTTTTCATTTGCATGTTGGAAACTTTTTCGGCTGTCTCTCTTAAGGTTGTAAATTAATTTGGTCGTATGTTGTTGCGCTGTCGCCGTTGACAGTTCACATGGACACCTACATATGTATGTTCATTGTCGGGCGGCTGTCTCTTGTGTGTGTGCAGGTCAATGTGATGAGTGTGTTTTTTTAATTTTTAATTAAATTTCCAAAAAAAAGCCTTATTTTTATATACTTAGTACACAAAATATGCATTACATTTCATATAATATATTCAGCGCACTATCATTGCGCAAAAACTTAAGAACTTTAACGATATTTACAGCTTAAAAAAATTTAAACTTATCCATTACTTTTTGCATTACAAATTCCACGCATGGTTAGTAACTTCCTTACTATGTAATGAAAGAGGTAAGGTATTTTCATTATTAACTACTGAACATGTATCAGATCATTGCTGATTTAAGCTTACTGTTCGTTGTGTTTATATAAAACACCAATAAAAACACCAATAAAAACACAGCTAAGATACACTGTACAACACAAAAAAAAATAACAAGGTTCTGACAATGGATTTTGGTAAAGGGAACCAAAAAAACATACACGTGTTTCGGCATTTTGAAAGCTTACATCTAAACTTATTTTTAGAGAGGTCTCCCCTTTTTAATGCATTCTTGTGTTAAATCGACATATTAAATTATACGATCCTTATATCTGAGATGTATCATGTGTTCAGCTAACTACTGAATGATACTTATTACGAGGAATATTTTTGTGGAAAACTTTAACTCTCTACAACCCCCACATATGGGTCGTTTTAACTCTTATCTTGGAAAGGTACAAAAATTATACTGAAATCGGGGGAATATAGAGTCAGTATGTACAATAGAAATATTTGCTATAAAATTTCACTACCAGCTGCTGAATATTTAATAACCGAAGTTGCATCTCGAAAGCCATAAACTCTTCAAAACCGATGAAGACTTGAGTAAATCTTCGAAAAATGTACCAAAACATGCCCCGTCTACATCCAACATTAATTTTTAGGGATGGATGCTTTCAAAATTTTATTTTAAATCTTCCGTTTTTTTAAGTTCAGCATTATAATTACACATCCTTAAAAAGTCATCGAACCAAAATTTTGTGTATATAAAACTAATAAAAAAAAAACTGGGTGGCAACTCTGAAAATTTTGGAATAATTTCAGAAAAGTTTCTCTGAGCGGCTCTGAAACCAAAAATTTCAATTAAGTTAAAAAAAAAGTTAGAATTATATAAGATTTTTGAAAAGAACCATGTGGCAACCCTAAATATTAATGTTGGATTTTTAAAAAGTTTATTTAAGTGTTTTAAGACTAAATTTTTATTTTTATTTTTTGAATAAATAGTGTAAGCGAAACAAACCAAAGTTTCAGACAACGACGGAGAATGATGAAACGGAGAACGAAGAAATGTTTGCAAAAACAGTAATATCACAATGAAAATAGCAATTTTTTTTACAAAAAAGTTGAAACTGGTGAATAGCCTCTGTAATTGTTTATTGATTAATTTATATAGAGATAAAATAATATGATAAGTAATATAACACAACTTCTGCGGAGAATGATGCATACTTGGGTTCTTTACAAAATTTTACAATTTTTTTAAAAAAACACACCAACACTCACTATCGAAAAACCAAAACTGACTGAGCTGAAAATATACTGAGTCTAGTCTTTCTCTTTACTCTTAGTTCTCTCTTTACTGAATATTGTAAAAATGTACAGTTAAAATAAGAAAAACTGAACAAAAATAATCTAAATTGAAGGATCAACTTCCATGGTTGACAATGAGCAGAGATAGTCTGAAATGAGGGACCAACTTCTATGTATGTCAATTCTATTTAAAAAATAAAAATGTCGTTTAAGTTTTTTTTTAGAAAATAACGTTATATGCGAAACGGGCAAATTAAATGCACTAAGAAGCGGTTAGGGACAGGACGGAAAATGACATTTTAACACTTAATGTTATAATTTTATATGAAATATTAAAAACTATTTTTATTTTAAGCAATTCGTGTAGAAGCTCTGTTTAGATATCTGTATTTAATAGTTAAAATATCAAATTTTAAATTTATATTAATATGGTTTTGAGCCCCGGGACATTGTATGCTACATTTTTTGGAGACTCACCCACTTCTCACATTGCACGTTTATTCCATTTTTTTGTGCATTTTCTTAAGTTTTAAGAATTTCTTGTCTTAAGTGACCCATAAAACATTTTCGTAGAACATTTTAACCCATTATAACCCATTTTTGGGGGGGGGGACAAAAACGGGATATCATGGGTTAATGTGTTTCAAAAAAATGATCCTTATGGGATATAGCTATAACCTTGGGACAACAAGTTTTATCCAAAATGTGGTAAAATTTCGAAAATACGTTTCTTGTGCGCATTTTGGCTGATAAAAACAATATGTTTCTAATGTTAAGTATCAGATATTATTTTTTTTATACCTTGATTCAAGGTGAAAAATTTGAGATGTCGTACGATGTAGTCTGAGTATTTTTGAGATCGTAATGAAATAAAAACCGTTTCAAGCCAATACGATATCAAGGCTTGCGACTACAAATTATATATATATGTTTTTTGATATGTTACCTCAAAAAGAGCAAAAACCATATTTTCTGAAACGATATAGAAATCCTGTGGTGGAATTCAGGTAAAGCATCGAAAAGACCACCAGATTCGACTATTCTTTTGTTAGGGTTTTGTTTTTGCTCTATTTTTTTTTTTATAAGTAACGTGACATTTATAATTGTGACACTTATGACATTTTGCTATTTTTGTGTGGTTTTGCAAAAAATATTTATAGGAAATAACACAGCATATCGTATTTAAGTCATTCAGCATTTGATCAATCGAATTTTTATTCTTTTAATTTCGACGGCGTGACACTTACGACAAGTATTCAATAGCAAAAATATTTTTTTTTTTTTTGTCACCAATCTGACATTTTAAGCTCATTTTTTTTCATTGCTTTCTACTAGAATTACTTTTCTCTGATCCAATGATAAGACAGTTGCGTTATCAGATTATGTATTGGGTGTACAACTTAAAATTTTTTTTTAGAATTTTTTAGCGAAATTTGATGCTTTATTGTGGAAAAATGTTACAATATATTTTATTCAAAGTATTGTCCATTGGAAGCTACAACATTTTCCCATCTTTCAGGCAATTTATGAATTCCATCCCAAAAAAATTGCGCCAAAAATTAATCTATCCAATTTTCGATATCTTGAACTTAAGTGAAGCGTATTCCTGATAGGGCATTCTGCATCGATCGGAACAAATGGTAGTCTGATGGTGCAAGGTCTGGGCTATAAAGCGGGTGAGGCAAAATTTCCCATCCGTTGTTTTCCAGGTAATTTTTGACTGGGGCAGCAATATGTGGCCGAGCGTTGTCATGATGAAAAATTATTGCTTCGTATCTGGTCGCATTTTCTGGGAGTTTTTCGATGATGGCACGCTTCAAACGTATTAATTGTGTTCGATAGAGGTCACCTGTGAGCATTAAAGAGCACTACCTTGGCACCATGGATATTTGCCTTTGTCTGGGAAGGTCCTAGTTGTCCGGGCTTCATATATGAATGTTTGCGTTTCGGGTTGTCGTAATGGATCCATTTTTCATCCCCAGTCACGATCCAATGCAAAAATGACTTTTGGCAGCTGTTTTCTTTGCAAAAAAATGACCCAACAGAACCTCCTGCAAATGCTGTCTTTTACGCCAATTTTCGAAGTTATTCATCGTGAAAAATAATAATGATGCACACAAGATGAAATTGTTTTGTTGACTGATTTTGACAGCTGTCAAATGTACCTTCAAAATGGCATATATATAAAGTTCGAGCTTTCACGATATTTGTTAGTACGGACATCCACCGTTTTTAAGTTGTACACCCAATGCATATTTTGGCGAGAGAAAGATTAGAAAACTTAATGAGCACAAAAAAAGTTTAAGTCTTTCGTTTTTAGAGAATGATCTCCATTCAGGCTATAGATTTTTTATATTTTTCCAAAAACGGAAGTTTGAATTGTTTAACAAATAAAATTTATCACATACTCAATTGCCATATTTACAACGATTCAGCTCATTTAAGGAACCGTGACACTTATGATATTCAGCAATATTTTTTGCCCGACTGAAATTTTATTTCCTTTTCTACACAAATGTCTCATTCTAGCTCGGATCTATTGAGCATCTCTGAAGAAATTATATTTTTTCTCGCAAAACCTTAATTTGAAAAAAAAAAAAACTTACGTAGAATTCTTCTCCTTCTAATCGAAATTTCAATCACAAAATTTCTTTTCGCAGCTACCTCGTAAAGAATTTCGGCAAAAGCAATAAAAGTTGTAAATAACTTAAGCCAAATATGACTGCTAACGAACTTTGGCCTACAATTTGCACAAATAAAAAATTTTACCCGAAAATTTTAAAGCTGATTTATTTGAGTCATGTTCTCGAAAAAAAATAAAATCAAGAAAAATGTTTATTTGTCAACAACAACAACAACAACAACAACAACAACAACAACAAGAAAAGAGCGCAAGACGAGTTGCTTCATTATTCTTGGGATTATGGAGACATTCTTTCACATGATGCACATAAAAAACACCTACTCAACGAAAAGGGCTGTCGTTTGTTGTTGCCTTTGAATTACACTGGCAAAAAACAAGGTGCTAAATCGCATAAACTATACACAGATAGTTGTGATGCTTTATGCATTTGTGCAAATGTTCTGTTGTATGTGTGTTGCACAACTACATGACAACGGGCAATAAAAGAGAAAGACTCAACGAAAAAAATAAAAAAAAGTTATGTATTCGTTAAGCTTTTCAAAATGAGCAGAACACCAACGCAATTGTTTTTTTTTTTTTTTTTTGATTTTTCCACCTCCTTAATATTTAACGGACACGTTATTCAACGACGGACGCACACATAAAAAGACCGCAAGCGCGCGCTACATAAAACAAAGTGAGAAATACAACAGCAACAACAACAGCAACAGTCACACACATGCCAATTTTAATTGTTGACACATCAAGAAAAGGTTTCGGTTTTTGTTGCTGTTGTTGCGCTGTTGCTGTTGCACTGTGTTGCATGCAATTAAATGCATGTCAAAGCGTCTTCGTCAAGCCGCACATTTTTAAGAGGCTTTTTTCGCATGCACAACACGTATGTTTTTTTTTTTGTAATTTTTATGAAAACACATGAAAGAAACAAAAATTTCACAAAATATGTTATAGCGAATAATGTTGTTAATGTTAAATCCCATCCTAAATGTATTCATGACATTTGCGTCGACCTTCTGACGACGTATTAGCTCATTGCGCTTACAAACTTTCCCATTTCAGGAATGTTTTGTGTATTTTCTAATTTTTCTCAAGTAATTAGTAATAATTTCCTCCTTCAATAATACTTCTGAAAGTTTCTCCGAAATATTTCTTCTCTTTTTTCTGTAATACCTATCGAGGGCCTGTCGCTAGTTTGCCTCCAGACCGTCATAAGTCAAACTAGTAAGGTTGTAACCTGTAGCCTGGCCAAACATTAAATAACCTACACTTTAGTGTTTTGAAAAATGTACGAGAGGTGCCACGACTTCTTGTCCAAATTCACACTTCTTTTGCTCAGATCTTGTACTTACTGTTTTCAGTGTCTGAGTAAAATTTGGTTGAATTACATCTCATGAAGAACTACAAGCAAAAATTTTAAGAGATTGAATTATCTAATACTCTTAATGTGGCTGTCATCATTGCTGTCTTTCGGCACAAAACTTTCTTGTGAAACACAAACTCAAAATTTAACACAAATCACAAAAAAAAAAGCGTTTGCTTGCTATCACACTTAAATCGTTCGCTAAGTGTTGTTAAAATCCCCCCACAAGAAAACAGACACATAGCGTTGAAAATCCAATCTTAAAGTCATTATTCATAACTGACAATTGCCACTGAGTAAGGTGAAGAAGAGAAGTATTTCAACACTACACAAATAAAACGAAAACTTTAAAAAAGAATATAAAAATTTTACCAAAAAATTCGAATTTTTGCAAATATTTTTTAATATGCAAAACCGCAGCCATAAACCCCAAAATAAAAATAAATGAGGAATAAAGAAACGGGCCACTGCACTGCATACGAAATTTGCTATGCAACATGATGTACCACATGATGCATAATACCTACATATGCAGCGCTACTTTAGTTTTTTACTTTCGCGATGGCGACATAAAAATGACAACATTGTGATTTATGTACCAACCGCTTATCTCAAGTTTAAGTTAAGATTCTCACTTTGGCTTTTGGTATTTTTTTCACTGTGTTGTTTATAATTTCATAAAATAAAATTTTTACAAAACAATGAAATAAAAATGAAAAAACCTTAAAATGACTTTTTTGTGGTAGTAACTCATTTTGGAGTTTATGCGTTTTAACAGTGAAGTGTTTTTGATGTCATCGCACTGTAGCGTATGTGATAACACTGTATTACTGCTGAGGCTGCCTATAAAACTGCTTAAGATCGCAACATTAAATTGCTAAAATACACAAAAATCTTTACTTTAAGCGATTTTGTTAGTTTCATAAATGAACAACATCTGTGCTTTTCTCACTACAACCAAAAGTCTACTAAAAGCTGCGTCTTAACTCTTTAGCGACTAAAGAGAAGTATGTTTACCAGCTTTTTTTTACATAATTTTTTAAAACTTTAACAATTTTACTCCGATTTTCGACCTAGTAACGTATTTCATTGTCATTTCATGTCAGCGAATCAAATCAGTTTTGAGGTAATGAACAAAATCCTAAGTTCGTCAAGGTGAATAAACGTAAAATCTACATACATTTGGACTCTGGAAGTATATTAAAATTACAAAAAGGGTTTATCGAGGTGTTAGGAAAACAAAGCAATCACACTTATTTTCTTTAGTTGTATTTGACATCGTAAACCATCTTCGTCGTTTCAATATGTACAAACATGCATGTGTTCATTTGCCATGAGAAAATGAGGATTTTGGTCAGTATCTTTAAATGGATTTGATTCAATGACTTGAAACAGGCCTGATGCTTCCAAAATTTTACACAAAATTATTATTAATGAAATGATGTTTTCGTTGACAAGAATATGTAGAATTTGTCGTCTTTAATTTCATCAACGAAAATATGTAAAAATTGTTGCTCGTTATGTCATCAACGACAACGTAAAGGACGCTGTCGCTCTTGTATGGAAATTTCGTTAACGACTGCCATACAAAAATACACATCCGTCATCCAAGATTTCATATAGTCGTGATGATTTCTTGCAGAATGGCCCAATTGGGTTACTTTTCTTAGTTTTGATTCCTTTTAGTATTGGTTTAAAACTTTTTTGGTATTAATTTCCGGTTTTTTCCAAAAAAGTTTAAAATTTATTCCAGAAAAGTATGAAATTTATTCCAAAATAGTTTAAAATTAAAACTTTTTGGCATTGTTCTATATATGTGACCGGGTCTATAAAAAGAGGGCTTACGTACGAAAATAAGTTTTAGAGAAAACAGCTGGAAAACAACTTTTAAGGGTCAATTTTATGCGAATCAGCAAAAAATTTGAACATTTTTTTTTTTTTTTTTTTGACACCTAAGCACCCTTTTCATAGACCAGGTCACATATGTAAAATTAAAGAAAAATTTTTACTGTGCATCGAGTTTTTCAATATAGTTTGACTATTGTAAAATTTTTCGACTTAACCAATATTTTTGGAAATGACAAAACTTTTGACTTTTGTAACATTTTTTTAAATTATCAACACATTTCAACCTTATCAACATTTTTTGGCAATATCAGAATCGAATTAATCGACATATTTCAAATATTTTTTGCAACATTTTTAAGATTTAACAACATTTTACATTTTTATCAACATTATTGGTTGGCCTTTTTACGTTTATCTATTTCTGCAAACTTTTTCGACCATATCAACATTTTTGATATTATCCATATCAATTTAATTGACAATTTCTGCAACATTTTCTGACCTTATCAACATTTTTTGGCATTATCAATATCGACTTAATCGACATATTTCAACTATGTGTTGCAGCATTTTTAAAATTTATCAACATTTTACATTTTTGTCAACATTTTTGATTGACATTTTTACGTTTATCTGTTTCTGCAACATTTTTCGGCATTATCAATATATTAGACATAATCAAGATCGATCGAACTGACATAATGCAACATTCACGTTTACCTATTTGCAACATTTTCTTGCCTTATCAACATTTTTCGACATTATCAATATCGACTCAATAAGTTTAACTAAATAGATTTACCAACATTTTTCAACTTTATCAACTTTCTTTTAACTTAATTCACGTTTTTCTATTTCTGCAACATTTTCGTACCTTATCAACATTTTATGCAACATTTTTCGACATTATCAACATTATAGACACTTTCCAAGTCGATCGAATTGACATAATGCAACATTTTTAAATTTTATCGACATTTTATTGACTTTATCTACGTTTAACTATTGCTGCAACATTTTCTTGCCTTATCAATATTTTTCGATATTATCAACAACGACTTAATCGATATATTTAGACATAATCGATCGAATTGACATAATTCAAACATAAATGCAACATTTTTAATTGTTATCAACATTTTATGGACTTTATTTACTTTTATCTATTTCTGCAACATTTTGTGACCTTATCAACATATTTTGATACCATCAATATCGACTTAAGCGACATATTTCAACTAAGTATTATAACATTTTTTAAATGTATCAACATTTTTTAGCTTCATCAACATTTTTTAAACTTAAATTGTATTTCTTTATTTCTGCAACATTTTCCGACATTATCAACATCGTAGACATTATCAAAATCGATCGAATTGACACAATGCAACATTTTTAAATTTTATCAACACTATATTGACAATATTTGCGTTTATCTATTTCTGCAAGATTTCCTTACTTTATCAACATTTTTCGACATTATCAATATCGATCAAATCAACATAATTCAACTTTAAGTAATGCAACATTCTTGAAAAGTATCAATGTTTTTATCAAGATTTTATTTTATTGACTTTGTTTACATTACTCTGCTTTTGCAACTTTTTTCGACCTTATCAACATTTTTTGACATTATCAATATCGACCTAATCGACATATTGCAACATTTTTAAAATTTATCAACATTTTTCAACTTTATCAACATTTTTCAACTTTATCAGCAATTTAACTTCATTCACGTATATCTGTTTCTGCAACATTTTTCGACATTATCAATATTTTAAAAATTATGAAAATCGATCGAACTGACGTTATGTAATATTTTTAATTGTTATCAACATTTTACTGACTTTATTTACGTTTATCCATTTCTGCAACATTTTCTTATCTTATCAACATTTTTCAACATTATCAGTATGGACTTAATCGACATATTTCAACCATGTATGTACTGCAAAATTTTTGACATTATCAAAATCAATCGAATTGTCATAATTCTACTACGTAATGCAACATTTTTTAAATTTATCAACATTTTTATCAACATTTTACTTTGTTTACGATCTATTTCCGGAACTTTTTTCGACCTTGTCAACATTTTCGGACATCATCAATATCGGTCAAATCAACATATTTCAACTTTAGAATGCACATTTTCAAAAGTTATTAACATTTTATCAACATTGTACTAACTTTATTTACGTTTATCTGCTTCTGCAACATTTTCTGACCTTATCAACATCTTTCGACTTTCAATCGACATATTTCAGCTATTTATTGTAACAGAAAAATTTACAACAGTTTTCAACTTTGACAACATTTTTCTAGTTACATATTTATATCCAACATTGTTTGGGATTCCGCAACATTTATAGGGTTATCCGACAATTATCGAGTTTATCAAAATATTTCAGTTTGTGCAAAATTTTTTAAATTTCCCCCCCTTTCCATTGATTTTTGTGTAAATTTTACTTTACTCAACTTAAACTTCTCGCTAAATCAATTTTCGCATTTTCTTTATCGTCCACAGGTCCGTGAAGATGTAGCCGTTGGACATGTAGTCGGCTCCGTTGGCCCCACCGAACGTAATGATAACTGGCTAATCAAAACTGTTAGCAACAGCGATGATAACTTTCACATCACCTACACGCTAACACCGCTCACCAAAGATCTCATTGAAGGTGCATTCGATATCGATCGTCAGACGGGTCTACTTGTGGTTGCGCGTAAATTGGATCGTGAGATACAATCTGAATTTAGACTAGAAATACGTGCACTCGACACCACCGCTAGCAATAATCCTCAAAGTAGCGCTATTACGGTTAAAGTTGAAATCGCCGATGTCAATGATAATCCACCAAAATGGACAACAGATCCCATTCGGCTGCAAGTGCGTGAAGATGCCGCTGTTGGCACGGTGCTGCATAATTTCACCGCTACTGATGCTGATACTGGCACAAATGGAGAGTTACAATACAAACTCTTGCGCTATAGTCCAATAAATACACGCATCGTGGAAGATTCCAAAGAAGAGAAACCGTCTGCAACCCTATTTGCTATAGATGCGCTTACGGGGGCACTCAGTCTGATGGCACCACTTGATTATGAGCAGATACGGGAATATATATTGATCATACAAGCGCTGGATCAATCCTCAAATATCACTGAACGTCTACAGAGTACAGTCACGGCACGTCTATTGGTTGTTGATGCAAATGATAATGCACCGTTGTTTGTGGCACCGCTTGATGTCAGCGGCGACAAGGGAAAAGATGCAGCGGCAATACATGCTGCTGCTACTGCAACGCTGTATTTAAGTGATGCCACACGAGTTGGTGAACTGGTGACACATGTTGTTGCCATTGATGCCGATTCAGCTGAGAATGGCCGCATTGCTTATGAGATTATTAGTGGAAATGATGAAGGACGCTTTCGTATCAACACAGAAATGGGTCATATTGAATTGGCCAAATTGTTACCACCGGCAATGCCTGTGCAAAGTAACAGCATTACCGCATTGGCTGGAGGATATCAGAATAAATTCAATTTGGTTGTTAGCGCTCGCGATCATGGTCTGCCGAAACCAAAGCAATCGTTGATTAATTTGCACATTTTGATACAGGGTACCAGCAGTAATCCACCTAGATTTCTACAGGCTGTCTACAAGGCAAATATAGCAGAAAATATACAGTCGGAAAGTTCGGTTTTGCAGGTCTCTGCAAAGTCATATAATGGTGGTGATCATGGTGAGTTTAGGAAATTTTAATATAGATCTTTTTATATAAGTATAATCCAAGACTATAACGAATAGTTTGCTCATTGAATCAAATATCAAATAAACCATTTTTTTTTTTTTTTTTTTTTTTTTGTTTTCTACAAAAATATACGGAGCTCAAAATTTCACTTGAAAATATTTCTTAAAATGGCTACAAAATACTTTGCTCTCTTTGTTGCTTTTCTTAAATCTTTGTGTTCCAACCTTCTTCTTTTCTGCTTGTGGCTATGCAAAGAAGCACTTGTCACTATGGCGACACAAAAAAGAAGCTTCATTCGTTTGATAAAATATGGTTCCATTGTTCAAGCTAAAAGTCAGGTGGCTAAGTGTTGCATGTTGAATGCTTTAAATGTAGCATACCAATACTAAGTATAATAAATGGCATCTCAAAATGGCTTCAGGCGAATTACCTAAGATCAATTTAATTTCGACTGTGCTTACAAATATAATTTATTTAAAAATTTTATATAATTCACCTCAAATTCCAGATATACAGAGGCAAAACGAAGAGAAACAACACAAATAAAATTTAAAAAAATTTAAATTTAAGTTAAGAAAATCTAAAAAATAGAAATTTTAATAAATAAAAGTTGAAACAAAAATTTTTAGGGCCAATTTCACAATGTTCAGTTAAAATTTAACTTTCAGATAAATAAAAATTTTGTATGAAATTTTATGTCAAAGTGTCAGTTAAAGTTCCAGTTAAAGCTTAACTGAATATTGTGAAATTGGCCCTTAAACAATTTTAACAAAAGCTAGAAAAAATTAAGATTCAAATTTAGTTTTAATTTATTCTTGAAAAAATTTTATTTTTATTTTGAATTTTTTTTTTATTTTTTTTTTTTTATATAATTTAAAAAAAAAAAAAATGTAACTCTTATTTTTTCGATTATTTAAAGATGGAAAAAAATTTAACTTTTATTTTTTCGATTATTTAAAGATGGAAATTAAAATTAAAATTTTTTTTAACATTTTTGAATATAAATTAATAAAATTAAGCTTTCTCTTTGATAGTCAATTTTTACTTTTATACACCAGATAAAACTAGGCAGAGTCCAAAGGACCTCCCGTGTCGGTTTAACCGCGCACCGCAGCTCTTAGTGTCTTTTTACAAATGTTGCCTTTCTATTTCTATCATTAAAGCCGCTGCTTGATGTACTATAGTGCAGTCAAACGCAAAGAAACTGGGTATTAGACACCAAAGCAATTTGGCCATTGTTCCATCCTTGATGATCTGCAAACCAAACTCCTCAGCTCAACAGATTAGATAGATCTGTCCCAAACTCAGTTGTAATACTTAACAACTTCTATGACTTCCCGAGTGAGCTCAGTGGGAAGATTGCACTCTCCATCTAAACTTTAAAACCATCGTATAAACCAATGGCTTTTAGAAGGAGTGTAGTATTGGTGCGGGAGTCTTTTCAGAAGACATGAAATTATCTGAATACATGCAATTGAGCTTTGCCTGAGAGAATATGAAGGAGGCTCTCCTTGCAGATTTGCAACTTCTTGGTCACACTCCATTCTGCAGCCCGCTGTAGAGTTTTATTAAAATTAACCTAAGTAATTGGCTTGACCAAAAAATTCAAGAAGGCTGGGACGACACCTCAGGCCACAGATAATCAAAATCCTGCATGCCAAGAGTTTCCAAACAAAGAACAAAACAGTAACTTATGACAAACAGGAAAAGTACACACTAAACAGTTATAGTTTACTTTACTTAGTTTTGATTGCCTTTAGTATTGATTTTAAAATTTTTCGTTTTTTTTTCCAAAAAAAGTTTGCTATTCATTCCATAAAAGTATAAAATTTATTCCAAAATAGTTTAAAATTAATACTTTCTTTGGCATTGTTCTATATAAATACTTTTTGGTTTCAAAATTAAACTAAAATTTATACTCTGTATACGGACCGTTACCAAATTTCTCACGGGACATTGCCCAGTAAGGAAGCATCTCTCTAACATGGGTTCAGTCCAGGATGCAATTTGTAGATTTTGTAACAAAGAAGAGGAAACAGCAGACAGAACATAATCTATATCACTGTGACAGTCATGCCAGACACAGACTTTGTTACTTTTCTAACGCATACCTTTCTAAAACTGAGGTGGGCGCCTTGCCCCCAAGGAGCATACTTGCATTCATTAATTCCATGCTTCAATGGACAGAATTTTAATTAAGTCTTATCAATGTTACCACAATAAGGTTTATGGGCTGCGGTGACATTTGGCGACTGGATCCCCACCCTTTCCTTATTCTAATCTCAATCTTTTTGCTTGTCATATTCAGAATGCGTTATGCAGGTAGAAGTATTCGCCATGCTTGAAGCTTGCAAGTCTTTAGAGAAAAGTTGTCATTTCTCTCTAAGAGTCAAGCTGCTATCATAGCACTGAATTCAGTTGTAATAAAGTTCAAATTAGTAGCAGAATGCAAGGAAAGCCTAGTCAAACTTGGAGGTTGGTTCAATCTAGCTTTCGTTTGGGTTCCAGGTAACGAAAAAAGTGATAAACTGAAAAGTCTAACTGAATAGCTCGTGTGAAGTTGGCTCCGTAATTTTAGAAAACCGAAAATTTTTTTAAAGTTCTGGGTCCGTTGGGAATATTTATACAGTTCTTTCGCGAAATTCGAAATAGTTCTGTGAAATTGGAGCGAAAATTGGAGGTGTACTGTTTTTTGCTCAGAGACGTGTATTTGGGAGAATTTATAAGAAAGTATCTTGCAAAAAAAAGTTCTGATCAGAGGTCTGGATAGTGCTCGAAGAGTTCTAAAGAAAATCTTTGTAACTTTTTACCGAAAAATTCACAATTTTCATTTTAATTGAAAAACTAGAAAAATTTTTGGTTTTTTTCTAAGCATCCGAAAAAGAATACCCGTAGAGGAGTTCTGATTGGAGTTCCAGATTACGAAAAGACCGAACATTTTTCTGATTTTTCAATTAAAATGAAAAGTGTGAATATTTTGGAAAAATGTTAGAAAGATTTTTTTTAGAACTATTCGAGCACTGTTCAGATCTCTGATCAAAACTTTTTTCAAATGCATTGCATCATCCTGACGTTATGATTAATCATTTGCACATAGGCAAAAGTATGTGAATTATCCGGAAAAAAAACATCGCGTCGTTGTCTAAAGAAATCTGATACCGAAAAAATCGTTCTTTTCTCAAATCTTGTGCACACAATTACTTAGTAGCATGGAATTTTCTACTCTAAATGAAATTAGCAGATCACGCAGTAAAACACAACTTGGCGGCTACTGCTGCTCTGCTCCACATTTATAACGCTGACTGCCCTGCAACATTTAAACCACGATAAGTTCTTGTTTAACAAAATTCACTGCTGGTCAGGCAATTAATTGACTTAAATCGTCATTTAACAAACAAATCTACAATGAGTTAACTCCGAGAAGACTCTGTAGTAAAGATTGCCAGTCGAATGGGGCGAATGTCTCTGCAAGTAGCAAGCAGGAAAGCGTTTTATTTTAATTAATACCAAATAAATGATTACATGTCCTTGAGAATAAAACATGTAATTAAAAATAAAATTGTAAACGAGTTGGTCTTTTTGTCTTTTTGCATTAAAAAGAAGACACATAAAGCCTCTAGAACGAGGGAAAAAATTACCAAGCAAATGGCAAAAGCGTAAAAAACTCATGAACAAAATTTAAAAATCAAAAGTAAATGTCGGTATAGTTAATTTTGCATAACATAGCAATAAATTTTAAGACACAAAGCTTAAACTGAAAACTACGCACAGTGCTATAACTGGAAAGGAAGTAAAGGGAAAATGATGACTCAAATACTTATTTTCAAGAACTGGGTATTAAGGCAAACAGCGACGACGATGACTACCCACACAAAATAACAGGGCAGAGTAGAAAAATGCGTAAAGAAGAAATAGCACAAGAATTAGTTCTAAAGAAAGGCTAAAAGTTATATAGTAAAAGGATAACCAAATTCTCAGAACTTAATGGGAAGTAAGAACTAGAATACAGAACAAATAACAATTCGCAGTTGAGTTTTTTTCAGAAGACAAAAATAATGTCATAATTAGAAGGAGTCAACCAACTCCGCTATTCTGACACCATATTCGGACTCAGCGATCCCGAAAACATAAAGTTCAGGTGGTCTGATCGTTCGCGCAGGGAATTTTTTTTTTGTAGTCCTGTGCATAGGCCAAAAAAAAACAAAAGTAACCTGCGCAAAGATCAGACCACCGGAACTTTATGTTTTCGGGATCGCTGAACCCAAATATAGTGTCAGATTAGCGAACATAAAGTTCAGGTGGTTTGATCTTTCGCGCATGGTACTTTTTTTTTTTGTGGGCCTGTGTAATTTTTGCAAATCGTACACCGAGAAAACAGTAGGATTATATACATCAAAATTTGGTAATTATTAACAAATAATATATTTGATATAGGCGAATCGAATATATGATATTTTTTAATGAGCGGCATATTTGCGCAATTTTATTGGTTCAATCGTATATTTGTTAATAATTACCAAATATATGTTTGAATCTAAATACTTTTATCATTTTTTATTTAGGCTGTTATTATTATTAATCTTTTTATTAATTAGGAAAAAACATGGTAATATTTGCTAGGATCACGGCGACATTATAAAATATAATATTTTTATACCCTACACCCAGGGTATATTCACTTTGTCCTTCCGTTTGTAACGCAGAGAAGGAGGCGTGGCAGATATAGAAAAGTATATATATTCTTGATCAGCGTCACCTCCTGAGTCGATATAGCCATGTCCGTCTGTCTGGCTGGCTGGCTGGCTGGCTGGGTGGCTGGCTGGCTGGGTGGCTGGCTGGCTGTGTGTTGAAATACACTTTTTGGGAAAACTGAGCAAGATAGTTCAATGAAATTTGGTACACTGCCTTCGTCGTCAAAGTTAGCTCGGGGGATTGAAAATGAGCAAAATCGGTCAACAGACACGCCTACCGCCCATACAAAAATTATATTCAAAATGCAATTTTAGGAGTATTTTTCACGACAATGCAACCACAATACACATAAGTACTACAAATTATAAGCGCAAGCTCTGATAAAAAACTGAGCGAATTCGGACAAGAGGGCGTGGCACCTCCCATACAAGCAAAAGCTTCAAAACGCTATACTGAAAGCGTTTTTTGAGATATTCGAACCAACTTCGACTCAGACACTAAAAATTATAAATGAAAGCTCTCAGCAAAAATTGGTTGAAATCGTACAAGGGGGCGTGGCACCTCCCATATAAGCAAAAGTTTCAAAATGCTATACTGAAAAAGTTTTTTGAGATAATCCAACTAAATTTCACTCTGACACTAAAAACTATAAATGCAAGCTCTGAACAAAAACTGGGTGTACTCGGACAAGAGGGCATGGCACCTCTCATATAAGCAAAATTTTCAAAATACTGCAGTGTAGGGTATTTATTTTTTGGCCAGGCCAAAATTTACACCCTTACTAGTTTTAAATTAAAAAAAGCTTCTCTGAAATTTTAATGCACTCTCCAAGTTGCAAAAAAAAATTTAAAAACATTATAAAAAAAAAAATTGTTCTGTGTGGGGATCGAACTCATTCCTCCATAGCACTAGGGAGTATGTTCAAATCTACGGAAATTCGTTGATTATTAACAAATATTTTCTAGAATGTTTAATCAAATATTTTTCTGTGAGGCAAACATACTCTTTTCTCAGTGTATCAAATGTAATGCTGCTTTAAAATTTATATTTTAAATAGATAAAGAATTAGCTGACACTAAGATAATGAGATGATTCATGAGCAACAACTAGAAATCCAATAATCATTCGACCGATATCATTTTTGAACTTAAAACTTTTTCAAGTAAACTTTCCTTACAAGCCGAGTAAAATTTTTTCATTTCTAAAAAAAATTACAGTCAGTTCACATAATGAAATTACTTTTGCTTTACTTTGTATAAGTTGTCATATTGATTTAAAAAGTTTTCGTTTAAAAAGAAGTAAAAAGATCTTCATATTTTTAATCAAACACCCTGTACACATTTTGTATCGCATAAGGTTACGCAGCTTCTGTTAGGTGATTGAGAAGGCCTAGACTAATACAAAAATCGCACCTGAGGGCGGGGTCTAAAATGTAACCCTGAGAAGTTATAGGGCTAAAACTGATTTTCTGACTTGTTTGAAAAAATAATTTTCTTGGGTCACCCTAGTGTTTTAGAGAATATTTTTTTAGAATACTTTTAGTTAATTGTATGAGCTTTCAAAGAGTGTATTTGGCTTATAGAGTTTAGAAAGATTTTGCAATGTTCTAGGTCTTTAAAGTTGATATTTAAAATATATTTTCCTTTTTTTATACTTTGGGGGGCATTTTAGTACAAAAAAGTTCCTATTAACATACCCGTTTATAGTTTTTTTTTTGAATTCTCGTTTAATTTTCTTTAATTCGGTGATACATTTGTCATACCAATTTTTTTAATTGAGGTCACAAAAAAATACTTTTCAAGCACAATCCGTTTGAAGGCTTCAGTAGATTATGCAGCGCAACGCATGCGATATACCCGTGTGTTACAGAAAAAAGTATTTTTTTCCGGCCTCAAAATTAAAAAATTGGTATGACTAATGTATTACCAAATTAAAGGAAATTTAACGGCAACTCCAAGAAAAATTATAAAAAGGTATGTCAATAGTACCTTTTTCGTACCGAAATGGCCACCAAAGCCAAAAAAACGGGAAAAAAATAATATATCAACCTTAAAGGTTCTGAACTTTGCGAAATCCTTTTAAACACTATAAACCAAATACTCTTTAAGCAAGCTCATACAATTAACTAAATGCCATCTTAATGCTATCAATTTTATACCATCAGGCAAGGTTTCCATGAAATCAAAGTCCAATTTTATTCGTTTTAACAAAATGTCAGACTATTCATATCATGACATTACTTTTGCTTCTTTATGAAATTATTCCAATTTGCAACACTAAAAAATTACAGTTTATTTTTCTTAGTTTTGATTCCCTTTGGTATTGATTTAAATTTTTTTTGGTACTAAATCCCGATTTTTTTCCAAAAAAGTTTGAAATTTATTCCAGAAAATTATAAAATTTATACCGAAATAGTTTGAAATTAATAGTTTTTACTTTCTTTGGCATTTTTCTATACAAATACTTTTTGGTTTTAAAATTAAACTAAAATTTTTTCGTGACACCTCCTCTACAAACAGCATCTCCATAATGCTGTAGTACAAGCGTTTCTAGTAGTAATGCAACCAAATTGGCACTGAAACTTGGAAGAGTTAGTGCAAACTCTGAAAAAAAAGCACAAAATTATTTTGTAATTTTTACTATTTTTGTTTCAGACTTAAACTTTTTTTTTGTTCGAATATTTTGAGTAAAAATTAAAATATTCTAACGATGGTCTTTATTTAATTTCGCTGACATAAAACTTATATTTTGATTTTTATTTTTTTCGCTCAAGTATTAAACTTATTTTGTAGTCTAAGTATTACTCATTTCTGATAATGCCTTTGTTATACAATTTTCATACTTATATTTTCTTGAGAAATCTGACTTAATTTTAAAGCAAAAACCGCCAATTTAATCGCATTTATATAAATTTCGCCACTTTTTCTTTACTTTGTCATCACAGCAAATCTCACATACGAAATTCCATCAGGTGTTGCTGATAATCACTTTATTGTTGACACTTATCGTGGAATTGTCAGCACACGCGGACAATTTGATCGTGAAACAAAGGCTCAATACACGTTACCCATTTACGTTTACGATACGAATCGTGTTAGTGCCGCCGGCACCACCACCACCACTGCCGATGGACGCAAACAACGCTCTTCATCATCATCCGCATCATTGATGTCAACATCAATGGATGAAGAGCTGACGTCAGCAGCATTAAATGGTGGACAATTTGACATAGCAACGCTTATCATCACCATCACTGACATTAATGATCATGCACCTGAATTTCGTCCTGGTTCCTGTTATCCACTTTCCGTGCCAGAGAATAGCGATTTAGCTGTCATACATACGGTTGTTGCCACCGATTTGGATGAGGGTGCGAATGGTGAAATTGTTTACAGCATAATTGGTGAGTGTGATGTGTTGTGTGTTGCCGCTCTCTACCTTCTCTACATCTATCACAATTAATAGTGAAAAGTGCATTTGACTAACATTTTGGTTTCTTCTTCGTTTTTGTCTTTCCAGGTGGCAATCTTGGCAACAAATTCAGCATCGATCTGCATTCTGGTGAACTTACCGCACGTTCATTGGATCGTGAACAGCACTCACGTTATTTACTACAGATTCAAGCGCAAGATCGTGGTTCGCCCATCAACTATCAGGGCTACTGTAATATCTCGGTGATTGTCGAGGATCAGAACGACAATGATCCTCGTTTCGAGCAATCAAAGTATGTGGTTAATGTTGCCGAGGATCTAATGGTGGGCGCAAGTGTTTTGCGTGTTAAGGCCACAGATGCTGATTTGGGCATCAATGCGCGACTTGTCTATTCATTGGCTAATGAGACACAATGGCTGTTTGCAATTGACAATAAGAGTGGCCTGATCACAACATACGGGTAAGTGGCAATGTCACGTCATATCATATGGACTTTTAAGTGAGTGTGTGTGTGTTTATGTTTAAATTCTTTGATGATGTGCACAAGTGTGACAAAACAAGTGATGATTTTACGGCATATTCAAATAAGTAATTGAAAGATATAGGGTCACAAGTGTGGAGGTAGTGTTTTTTCATAGAAACTAAACAACACCGGCTAACAAAAAATGATTTTTGTTTTGGCAATCAACAAAAGAAAAGATGAGCAATATTATTATGTAACCATATCGTTATTCTTTAACCAAATAAAACAAATCCATCCAGTTTAAGCCTTTGCTATCATTTGATTACCCGTACGTCTGTCTTAATTTTTGAATTTTCTTTTCCTATGAACTTTTTCAGTTGATTTTTGGTCTATTCAAATCCAGCTTAACTTCCATAGATTGATCTTGTCCTCCGTTAGCATCTTGTTTCTATATTTGTAGTCGAGCGTGTCGACAATAGGCTTTAAGCATTTATACGATTACTTCCAGTACGGTAATTAACTTTTGAATAAAAAGCAACATCAAGCTCTCATTTGCACCAAAAACTGAAATTTTCGTTTTGATGGAAAAAACCGAAGATCTCTAGATTTTGTTCCGCTGATCAAACCTGCAGTTGCGTAAAAATATAGAAGTAATGTCTTCTCTTGCCACAAACTTGATGCTTGAATAATTCTAACTTCAGTCTCGTAAGTCCATGATGGTTTAACCCGGTCTTTTGTAATTCCAAGACATGGTTCTACTGTCTATTTGGAATATGTTAATGTTAGTAAGCAAATATCGCCATCAAATTTCTCTTTAGTGCTTCTACAAGTCGTTTTCAGGTATATTACCAGTAACAAAAAGGAAGAAATTAAGTTATCCTTCTTCTTTCACAAGTTCTGTTTCGAAGCAGTACTCTCAGTATTTTTGATGGAACTGAGAACAGTAGGATGTCTATATAAGTAAGTAGTTTGCCACTCACTATGCTTACCATTTTTAGACAACCAAGCAAGGAGATTGTGTGCTCAAGTGCTTTTCGCTTCAGATTATATAGAACAGATGATCTAAAAGTTGACTTATTTCAAAGTTTAATAATTTGGGGATAGTTAGGTTAATGCCGATGACCTTGTTGTCTTTCATAGCTTAGAATTAATCAATTGACTTTGATTGGAATATGAATTTTGCAGAAATATTCTTTTAATTACTTAAGTTGGTCTTCAGCAGAAGTCACAAGGTCCCTTTTTTTGGCTTCAACTGGACTGATCTGTTGAAATTTTTGCCGGATAATCTAAGAAAAATATCGAAAAGTTGTTGGTGGAGTTTCGCAATTTGATCACAATACATTTTCAATTTCTTTTTATCATTTCTTTGCGAATGCCTGTTTTCTGCCTCTGTTATTATTATTTCTTCACGAATTCTTATCTGACTCTGTTTTGTTATGAGGATGTAAGAATTTTACGAAGTCGTTTTCTTGTTCTAACAATCAATCAATCTAATTTCTAAGATCAATAAAATAAGATGTTTTTCTTCATTCAGTACCACTTATTCACAAGGATGAAGCTAGGTACCTTGAAACCTTTTGTTATACAGGGTGTATTGCATAAGGTTTCAAAGCTTCTGGATGGTGATAGAGGAGGCCTAGACTAACAAAACATTGCACCCCTGAGGAGCTATAGGATTAAAACTATTTTTCTGACTTGTTTCACAAAAAAAAATTTCACCCTAACGTTTAGAGAAAATATTTCTATGGCGAAGTTTTAGCTAATTGCAAAAGTTTTCAGATAGAGTATAAGATTTATAGGGTTCGAAAGGATTTCACAAAGTTCTGGACCTCTTAAGTTGATATTTTAATTTTTTTCCCCATTTTTTTATTGTGGCGGTCATTTTAGTAAGAAAAAGGTCCCATTAGCATATCCTTTTATAATTTTTTTTTAAATTCTCGTTGAATTTCCTTTAATTTGATGGCACATTTTTCATACCACTTTTTTTGATTGAGGTCAGAAAAAAATACTTTTCCGTTTGAAGGCTCCAGTGGTTAGAGAGCAGCACGAGTAGCGCGCACATCATATGCAGCGCAACGCATGCGAGTAACCCGTGTGTTACATAGAAAAGTATTTTTTTCTCACCTCAATCAAAAAAAGTTGTATGACAAATGTGCCATCAAATTAAAGGAAATTCAACGAGAATTTCAAAAAAAATGTAGAAGGACATGTTAATGCGACCCTTTTTCATACTAAAATGACCGCCAATGTCAAAAAATGGGGAAAGAAATAAAAATATCAATTTTAAAGATCCAAAACTTTGCGAAATCCTTTTAAACCTTATAAAACATACACATTATCTGAAAGCTATTACAACTAGCTAAAACTTTGCCATAAAAGTGTTTTCTCTAAAACATTAGGGTGATCCAAGAACATTTTTTTCTGAAACCATTCAGAAAATCAAGGGCACATTTTAGGCTCTCCAGGTGTAAATTTTTGTTAGTCTAGGCCTCCTTTAACGCCTCCTAGAAATTTTTTAACCTCATGCAATACACCCTGTATATAAATACTAACTTTTACGAAAGTTCTTATATGTACTTCAATTTTGACTTACTGAACTTTCTGCCTATAGATGTTCCATTAGAGCATTTTAATTTAAGAGGAAAAAATCGTTGCGAGATGATGATGATTGGTTGGAGCCGTTTTTAATGCTGCTTTTGAAATATACAAATTACTTTTTCAATGCATTGAAGGAGCATCATTGTCATTGAATTAAAACTAGAATCACTCAATGATCAAAACTTGACCACAAATGTATTAAATAGTTTTGGTACTTTTTGAATAGTTTTAGTACTTTTTTTTTGCTATTTAATACAAAATACAAAGCTCGTTTATCATCCCTGGTACAATGACAAATGTGAAACAAAAAGAAAAAAAAACATGAAGTCAGTTTCAGTCAGCTTTTTGTCTTTCTCTTTGTGTTGTGTCCTCTTTTTAGCTCTGTGTGACCTGTCGCTGTTAATATTGAAAAATTTTCATTTTATTTTACCGTGCTTAGTGACAAAATATTAAAATAATTTTGGCTCTGTGCACATTTACACACAAATAACTTTCTAATGGTGTATAATTAAAAGTCGTGCTCCATTTCTAACATTGTAAAAAAGGTAGGACAAATTTTTGTCTTCCTTATTAATATAGTGATAATGCTTTGATTTTTCAAATTTAATGCAAATGCATTTATTTTTCAAAAATAGTTCAAATAGGCTCTAAAATGCTTTTTCGTTACTTTCTACTAATGAGGAAGTAGTCAATCTGATTTTTAGTGAGTTTGTTTGGATGTTAGATTTGTGCAAATATTACAAACTATGATAGGAATGTGCGGTTCAATTTATGATGGGTATTATCTTTATTTAGGCAGCTTCTAAAAAGTTCCAGGAGCTGACAAAATCTTCTATCTTTACGCTTGTTGGTTTTCGAGAAAAAAAAAAAACTTTAAAAGACATTATGTTGTCACAGAATTTGTATGATTTTTCCCTTCAAATAACAGTTTAAATTCTGTTTCTTGAAAAATGAATAAAATTGGACATAACATATTTTACCACTTCTTGCAGATGGCACCCGAAACGGCACTAACGGTGGTAGAAGAGTTTGTTTAGAATTGGATTATCCGTCTAGAAAAATGTCTATACATATCAAGTTAATTCTGTCAGGGTAATGAATAGCAGAAAATGCGTTGAGCTCTTTTCAAAGTCTATCTTATAGCTATAGCTAAGTCTAACTCTAGTCAGAAATGTGAGAGCAGAAAAAAAGTGTTCAAGATACTTTTTTCGATAACTTTCTCAGAAGGTATTAAAGTGGAAATCAAAATTTTCGGCATTGTTGCCAAAATTAGTTCTAGAGCTGTTATGCCAGATCACCCTAGATATTCTGCAGTTTTTATAAGATTTTCAGCTTGTACTCACTTCTAGATGATTTCGCTAAGGGAGGAGCTGTGTCTTACTAAGTGGTGCAACAGTTTTTTGTTATGAACTTTGTTACTAAGGTCTGCTAAGCGCAAACAAGACTATGTAGATGCGGACTAAAGCCCTATCTTACTGTCAGAGAGGACTATCAGGTACTGAAATGAGTATTTTTTACCTAAGTAGCTTTATTAAAGGCCTCAATCCTTTACTCGTATCGCATTTGTGTAGCGCTTGCATACTTATATTACCACTATGTAGCTAAGTCCACCAATTTATGCCATCTCTAACGATAGATTACAACAACAACAACAAAAATCAAAATCAAATTCAGCGCAACAAAAACAAAACAAAAGAGAGACAGAAGCTACTCGCGTCAGTGTTGCCATTTATTCAAACGCTTTTTCTGCTGTCATGTTTACTTTTATCTCGCGCTGATTGGCGGTATAATGCAAAACGAACGAACGAACCAACGAGCGAAAAAAACGACAACAACAACCGAAATAAAACGAAAAAAAACGACAGTAACAAGAAAAAAAAAACAAAAAACGAATGGAAATATATGAAGAAAAAAAAACGAGCGCAGCACAACCGACAGCGCTGCGCACAACAAACAATTCGTGATGTTGTTGTCTGCTGGCCTGTCTTGGCAACACACACACAGACACACACGGCAAGAGAACAAACGTTGTGAGGCAAAACAACAACAACTAACGAAAAACAACGAAAACATCCGACAAAAAGTAGGAAGCTGTCCATTTTTGATGCTGATGCGAATGATGTTGATGCTGATGATCTCTCTTGGCATAGCAACGACAACAACAACAAAAACAATAACTGATGATCATTAGTGCTCAGTAGCTGCAGCAACAATTGCTGCATTTGATAAGGATGATTATGATGATGATGCTGTTGCTGCCTTACAGAGATCAGTCACTACAAAAGCGTTTTGTATTCTTTTTTCCCTTGCCTGCTGCTTTAATTCATAAAATTACATTTAGCCGCATTTTATTGCAACATTGACCATACTAAGCAGGAAGCATAACGCCGCGGCGCAAAGAGTGAAGGACAAATCCTTCAAGATCAAGCAATGATGACTAAGACTCTCTAGGGAATATGAAGTTAAATTTTTCATTACAGAAAATTTCTAAAATTCAAAGATCGTAATCGCTATCTTAGAACATGACTTGAAATCAACATTGAGATGGCATTAATTTAATCGTTTTGGTAAAGAATATAAGGAGAGAAAAACCCCAAACGGCATTGAAACAGCAAAAAAACTGTTTTTGAAGAATTCAGAGTGTTATGCAAAAGATGGGATGAAATAGCTTTAAAGCTACTTACTATTTATATGCATACTAGCTATTGCCCGGTGAGCGTTGCCTCACCTTTATCCCGGTGGCTTTTTTTTTGTTACGAACGATCATTAAGATACCAACAGGCTCACCCGAGAACTGCTTGGCACTGCTAATTTTTCTAACGTATGTTATGTGGCTTAGTCCCCCTTATACATACATGTGCTAAATTTCATTCCTGTGCGTCAAACAGTTTCTGAGATATGTTTATTTTTGTTTTTAAGGGGCGTGGCACCTCGCATTTTTCTAATGAGTTTTTTTTTTGGCTTAATGCCTTTTATATATGCGCCAAATTTCAATCCTATTCGTCAAACAGTTTTTGAGATCCGTCGAATTTTGTTTTTTAGGGGCGTGGCAGTGCCGATTTATAACCTTTCCTTGATCTATACTAACATTCTTTGCAAATTATATTGAAATTGCTCGAGTGGTTTTCGAGTCCATAACGAACGAACACACAGACAATCTTTAATTTTTATATATTAGATATCATACGATAAGGGTCACTTTCTTAACAATTATGGACTTCAATGGGTTAAAGTTTTCTACAAAACTTCACAAGAGGTAACCAACGACAAAAACTTCAGAATAATGCATAAATTAAAAAAAATAAAATGCAATGAATTTAGAACAAAATTCAATGAAGTTACTTAATGTTAAAGGATTTTTTGAGTCATATCTTGAATAAACACTCTCGAGAATTTTGTTTCAGCATGCAACCACAATAAAAATTTTTTGGATTGGCAAAATTCGCTTTAAAGTCGGATTATCGGCAATAATTTAGGAGGGAATATTTCGCAATAATTTAGGAGGGAATATTTCGTACCGGGTGTTTGCCTTGCGGCCGAAATTTGACCATTTAGATTAGACTTTTAAAGACCACCCAACTGTTAACTCAAAGAAATAAGTTCTCAGAAGGTCATGTTATCGTTTCAAAGTGTTTACGCTATCACCGTAACAAATTTCATAAAAATCGATGCAGCGGCTTAACCGTGAGCTTGTTTATTCCATTTAAGGGCGTGGTACCGCCCCCTTAAAAACATAATCGTTTCTCAGTTTTAGCCCTATCTCCGTACCAATTTTGATAAAAATCGATGCAGTGGTTTAGCCGTGATATCGTTTTTTATTTTTCCTTCACGAACATTATGGTCATATTATCGTTTCTTAGGACTAACCCTATTTCGTTGTTAAGAAGAACTATCATAAAAATCGATGAAATGCTTTAACCGTGAAAGCGTTTCTTTTTTTTTTTCATTTAGGGGTGTAGCACCGCCAACTTTAATTAAAAGAATATAGTCTTATGCACTGCTCCAATCTTTCCAACAAAAAACAAAAAAAACACGCTCATATTAACATAAGATTTTGGCATAGAAACAAGGACCGATTTTGTTTTCCTATTTATATATAGATAGATTTTTTATGGAAATTTTTTCTCTGATTTTTAACCGGGTAATTCGAGACACAAATAAACTTTTATACGTCAGTATCATAGGTTATTAAAACACCTTTCATATGACACCAACCTTTTTGATATAGCTACACCCAAGGGTTTCCAACTTATACTGGATTTTCTAAATGCTACTCGTATATCCGGATCGATGGATATATATCCTAAATTTAGCCCAAACGACAAATTTATCAATGAGAGTTTTCACTTTTCACAAGTCAATGGAAAATACATGGGCTGCATAGTAGTTTTAAAATGAAAATTTTAAGAAAATTGAGAGGAAATTTAAAGAAAAAAGCATCCTTAATGGAAATAGTATTTCTGTTTCCAAAATATTCACGATTGCAAATGCTCCCTTTCGAGGAAGGAATAATATTCTCGAGAAAGAGTTTGCAGGCATATTGTCTTTGGCGACTACTAGCGAAATTTTTCGCACAATATATGAGGTAAATGAGGTAAGATCTGAGAAATTGTTCCCAAATTGTTTTATCCAAAATTTAGTTCTACAGTTTTCTAGAGGGATGAAATTTCGAAAATACTTTTACGTGGGTACTTTACCTAATAAAACAAACATTTCCTTTTTTTTGTTCTCTTTCCAGCCCACTCGATCGCGAACGTCAACACATCTACAATTTCATGGTTGTCGCCACCGATGGTGGCCGCTACGATTCGCGTTCAGCACGTGTACCCATACAAATAATTATCGACGATGTTAATGATAACAAACCGATATTCGAACGTTATCCTTTTCGTGCACAAGTGCCAGCACTCATACAACCCGGCCAGACACTGCTGCAAGTCAGCGCAACTGACTTGGATCAAGGGATGAATGGTGAAATACTCTATGCACTGAAAAGTGATGGTGCCGATGCATTTCGCAATAAATTTCGTATTAATCCCAATACGGGCGTTGTAAGTGCAACACAAAGTTTAGCCAGCGAATCGGGACACCTACTACATTTGGAAGTTGTAGCACGTGACAAAGGTAATCCACCACAAACCTCTGTGGGGCTAATCGAGCTACGCGTAGGTGAATTTCAACCTGGTGCGCCGGAGTTACGCTTTCAAAATGACACTTATCGTGTGAGATTACGTGAGAATACCGCTGCTGGTTTTTCACTGCTACAAGTGGCGGCCGTACGCACAGATGGACGGCGACAGAAAATTGTCTACTCTTTTGGTGCTGGTAACGAGGAGCGTGCTTTTGTCATCGATGAAAGTAGTGGTGAAATTAAGGTACGCAATACAGCACAGTTGGATTATGAACGCTTGACAGAAGCAGCAGCGACAGCAGCGGCAATGGCTGCAGCAACAGCGGCTAGTAACATGCGTGGGCGGGCGCTTAGCTATGACGGTGGAGAACAAGATGTTGGCAGTGTGTTGGTTGAAGATGCCGGCACCGATGCATCGTCTCTGGCAAAATCACGTCGCAGTAATCGCGAATTACTTGATGCTCCAGTTGGACCGCAAGAAGAATCTTTGCATGAAATGCGCCTAGTGCTCGTTGCACGCACCGAGAGTTCGCCAGTCCTTTATGGTTATGCTGAATTGCTGATCGAGTTGGAGGATGAGAATGACAACAGCCCACACTTTACGCAGCAACAATATTCGTCAACAGTGTGGGAAGGCAATAACAAGGGTACCTTCGTTATGCAGGTGTCTGCATTGGATGCTGATGCTGGCGCTAATTCGCGTATACTCTATCACATTGTAGATGGTAATCATGACAATGCGTTTATCATTGAGCCCGCTTTCAGTGGCATTGTCAAGACGAATATTGTGCTGGATCGTGAAATACGTGATTTGTACCGTTTGAAGGTAATCGCAACAGATGAAGGTGTACCGCAGATGACGGGTACGGCGACAATACGTGTACACATTGTAGATGTCAACGATAATCAGCCGACTTTTCCGCCGCACAGTGTCATTAGTGTTAGTGAAGGTAAGTGGAGAAAAGTTTATGTTCTGAATTTTTTAAAGCACCTCACTCTTTAAGTGGGAAGGAAGAGTTTCAATTTATTTATGGTTATAATGAAAGCCTAGAAAAAGTTTTTAGGTCATTTCATGAACTATAGAATGAGCCGAGAAAAATAAACATTTTATCTTAGACCCATAAATCAACAGCTTCTTCCTTGCCGCACACTTCCGGTTTCATAGTTTTTATTACAATCTTTTCTTTTTCTCCTATTTTCTTTCTATCCTCTTTTTAATTAGGCACCGAATTGGGCACCGTCATCACAACCATGTCGGCCAATGATGTGGACACCTACCCAGCCCTAACATATCGCTTTGGCAATGAACTTAACGATGACAAACAACAAATCACAAGCAATTCCAACAGTAACTCTGTCAGCGTTTCTTCCTCCTCTTCCACTTCTTTGGCCTTTCAATTCCCAGCCGATGACAACAAATCAATTTTTGCCATCGATCGCTATAGCGGCAAAGTTTTACTCAAACGTCGTCTCGACTATGAACAGCAACAGGAATATCAATTGGAAATAATTGCCTCAGATGCTGCACACGAGGCGCGAACCACACTCACTGTACGCGTCAGTGATGAAAATGATAATCCGCCAGTATTTCAGGCACAACAACCGCCAGCATATTTTGCCATGTTACCAGATCAACAGATGTCAACGTTCGTGGCAGCAACAGCGACATCAACAACTGCGGCCGGCTCTTCAACAACAGACATCGAACTCATTATGGTGAATGCCACAGATGCCGATTCAGAGGGACGCAATTCGCTCATACGCTATAGCGTACAACCACCAGTGCAGGGCATCAGCATTAACGAAGTGACGGGCATTGTCTATGTGAATGCAAGTCGTGTGCTTGCATATGCGAATGCGAAAACAAACAACGACGATGCTGCTGCACGTGACGATCTATTCGTAATGATTGTCGCGCAAGATTCGGGTGTACCACCGCTGAAGTCATCAACTGTGTTGCGGGTTCGCTTCAATTCGTATGCAAATGGACGAGCGCAATTCTTGCAGACACAATATCGTGCACAAATCAATGAAGCAGCCGAATTGGGTACCGTTGTTTTGCGTCTCACACATGATGTACTCGACGCAAGCGCTACAGAATTCGGGAGCGCTGGCAACCTTGCATTCAGTATTGTCGCTGGCAATGAAGACGGTGCCTTTGAAGTGTATCAAGCGAGCGCCATCATATTGGTGAAGCGTCTGGATCGCGAACGCACCGATTTGTACAAACTGCGTTTGGTCATGAGTGACATGCACCAGCAACATCACCAGTCGCTGGCAACTGCCGCAGCAGCAGACAACTCCAGTACATCGGCGATCAATGTTTTTGTCACTGTCGATGATGACAATGACAATGCACCGCGCTTCGATACGAAACAGAAATATGAGGCTGAGATTAGTGAGTTGGCAACGCTGCGTTATTCGATCGCACAAATTGTCGCCTATGATGATGATCAAGAGAATACACCAAATTCGGAAGTTGTCTATGATATTACGTCGGGCAATGATGAGGGCATGTTCACTATCGACCTTGTCACTGGGATGTTGTTCGTTAATAATAAACTGGACTATGACACGGGTGCCATGAGTTACGAACTGATTTTACGTGCTTGCGACAGCGCCATAATGCCGCGTTGTACGCTGCAACCGTTTCGACTTTCACTGTTGGATGAAAATGATAACGCGCCACGTTTCCCTGTCGCGGAGTACATTGAGTTTATTGGCGAAAACGAGCCTGTGGGTACAAGTGTTTTTACCGCACGTGCCACTGATCTGGATCGTGGTGTCTATGGCCAACTTAACTACACCATTGATCATCAAGCTGTCGGCTTGGATGATGTTTCTTGGAAACTCTTTCGCGTTGACACACAGACAGGCATCGTTACTTCAAATGCTGTATTTGATTATGAGCAACGACATCGCTATGAGTTTGTACTGCGTGCCACTGATGCTGGTGGCAAATCTGCAACGGTCAAAGTTCGCATTCTCATTGAATCAAAGGACGAATTCTCGCCACAATTTACAGAGCGCACCTACCGCTTTGTTATGCCTTCACCATCAAATGGTTACTTGCCTTTGGGCTTTGTAATCGGTCAGGTCACCGCCACTGATCACGATAAGGGCCCTGATGGACGTGTTGTCTACCAATTAAGCTCACAGCATGCATACTTCAAGGTGAATCGCACGACGGGCGCGGTTGTGATCAAAAAGAAGTTGGACGATCATTTCGATGATGGACGCGATATCAGTTTGGTGATCTCGGCAAGTTCCGGACGACAAGGGTCACTAACCAACATGACCGTGGTAGAGATTTCGCTTGATCCGCTGGCAGATCCAGGCACAAATTTGGCAAGCAGTGGTGGTGCAGCTGGCAGTGGCATTACTGATTGGGTCATCGGACTGTTGATTGCCTGCCTCTTGATACTCTGTGCTGCTGCAGGCATCTTTCTGTTTATCAAAATGCGCAGTCGACGTCCAAGACAAGTGACGAAACCAAATTTAAGCACCGAAACTGTAGGCAACTCGAATAGTTATGTTGATCCCAGTGCTTTTGATACGATACCAATACGTGGTGGCGTAAGTGGTGGTGTTGTTGCTACTTGCAGTGGTGTTTCTGGTGCTGGTGCGCAATTTGCGCCACCAAAGTACGATGAAATTCCACCCTATGGACCACATGCTGCAAGTTCGAATTCTGGTGCGGCCACAACGTCAGAGCTTTCGGGTTCAGAGCAATCGGGTTCCAGTGGACGTGGCTCTGCGGAGGACGATGGTGAAGATGAAGAGATACGCATGATAAACGAAGGTCCACTACATCATCGTGGCGGTGCCAGCGGTGGTGGTGCAAGCGACGATGGGCGTATCTCTGATATCTCTGTGCAAAACACGCAAGAATACTTGGCGCGACTAGGTATTGTTGATCGCGATGCAAATCCTACAGGTGCTGCCTCCAACTCATCGCGTCGTTGCTCTGAAAGTATAGGTGGCTCAAATAAAGATTCCCACCTGCATCATCCGCTGCCTATTGTAGACACGTTGCATATGTTCGATGAAGATCCGGCGGCTGAGTCAGACATTACAAACCTGATCTATGCCAAATTGAATGATGTTACAGGTGCTGCTTCCGATCGTGGTAGCAGCGCTGATGAGGCCGCCACTACAGCGGGTAGCATAGGTGCAGCGGTTGATCATGTAATGGGTTTCGGTGATGTACCAGTTGTTGGGAGCGGTAATGTGGGTCCATCAATGAATGGCTCGCTCAGCTCAATTGTACACAGCGAGGAGGAGCTAACGGGTAGCTATAATTGGGACTACTTGCTAGACTGGGGGCCACAGTATCAACCGTTGGCACATGTCTTCTCAGAGATAGCGCGACTCAAAGATGATACCATGTCAGTACATAGTGGAAACAGTGGTGCTTCTTCGAGTGCGAAGAGTAAACAGTCGTTGGCGCATAGTACAATAGGTGTAGTGAAACCGCATATACCACCGCCATTGCTGACAAATGTAGCGCCACGTACAATCAATATGCCAGTATTAGCCGGTAATGGTGGAGGTGGACGAATGCCACCCAATTCCGTTTCGCATCATCTTTCCAATTCTGCAGCGAATTCAGCGGTTGGTGGTGGGCCACAGTATATGTTGCCCCGTTCACCGATTAGCCACGATGCACCCGGTGGTTTTAGTACCTCATCAGCGATGTCGCCATCATTTTCGCCATCGCTATCACCGTTAGCAACAAGATCACCATCAATATCACCACTAGGTGGTGTGCCGACGGGACATCATATGGTATCGCTGCCACGCCATCCGCCACAGCCATCGCAACGGGGGAAGAATTTAGTAGTAGATCAAGATGTAATGCGAGTGAGAATGTGAGAAGAATGACTAAAGGTGAGAGAGATAGAGGTTAACGGCGAAGAGTTGAAGCGCAACTGAAGGTATACAAGGTAGCAAGTGTTAGTGAAATCTTAGTTATTTTAGCAACAACAAAAATAACAACAACAACAAAGTGATCAATAGTTTCTAAGCAGCTTAGGTTAGGTTTATGGTAAACGAAAAGTGTTTTCAAGAACGTTTTGGACAATGGAACTCACCGCACTTGGGCAGAAACGCTCAAAAAGTAAATGCACGGAAAGTACGAAGACGGGGATTTCTCAAAAACTCGAAAATTTTGATTCTCCACGTGAGAATTTCAAACATTTTGTGCGTTTATCTTTTGGGCGCTCTTAACCACCCCCGTTAAAAATTGTTTTTGTTTGTACAGTTATTTCGATTTTTTTTTTTTTGCCATTATCATTTAAGTTTTAAGTTAACAACCTTTCCATTTACTGTAAGCGTATAATTTAGTTAGTACAACAACCAATTCATAGCATTGCACATCAAATACTCACACCAGTTTTTATGCATACACATACATAGACACATACAATAACAGAATATGTTAATTAATTTGTAAATATTTTTTTTGCTACAAAGACTACAAAGCCAACAAAGACTCTTAAAAATGTATTTATAAATATATATATAGTATATATGTATAATTTATTTATGAATAAAGAAATAAAGCCATAAAATTTAAGCGTCTAAGAGTGGAGACATTATTTATTAGATATTTGCGCATAAATTCTAGGTAGACTAACGAAAGTGCACTTAATATTTATTGTACTCGTAGAGTACTTTTCCCAAGCAGTGTAAGTGAAATATATCTTCCATTAAATTTACAAAATATCATCCATTTTATTTTTTTTTAAATAATTTTCTGTACAAATAAAAAGAAAAGTCGTAAATACATTTATTTTTTAAGTTTTCCATTCAAATTTAGATTTAAATTTTAGCGGAGTATGTATTGTTATTAAATTTGTATTAAAAACACTACTTTTTGTAAAAGTAGTAACTTTGTATACTCGTATTTAAGTGTTTTTTCTCTATATATACATTTGTGTATACTGTATGCAAGTACGAGTAGCTATAGTAAGTAGTTGAATAAATTTTTATTTTTAAGTTATGTAATTAATTTCTAAAATCAAATTAATAATTAAAATTAATAATAAAAATGAAAAAATTTGCAAAAGTCACTGAGTTTTTATTTTACAAAGGAAAAGAAGAGAAATTAACTATTTATTTATTTAAATTTCAACACACAAAAATCCCAGTAAGTATGCAAGCAAACAAATCCAAAGTTCAATATCGCATTCGAAGCATTAAGATCTACATAGTTCTACCCGAACGTTGCAACTGCAATGATATAGAACTATAACTAAAGTGCAGAAAGGCTTTGTTATGAATCATGAACTCCATGTAAGCGCTTTTGCAAATTATATAAGTATGTACTAGGGTGAGCCAAATTGTATGGACGAAATTTTATCGACCTCGGCTACCCCCTATGTGAAAGTTCATTCAATTCTATGAATATTTGCCCAAGGAACTATACCTCTGCGTTCACCTTTAGTTCGGCGCATTTTTGATCGAACGTTTTACCTTTCATTAATATTTTTTTTATTTTCATACTAAATTTTAAAAATTTTTCTAAAGACAAAAGTAATGTCATTATATGATTTGGCAAGTATTCTGTCAGTTATCAATTAAATTGGATTCTGTTCACATAAAAAGTTTACTTGATAGTGTGGAATTGACGTCATACATTTAAAAAAATGATATGGGTCAAATAGCCGATTATTATGACCGACTTTCAAAATAAACGATTCATATTTTTGGAAGAATTTTTTCAAACAAAACACCATTTAGTTTTTGGCCAGGCCAAAGATACCACCCTTACTAGTTTTATTTTCATACTAAATTTTAAAAATTTTTATCATGTAAACTTTCCGTAAAAACAGAACCCAATTTTATTGATTACTGGCTGAATACCAGCCAATTAATATTATGATATTACTTTTGTCTCTATAAGAATTTCAAAAATTTTTTATAAAAATAAATATTAAACGAAAGGTAAAATTTTCAATCGAAAATGCGCCGAACTAAAGGTGAACATTGGGGTATGGTTCCTTGGGCAAATATTCATAGAATTGAATGAACTCAGCCTAGGTCGGTGCGTTGTTTGAAAAAATTCATCCAAAAATATGAATCATTTATTTTGAAAGTCGGTCATAATAATCGGCTATTTGACCTATATCTCTTTCCTAAATATATAAAATCAATTTCACACTATCAGGTAATCTTTTTGTGTAAACAGAACCCAATTTAATTGATTACTGACAGAATACCAGCCAAATCATATAATGACATTACTTTTGTCTTTATAAAAATTTTTAAAATTTAGTATGAAAATAAAACTAGTAAGGGTGGTATCTTTGGCCTAGCCAAAAACTAAATACCCTACACTGCATTTCAAGTATAAAATTAGGAGAGTATAAGAACAAATTGCTTATATGGGAAGTGCCACGCCCTTGCCTCCGAGCTTACCTTGATTTTGCGAAGAGCTTGCATTTACTGTTCTAAGTGTTTCAGTAAAATTCGGTTAGGTTTTCTTAAAAAAATCTTTCAGTATAGCATTTTGAAACTTTCGCTTATATGGGAGGTGTCATGCCCTATAATCCTACTTCACCTACTTTAAGCTCATAATTTACAATTAGTGTTCTTCGTATTTGAGTGAAATTTGGTTGGATTATCTCAAAAAACACTTTCATTATATAATTTTGAAACTTTTGCTTATATGGGAGGGTTAACCTAGATCTTGCTCAGAGCTTATTCTTATTTTCCCTGGTATTTATGTGTATTTTGCTTCTGTTATTGCAAATAATGCTCTTATTATTGCATTTTGAATATATTTTTTGTATGGGCGGTAGGCGTGTCCGTTGACCGATTTCGCTCATTATCAATCCCCTAAGCTATCTTTTACGACGGAGGCAGAAAATCAAATTTCATTGAATTATGTTGCTCAGTTTTCCCAAAAAATGTATTTCCTTACACACCCAGCCAGCCAGCCAGCCAGCCAGCCAGCCAGACAGACGGACATGGCTATATCGACTCAGGAGGTGACGCTGATCAAGAATATATATACTTTTCCATACCTGCCACGCCGCCTTCTCTGCGTTACAAACGGAAGGAGAAAGTGAATATACCCTGGTTGTAGGGTATGAAAAAAATATTAATGAAAGGTAAAATTTTCGATCAAAAATGCGCCGAACTAAAGTTGAACGCAGAAGTATAGTTCTTTGGGCAAATATTCATAGAATTGAATAAACTTTTACATAGGGGGGTAGCCGCGATCAGTATTCAAATCGGCCCACCCTAGTATGTACGCAATATGTGATAGAAAACATATATATCAATGCAATGGAATACAATTGTTTGATTTTTGGCAAGTATAAATATGTGATAGTTTTAAAAATATCAATTATGGTAAACAAATTTACAAGAACTGAACATACAGAAAGTTTGCTGCCTTCATGTATGTAGTTATAGAAATGTATACATCAGGCCTAACCTTCATTTCGTTAAAAAAGCAAAAGCAAATTACTTGTGCTTGTGTCGGCACAGGTTAAGTGCTTTTGCTCTTACATCTGGCTGGCTGAAAAGATAGTACAGCGAGATTTCACACACTATACCCATATTAAAAGTTAGCTCGGGGGATTGAGCGAAATCGGTAAACGGATACGCCTACCGCCCATATAAACTCAAAATTCAAAGAATAATTTATGGTAACGTAACCAAAAGACATACTCTTATATACAATAAACAGTGGAGGATTCGGATATAATGGTGTGGCACCTCCCATACAAACAGAATCTTCCAAATGCTATACTGACAGCCTTATTTGAGATAATGCAACCAACTTCCAGACGCTAAGAAAAGTTAATGCAAGCTTTGTGCATAAACTAGGTGAATACCGATAAAAGGGAGTGCAACCTCCAAAACAAACAAAAATTTTAAAATACTACAGTATAGGATAGAACGCGAAAAAAAAACTATTCAAAATGTCTTATATTGGCAAAGTTATAGCGTTTTGAATTTTATAGTTCAAAAATGATAGTTTTGAGATAGTTGAGGTTAAAATTTGGCAACATTTTTGATTTGTTTTTGTTGCATTAATTCACTGCTAGAGCGCATTTTTGTGCTTGGATCTTGAAATTTAAATTTTCCCTAAATTTTGTTAATCCACCCCCCAGACACCAAAATTTTTGAAAATGAATATTATGCCCCCAAAACCCACGAAAAACATTGACTCTTTGTATTTTTACAAACATTTTGCCTAATAGACATAATACAGAGTTTATATACACACATTTAAATTTATTTTACCCCACCACCACCTAACATCTATATAAACCCAAAAAAAAAAAAGCTGAAGGTTTCCGAAGATCACCCGAAGGCTTCATAGTCAAAACGAAGAATATCTAAACACACTTCTACATTGGAAAGAAAACATTGAAGAACGCGTAGCAAAAGCTAATAATGCCTTCTACGCTTGCAAAGTCATGTTTGGTCGCACTTGGGGCTTAGAACCTAAGGTGACACACTGGATATACTGCTCTGTCGTAAGGCCTATATTGTTATATGGAGTATTTATCTGGTGGAACGCACTCGAAAATAAATCTCTCTTAAAACCATTAGAAAGAATTCAATTACTTATGTGCTTGAGCATTACGGGTGCTCTAAAAACTACATCAGCAGAATCATTAAACATAATACTTAACATGCTTCCTATTGACTTACATGCGAAAGGAGTAATCTTTAAAGCTGCGCTCCAACTGAAAGAAGTTGAGGGTTTCAGCTTCAGAGAATTCGGATACAGCAAACTAAGCTCTGTCTGCAAAAAGTCGACTGACTATTGTAAACCAACACTGCATCTTGAGAGGAAGTTCTCTGTTAACATAGAATCGAGAAATTCCTGGGTTAACCGAACTTTAGACTCATCGAATTCTATTAATATTTACACGGACGGCTCTAAACAAGAAGCAGGGGTGGGGGCTGGAGTTTTCATTCCCACCTATAATACAATATTAAAGTTTAAATTGCCACAATACTGTGGCATCTTTCAAGCTGAGTTGGAGGCGATTAGTATGGCGACGGAACATGTAATGGCGAGCAGAGGCGTCGGTAGGGTAAATTTTTATGTTGACAGCCAAGCTGCCCTTAAGTCCCTTACAAACTACATATATAATTAAAACCAAGTCAGTCCTTCGATGCTACAATCTACTTTAAACCCTCAGCAGTAAGTTTGAAATATGCCTGAACTGGGTACCTGGTCACCAAGGTATAGAGGGCAACAAAATTGCTGACGAACAGGCAAAAGCAGGTGTGCTACTCGATGGTGAACCGTTAAACGTATCACTTCTCTTACAGCACCACAATGTTATATATCAGAAATCGCTTTATTATGAGGCTAACCTAAAATGTATCAACTCAAATACTAGCAAAATAACCAAAAATTTTTGCCCAACTTTCTGTAAAGATAAAACCTACTACCTTCTCTCTTTATCTCGTAAAACATGTAGAACTGTTGTAGGAGCCATCACTGGACACTGTCTTATTGGTTATCATGCTCGTAAAATGGGCATTCTAGCAGATAGTAGGTGTCGATGGTGCAATGAAGACGAAGATGAGAATTTGGAACATCTACTGTGTTTTTGCCCAGCGCTTTGCAGAACCAGATTTAAAACCCTTGGACAAATGTTTTTTAACAATCTTGAAGAACTTGCAGATACTAGTCTAAAACCAATAAAAAACTTCGCAATGGCTTTTAAAGCCTTCACGATTAAGCCTGAAGAGAGCTGAAACCCCATTATTACATCTAATTAATTACATCTACGCGACTCAACGTCCGGGATGATGTGGTAGCACTATGGACCTTTTTGGTCTATGTGTGGCTAATTTGCCGCCACTTAAACCTAATCTAACCTAGACACACTAGAGGAAAAACATCTAGCATCTGCAAGCTTTAATATTTCCTTAGACACCCGCAGCTTGTTGATATTGGGCCATAGATGTTTTTCCTCTAGTATAACTCGATATTCTTCGTTTTCACTATGTAGCCTTAGAGTGATCTTCGGAAATAAGTCAATTGATAAAGTTTGTTGATAATTCACCATAGATGTTCTCTTTCAGTATATCTACATATTCTTCATTTTGACTCTGTAGCCTTCGGGTAATTTTTGGGAAACTTCGCGTGTCTTATAAAATGAACAAAATAAAGTTAGTTAATATTCCATCATAGATGTTTTTCCTAGATATACTAGATGTTCTTCGTTTTAACTATCAAGCCATCGAGTGGCTTTCGGAAAGCTTCGGGTGTCCCAGAAAACTATCAGTTGAGGCTAGCTTATAGTCCAACATAGATATTTTCCATCAAGCATACCTATATATTCTTCGTTTTGACAATAAAGATTTCGGGTCATTGTCCAAGAAAACTAGAAATCAATGGTATTCAAGGTCTTCACCTATCTACAAAATTCCGTTAAAATACCATTTATGGTTTGCAAGACATAATGGGAGATATTATAAGAATTACATTGGCAAGCTTAGGTCAATTTTGTTCCTTGGCAGAGGTTTGGAAAAATAGATTTTTATGCCATCTAGCGGCTAAAATTTTAAATTCTTCCGCTTGTCAGTTGATTTTGAGATATGTAGGTAGTGTTTGGTGCAAAAAACCCAAAATCCAAAATTTTGATCTAAACTCATGTTTTGTGCTGTACTGAAATTTTACTCTTGCAAGTTAAGGTCACTTTTCTCGCGACGCATTACATACAGTGATGAGCAAAATTAGTCTTGATCTTGATTCTTTGTCTTAGTCCTTGTAATTTTTCGAGAACAAACTAAAACGCTGATGTAATTTCAAGACCAAGATCAAGTCTGCTATGCCAAGACCAAGACTGCTTTTCAGTCTTGGTAGTTTATGATCGATAGATGTGTCACGCCTCTTTCAAGCATAAAATCATCCCTTAACTCGAAATTTGGCATCATAAAAACCCAACTGTTTTGTACATATAAGGTATGGATTGCTCAGCAATCTTTAGAAACTTTTTAAGACCAAGGTCAAGACCTAGGCTCAATATCAAAACCAAGACCAAGACTCAATGTCCAAGATCAAGAACGATACTGCTATGGCTTAAGAGATTTATTTATTTTGAGGGAAGCATTTCCACACTTCTAAATTTAAAAAAAAAAAAATTACATTTTCGGCTAATAAACAGTCATTTTTTCCAAAATTTCAGTAATTCTGGCCAGTGGCACGAAGTTGTTTAAAATTGACCGAATTGTATTTTTGTCGCATCGGATATGCAGCGGTGAAGCTGCTTTTACCACTTCGGGATCATTGCACTATAGCAGTAAGTTTAAAAAACGTCTGAAAGTGTATACTATATTCTTAAAAGCCCGATTTTACCTTTTCAAATAAAATGGATACAAAATTTTTAGCTTTTTGTATAATTTCCCACTACTTTTTTCGACCAACCTAAGCCCCCCCCCACAGGTGAAATCTAGATCCGCCAATCGTCATTTGCATATGTATAGTAATGATAACTACATGGTGGAACAAAAGTTATATCATAATGTGAATGTGCCAAAATTAGTATTTTAAATTTCATTGTGCTTTGACATTTATGTTAAAGACAGATAAAAAATTTATTGACAAAATGCAAACCAATCCACGGGTGATCAAAACATTTTTTAACCCTCAAGTTGCATCACTCGGAAAGTGTTAATATTTTCTTGTTCAGGGTACTTTCCTTATCATATAAAAAAAAAATTAAAAAAATCCGTCGAACAGTGTGAGATTTTGCCAATCTAGGACGTCAAAATAAAAAAAAAGCAATGTGCTTGAAAATATAATATATATTGTAATTTGTTAGAAAAGACCCCAATTGTTACAAAAATAAGCATAAAAGAGAATAAAAGAAATGTCATTAACATGATAACAGCTATCACACACGTACTATTGAACAGCACGCAAAAACAAAATTTCAAGTTTGCTTCGATAACAAAACTTTGAGCGATCAAATTAAAGTTGTGCGTGTTTGTTTTTTGGCAAAAAGTTTTTTTGCATTAAAGGTCAATACATTTGCTAAAAACGTTTGCAATAGACAACCCTTACATTTGCTCTTAAGTATTTTAATCAAATTATTTTATAATCAGCTAAAAGGTAAGACAAATTTCAGAAATCTTGAATCTTTCATAGACTATAACTTACAAGTTGGGCGTGGTTAGGCTATGACAAAGCATACAAGATGAGCATACATACTCATAGAATAGACTTAAAAAATAAAATCTTGCCCATTTTTTGCCCAAAGGCTACTTTTTTTACAATGACTAAAGTGTTATAATGAATAATTGCACTGAAATCATGAAAAAAAAAAATTATATTATTTTTTTTAATTATTCCCATTTTTTGACAGTGGTATTCCGTTACCACTGAAATGGTAAATACACATTTTCAAGTTGATATTTTCATTACAAGCAATTTTTTTTATGTTTTTTTTACAAAAAAAAGGCACATTTGTATGGGAGATGCAAGTAGATTTTGTCCGATTTTTTTCAGCTCTGAACCAAATCTCCGCATAAAGAATTAAAGCACATAAGGGCCGTGTTATTATTTATGAGTACAGTAAAAATGCATTATATTTTAATAGTAATAAATTATAATTTTTATTTAAGCGAATACTCTGATACACCAGATTCTTATGTCAACTTTCATTAAGATATTTAACTAAATTTGCTTCCCTGAACCCATTTTTCTAACCTTTTTCTTTACGTCCTTCATTAAATTTTTTGCCAACCTTTCTCCACGCTTCTTGACCACACGGTTCCAGATGTATTTGAATTTTTTTACTGAATCTGCGGGTTTACATGTTTGCTTTAAATATCTTTTCATAATTGCCGAAAATCTTTCTATTGGACGAAGTTCTGGGCAGTTTGGTGGGTTAAGCTCTTTCTTAACATAATCAAGATTTTCACAATCGAACCAATTTACCATGGAAGATGCATAGTGACAGGTAGCAAGGTCAGGCCAAAAAAGTGGCTTATTAGAGTGCTCTTTAATAAGCGGAAGAAGTCTCTTCTTAAGACACTCCTTGAGGTATATTTCTTGGTTCATTGTTTTGTTTGTGACGAAAGGAGAATAAACCTTACCGCACTGACAAATTGCTTGCCAAACCATGAGTTTTTTTCCAAATTTTTCGCATTGAATTGACTTATCGGCTCTAGTTACCTTCTCTTCTTTATTAACTGTAAAAAATTGGGGGCCTGGTAGGGTTTTGTAGTCCAATTTGGCGTAAGTTTCATCATCCATTCCAATGCATTCAAATTTTTTGTTTAAAATATGGCGATACAACTTACGGGCTCGTTGTTTTGCTCTTGCACTTTAAACTTTGCTTCTTTTTGGACATTTCTGCTTTTTATAGGTTCTAAAGTTGTTCCTCACCTTAACATGTTGGACAGTTGAAGACGAGGTACCACATTTTTTAGCGCAATCACGAACAGATATTTTTTTTTTTTTTTTTGTAAAAACACTTATTATTCTTTGGTCAATTTTTGATAATATTTTAGCTTTCTTTCGGCCTCTTCCAGGTAAATCATCAAAAGTATAATGCTCTGTAAACCGCTTTATTGTTTTCTGGACCGCCCATACGCTAACGCCTTCTTTTTGGCAATTTTTCTGTGAGACATTATTTTCTTACACCATTTGCAAAGAATTGCCTCGCGTTGTTTTGGATTAAGTCCCTTCATTGCTAACGCCTTTGAAAAATTTTCCAACTAAATTAATTTTTCGAAACAACATAAATGTTATATTTTATTGACATAAGTTGCTAAGACATTGCACAATCAACGCCTGCTTTATAAGGTGTTTAAAATGTACTCATAAATAATGGCACGGTCCTTATACAAAATTTCAACTCAATATCTTTGTAACTACGGCTAAAATTGAATTTTGACGTCCTAGATTGGCAAAATATCACACTGTGCGTCGGGCGCTTTTTTTTAAATCGAATTTTCTGTTTTTTGCAAAGTTGAGTTGAGTCAAAAATAACTTGCGAAAACTAAAATCAACAAAAAGGAACACGAATAGTCATTTTTAACTAGCTTTTGGATGCTGAATTCAGATCCGTTTACAAAATCGTTCTATCGCTACAGAATTTTGAGATATCCTAACCCAAAAACTACCAAAATATAGGATTTTACGTGATTTTTTCCCACTTTTGAGGTTATGTAACAAGACAGTGTAATATTTTGTCATAAAACCTGTTATGCTAGTTAAAAGCACACATCTTTGCATACAAAACTCTTTTTAAATTATATCAATTTTTTTTTTTTTCTTCTTGGAGTTATCTTAACCTAAAAATTTAAAAAGAAACAAAAACAATATTTTCGACTACGTTGAAGGCTACATAGAGAACGCACGAAATTTTTCTGCTCTTTTATACAAACTGAATTACTTACTACAATCCCTCGTCTTCAAAATCAGCCATCGAGTGGTCACCTACGAATTTTATCTTCTTCGTCAAAATAATTTTAAGCAAACTAACTTTTTAGCTTCAGTGTATTACTTGTTTTGGCATAACGTTTTTGTGTTTCTTGATGTCATATTAAAGGGCTCATAACTTTGTATAGAAAAATCGTAGATGACTATTTTATAGCTCATTTTGAAGACAATAAATGATTATAAGTGATGCAGTTTGTATAAAAGACCAACAAAAATTTCGTGCGTTCTCTATGTAGCCTCCAACGTAGTCGAAAATCTTGTTTTTGTTTCTTTTAAAATTTTTAGGTTTGAATAACTCCAGGAAAAAAAGGATATGGCTATAATTTAAAAAGAATTTTGTACGCAAAGATATGTGCTTTTGACTAACATAACAGGTTTTATGACAAAGTATTACACTGTCGTGTTACATAACCTCAAAATTAGGAAAAAATCACGAAAAATCTTATATTTTGGTTAACGGATTAACGATTTTGTTAACGGATTTGAATTCAACATCTAAAAGTTAGTTAAAAATGACTATTTGTGTTCCTTTTATTGATTTTAGTTTTCGCATGTTATTTTTGACTCAACTCAACTTTGCAAAAAACGGAAAATTTGATTTAAAAAAAAAGCGCCCGACGGATTTTCTTAATTTTTTTTTTTTATATCTGTGGCAACAAGCCAGAGTAGCTTATGTCGAAAATCGACGTTTTGAGATATTGACTATTTTGTGAAAAATTAAGGGGATTCCTTTAACCTCGTAAACTCGTAAACCTTGTGAAACTCGAAAGTTTACGAGCTTGTTTTCAGGAACACAGTTTTTTGAAAACGTGTAAACAATTGCGTAAAAGAGTGCAAGAAACGAGGTTTTTCGTAGGTTTTTAAATTATATTCCAAGATGCACAGGTTTTTCTCTGCTCATTTCTAGTAAGTGCGCTACTCTGTTCTACTCCTCCCCTTCTAAAAAAGAACTTGAATGGACATCTGTGTTTTTTCTTGCAAAGGATTTCATCAAATCTTCCATAATGGTTATACATAATGGCGATTAAAAGGATTTTGGTCCACACAGCTTCCACCAGCTGACGCGTTTCGGTTTCATTCCAACGATTTGTTTTTGCAGTTCGGCGACGTTTCGCTTTTAGAGTTTCTGTGTCTGTTTCCTAAAAATATAGAATACATTTGTGTAGATACAAATGTATGTTCTTTAATTTTATATTTATCTATTCTTTTACTTACCATGTTGCACAAATAATTCAATCCAAATTAAATTTTCAAAACAATTTTTTTTTTTTTTTTTTCAAAACATTTGTTTGACAACAATTGCTCTCGTATTTTTTCGAAGCTGTTTACGCATCAAATTTGCCTCGAAAGTTTTCGAGGCCTGGTAAACTTTTTTTTCATACAAATTTTAAAATTTTGTTTACGAAACTCGAAAGTTTTCGAGGTTTACGTGCTTTTCGAGGCTTTTACGAGTTTAAAGGAATCCCCTTATTATTTCTGTTCCGTTTTATTGCAATTATTTTAATCTCAGAGGTAGTTAATGGATTGAGTAAGACGAGTAGAGGCGAATTTAAAAAAAAAATATAAGAAATCCTGTATTTTTACTGTTTTATGCTTAAAATTTTAAGTGAAAATTTGTTTTGATAAAAATAGCGCCTTAAGTTAAATTAAGCGGTTCTGTTCAAGCTTAAACGTTATTTGTAACGATTGTAACTATACATAAGATTTTCTGCTAAAATTGAAATAAAGGGATCACTGTAGATAAGATGTTTTGGATGCTTTTTTTATTGAAATATTTTTAGCTTATGTAGGCTTAAGTTTTTTTGTTAAAAGAATTATAGAACAGTGAAACAAATGACCGGAAACTTACTTGACTTGAGATGTTTTGGCAAATGTATAATTATTTGAAAAAACATAAGCTATAAAATAAAGCATTATAACTTTGCTTGAACACGATATTTTTTGGAAAAGGTTGAACAGAAATAAGCCTTTTGAAAACCTGAATAATTATAGCATCAAAACTCAATTTTCACTTATGTCGACTTAAGCTACTCTGGTTTGTTGCCACAGATATGATAAGAAAAGTATCCTGAACAAGAAAATATAAAAACTTTCCGAGTGATGCAACTTGAGAAATAATTTTATCAACTTAACGTTACAAATTTAATATCTTGAAGTAAATTTTTAGTGAACACAAATCACAATTTTTTTCATTTCTAAAAAAAAAAATTTCAGCCAATTTATATTATGATGCTTCTTTTGCCCCACCTTATACAAGAATTCGTTAATTTTTTTTTTTTGTACCTCATGCAACTAGTTACTTAGAACACAAAAAACAAAGTGACCACTGTGTTTCTAAACAACCAACTAGCAAAGTATTCAAGGATCGAGAACTGAACTCAAAAAAAGTGAATATCATTGGGATGACTGGACGGTTTGTTGCAATGGAAATTAATGAAGGCGTTCTACTTGCAATCCATTTAATTTTTATAAACGATCTTGTCTTAATACAACAACTGTGTACTGTGTTGCTGCTGCTGCCGTATTGCCGCAGCAACATTTGGGATCCTTATAATTTATTAACCACTGCTTAACAACATCTTGGTGATGTTAGTGGCGGTGGCGGTGGCGGTGGCGATGGCGGTGGTGCTGGAGATTATTTTGTACCAAAAGCTTTTGTTACACTTGCACTTTATCTTGTTATTTTTGTTGTATTTCCTTTTTGATTTTGCTTTTGTAGATTTTTGTTTTAGGTCGCTTTCCTTGCAAAGCATCACTCTCTTCTATAGAGTGCAGCGGATACTACTCCATGATCTCTATAGACGGTTAATCTTAGTCGTCGTCGTTTACATTTGAAATAAGGGCGTTCAAAGAGTTTACTTGGTTTTTCATATGGCTCAGAGTTATTCGAGAACAATAAAAGAAATTAATCATTGCGGGCATTTGGTACACGCATTTTGTGTTGTTATACAAAACAGGGATGCAGAACGACGTTGCAAAATCGGATTGTCATTGATGAAATGGTTTTCATTTTATTATGAGTTATGAGAACATTTTTTGTATGATTTCTATGTAGTTCATGTGCTTCAAGGCGAAAAAAATTTATAGAAAAATTGTTTCTTATAATTTCTTGTACAGAATGAGATTAATGAAAATATGTAAAATGAAAAGGTGAGGCAAAAGTAATGTTATAAGGTGAATACGCCATAATATCTGCAATAGTGATCAAATGTCATGGAAAAAACAAGAAAACTTTCCGTGAAAACAACTTAATTTTATTAGTTTCTAACAAAATAATAGCCATTTCACATTATGACACTATTTTTGTCTAACCTAAGTAACAATCGGTTTTTAGTGTGAAATATTATTTTTCCAAACAAAATTTCGAAATTTTCTTTTAAATGAAAATTTTCGACCTACCACAATGTTTTATCAAAATTTTTTTTTTTTTTTTTTTAATAAGACTCCACAAATTTTTTGCCCATATACGAATTGTTGCTGCCTCGAAATTAATATCAATTTACCGCCATCAAAGACTGGCACAGCCCGTTTCTTTTGGTCATCAGTGAAACTCAGCCTGTTTGATTCATAGTAGGGTAAACTGGGGTATCTTTGACAATGGGGCACATTTGAATTTGCAATGTAAAGGATGAATACGGATTTAGACTCCAAAAGCTGAGATAAAAACATAAACCTAATTAGATTGAATACGTGCTGTATAAGAGGCACTTTTGACAAATTTAATTTTTTGGAAAAAAATATAAAATCGTCGGGTTGAAACTACAACTAGACATCTACATATTTCATGTTTTGAGAAAAAAGCTTTTTAAGTTTTTTGAAATTTGTTTTTTGTATGGGATCTTGCAGTTTTCTGATTTTTATTTTTATATAAAAGCGGATGGGGACTTCATTTTAAAAAACCGACTAGACTAAGGCATAGATCCGTATTTTCGTTATGTTTCTGTATACTTAACTCAAAACATTAATATATGTAGATGTCTAGTTGTAGTTTTAACCCGACGAAATAATAGCCGCATAGTGCAGTTTTTAGGATTTTTTTTTTTTTCTTTGTTCTAATCTCGATTATTCAGTGTATCAAAAACAGTAACAAATGCTAGATCATGCAATAATTTTCGAAAAAACCTGGCTTTGAAAAATAAATTTGTCAAATGTACCCCAGTTTACCCTATGTTGTAGTATGTAGTTTTGTGTTGCTGCCAAGTGCTCCATGGCGCAGCACTAAAATGCAACAAATAATTCATTTCCAGCGTAAACAAATGAAATGAAGGATTTGCTGCAAATGAACGATTAGTACGGGGATAAAGATAGAACAAGACTCTTAAGAAAAAGAAATTAACCTATAGTAAGTTATAAAAAACAAATCCACATAGTTAGTACTTGGCATTGTATAGGAAAAGCGAAATAAATGAGTCAATGTGGCAATAGCAATTTGCTAGGCCGTATCTACTTTGTTTATATGTACAAATGTATAAGTAATGAATATCTGGAGAACGATCCTCCTGTAAGCTCGACAATCCTATTTTATCATTTTAGTCAATGTTTTTTATTCATTACATTTTATATGGAGCAAATGATAATTTTTCGTATACAAATTTTTAAGCTTTAAGTACGCTTAATATAACGAATACTTAAGTTGAAAAAACTCGGAAAGTAACAAATGGTATCGGAAAAAATAGCAAGATATCAAATAATCAAAAAAAAAGTTAAAAATTTCGAAATTAAATAACGAAATAAAAATCGAAAAAAATTGAAAACCATCGAAAAAAGTTTTATTCGTGGGTAAAAAATGTATCAAAACATGCCATTTTTGTCCCCACCTTTTTCTATTACTTGAAGGTATAGAATATGATGATTTTAACTTCTGGAAAACTTTAAGGAAATGAACATAAGCTTTCAAGGTTGCCATATGTTTTTTTTTTTTTTAAAGTTTCGCCAAATTTTGGCCTCAGAACGCTTAAGTAAATTTCTGAAAAATCGAACATAAATTTTAGGGTTGCCATAAGGTTGTTTTCGAAAATTTATTTTAAATCTTCCATTTTTTGACTAAACTTACATTTTTTTCACAAATGGTTTAAGCGAAACTAACAAAAACAAAAAACGAGTGGCAACACCGAAATTTTTGTAAAACTGAAGCAAAGTTCTGTGGACTTTTGACAAAACAACCTAACTCGAAATAAGACAAATTTCCAGGATTTTAATCATAAACATAAAGCTTAAATACGCTTCTTTTGGTGAAATCGCCATATCTCTATAGCTTTTAGTTGCAGAGATATAGAATCGAAAATCAACCTATCTCGATGCTTTATTTTGAATTGCATTTGACAAAACATCGTATCTCAAATAGGTTAAAAAATTGAAGCATTTGCAACAAAAAACTTTTACAAATGCTTTTCACAAAACAACTTAAATCGACATAAGAAAATGGTTTTTTCTTCACAAAACATCTTAAGTCGAGATAAGATACAGGTTAAATGGCAAAAGAAAATTTGGCAAAAGCACTTCTTCAAAATAAGTTACTTTTTCTATGGAAAGAAGCAGAATTTTTTAAATAAAAAATATTTGACAAAAACATCTCATTTCAATTTTATTAAAAACTATTGACCTTAGTGAAAAAAAAATTTAATGGAAAATATTTGTTAAACTTAACTTAACTTAATGATTTTCTAAAATTCCGAAAATTTTCAAGATGGCGGCCATATGAAGTTCGATCCAGCCTTTGGATACTCCCATATTTGAAAATTTATAGCTCCTCGGCTTTTTAACCGATTTTAATGAAACTTTCAGGGTTTTTGTAGAAAAGTATGAGCTTTTCAAAAAAAATAATTGCACTGAAAAAAAATGTATTTTTGGTCGAAAAAAATCTTTTTTTCTTTTTCAAAGCCAATTTTGGGCCTGGAGCACCCTTTTATTTTTTTTTAAATATTTTTATTTAAAAGTAAATTTTATTACAATTATTTCGCAGCCCTCAAAAGTATGGTATAATTTACGGTTATCAAGTTATGAGTTTTTGAAGTTGTATAATGTTGTGTTTATCATGAGTCGTTGGTGCGGGTGCGCTACTATACAGGGCTGCCACCGTCCGGATGGTATTTTTTCTTCTGTTAACTCTAGTTAAATTTTTCATATAATTTTTTTGTGGAATATTTTAACCCATTATAACCAAGTTTTTGAACAAAGGGGTCAAAAAGACCCATAAAAACGAGATATAATGGGTTAAGATGTTCTAAAAATTTGTTCCTTGTTTGATTTCATGTTAACTTTCTGGAACACATTAACCCATTGTATCGCGTTTCTATGTATTTTATTGACCCTTTTATGTGCGTGCGCTACCATACAGGGCTACCACCGTCCGGACGGTTTTTTTACTTCAGTGAACCTTCGTGAAATTTTTTATAAAATTTTTTTTGGAATATTTTAACCCGTTATAAGTTTTTGGACAAAATGGTCAAAAAGACCCTTAAAAACGGGATCACGGTGGTTTTTAAAAAATTTCAACTTTTTGAAATACCACCCGCGATTTTTTTCTGGGATAGTGTTGGGGGACCCTTCTAGTATCAGAATCCGGGAACCGCGAAATCAAACGTCCAGCCGTTTTTTTTTTTTTTCGACATTTTAGTTTTTTTAACGATTTTTGAGAATGTCTCGGATTTATATACATATTATGTACACATATATATGTATGTACGTACATATATATACTTGTATATGTATATATGTGTAATATATATATATGTATATATATATACATACATGCATTCATACATATAAAAGGTATCGTTTCCGCACCATTTATTTTAAAAAAAAATCGGTTTTTTCGTATATAAAAAAACACAAACAAAAACCGGATACAGCAGTAGTCACTCCAGATGTGATTTTTGATGCTTAATCCGAATCCGGTCTTAGAATTGCTCTATTACTTCTGGACTTTGAGATATCCCTACATATATGTATAAAGGACACCACTTTTTTTCCTATTTTTGAAGTTATATAACAAGATAAGATAATATTATGCCGTAAAATCTGGTATGACAGTTAATAGCCCTAATTTTTTTCTTGAAAACTCAATCAAACCGATAACGATATCTTTTTTTTTGTCGGAGATATCTTTACCTAAAAAGTTAAAAAAGTGCAAAAACACGATTTTTGGCTATATTGGATGTTATATGCAGGACACACAAAATTCTTCTGTGAATTTCTATTACCAGAAACATTTAGTACTTTCTTTTGGCTTTCAATTGAGCTATTAAATGTTCATCTGCAATATTCCTTTACAAAGTTATGACCATTTAAAAATTACATTATGAAGTGCAAACTCACAGGGGTGCCACTAAAATATAGTGTACGAGTATTTCTTATATACGTATTGCTGCAACATGTCGTCTTAAAATAGTCATAACTTTTAAGAAAACTATTACAAGAGACCACTTGTTAGCTCATTTTGAAGATAAAGAATGGTTTTAAATGTGTCGGTTAGTAAAAAAGAGCAGACGAGTTTCGTCCGTACTGTATACAACCTCAAATATAGCCGAAAACCGAGATTTTTCACTTTGAGTTTCATGGTGTGATTTTAAAGTTAACATAACTTTGCAGAGAAATATTGCAGATAAACATTTAATAGCTCAATTAAAAGCCAAAAGAAAGTACTAAATGTTTCTGGTAATAGAAATTCACAGAAGAATTTTGTGTGTCCTGCATATAACATCCAATATAGCCAAAAATCGTGTTTTTGCACTTTTTTAACTTTTTAGGTAAAGATATCTCCGACAAAAAAAAAGATATCGTTATCGGTTTGATTGAGTTTTCAAGAAAAAAACTAGGGCTATTAACTGTCATACCAGATTTTACGGCATAATATTATCTTATCTTGTTATATAACTTCAAAAACAGGAAAAAAAGTGGTGTCCTTTATACATATATGTAGGGATATCTCAAAGTCCAGAAGTAATAGAGCAATTCTCAGACCGGATTTGGATTAAGCATCAAAAATCACATCTGGAGTGACTATTGCTGTATCCGGTTTTTGTTTGTGTTTTTTTATATACGAAAAAACCGATTTTTTTTTTAAATAAATGGTGCGGAAACGATACCTTTTATATGTATGTATGCATGTATGTATATATATATACATGTATATATATTACACATATATACATATACAAGTATATATATGTACGTACATACATATATATGTGTACATAATATGTATATAAATCCGAGACATTCTCAAAAATCGTTAAAAAAACTAAAAAGTCAAAAAAAAAAAAACGGCTGGACGTTCGATTTCGCGGTTCCCGGATTCTGATACTAGAAGGGTCCCCCAACACTATCCCCGAAAAAAATCGCGGGTGGTATTTCAAAAAGTTGAAATTTTTTAAAAACCACCGTGGGATATAGTGGGTTAATATCTTCTGCAAGGTTAACATGAAATCAAGCAAGAAATAATTTTTTAGAACATCTAAACCCATTACATCCTGTTTTTATGGTTCTTTTTGACCCCTTTGTTCAAAAACTTGGTTATAATGGGTTAAAATATTCCACGAAAAAATTTTATGAAAAATTTCACTAGGGTTCACTGAAGAAAAAATACCATCCGGACGGCGGCAGCCCTGTATGGTAGCGCACCCGCACCAACGACTCATGATAAACACAACATTATACAACTTCAAAAACTCATAACTTGATAACCGTGAGGGCTGAAAAATAATTGTATAAAATTTACTGTTAAATAAAAATATTTTTAAAAAAAAATATAAAGGGTGCTCCAAGCCCCAAATTGGCTTTGAAAAAGGAAAATAGATATTTTTCGACCAAAAATAAATTATTTTTTCTACAAAAACCCTGAAAATTTCATTAAAATTGGTTGAAAAGCCGAGGAGCTATAAATTTTCAAATATGGGAGTATCCAAAGGCTGGATCGAACTTCCTATGGCTGCCATCTTGAAAATTTTCAGAATTTCGGAAAATCATTTTACCACAGTAATATGTGTGTCAAATACTAACTTTTCACCAATTTTCATAGAAAACGGAGATGTCAAGTCAAATCTTGGTCGATAATGCAAAGAAACACTCAAGTATTCATTTATAATAAAAAACTTTAACATTTGTTCCAATTCATACACAAAAAGAATTGAGAAGCATCAAAGTTGTTTTTTTGAGCGTTTCTGAAACCAAAAATTTCTATTTAGTCAAAAAAGTAAGAATTATAAAAGATTTTCGATAATAACCAGGTAGCTACCCTAAAAATTTATGTTGGATTTTTGAAAAGTTTATTTAAGTGTTTTAAGATCAATTTTTTATTTTTATTTTTTAAATAAATAGTTTAAGCAAAACAAACAAAAAAACAAGATGCAGGGTTACTAAACGGAGAATGATGAAACGGAGAATGAAGAAATGTTGCAAAAAAGTAATATCATAATGAAAAAAGAATTTTTTTTAAAAAGTTGAAACTGGTGGATAGCCCCTGTAATTGTTTAGTAATTTAATTACAGAAAAAATGTTTAGGAACACAAAAAAAAAACTTACGCGGAGAATGATGCACATTTGCATTCTTTAAACAAACTTAAACTTAAAAAAAAAAAAAACACATGGACACTCACTATCGAAAAACCAAAACTAACTGATCTGAAAATACCTGCACTGAATCTCCACTTTCTCTTCACTTTCAGTTCTCTATTTACTCAATATTTCAAAAATTTACAGTTAGAATAAGAAAAACTGAGCGGAGATAGTCTGATAGTTTAATTTTAGGCACCTTTTTCCGGGGTTGTCAATTGTAAATAAAAAAATTTTCGAAGAGTTAACACAGGAAAACAGTAGTTGAAATGTATATACAAACAATGTCGTATAAGTTTTTTTAAGAAAATAACATAATATGCGACACAGGCAAATTAGGAACATTACATTGAATGGTACATTTTTTGGAGAAGCACCATCAAAAATATCGGAAAGCATTAAGAAAAAAAAGAATATTGTAAGAAGTAATAGAAATTATTGTAAAAATTCGAAATAATCTTGAATATCGCTAAACATTAGGGTGGGCCAAATTGTATGGACGAAATTTTATCGACCTCGGCTACCCCCCTATGTAAAAGTTCATTCAATTCTGTGAATATTTGCCCAAAGAACTATACCTCTGCGTTCAACTTTAGTTCGGCGCATTTTTGATCGAAAATTTTACCTTTTAGTAATTTTTTTTTATTTTCATACTAAATTTTAAAAATTTTTATAAAGACAAAAGTAATGTCATTATATGATTTGGCTGGGACTCTATCAGTAATCAATTAAATTCGGTTTTGTTTACACGAAAACTTTACTCAATAGTGTGGAATTGATGCTGTATATTTAAAAAAGTGATATGGGTCAAATAGCCAATTATTATGACCGACTTTCAAAATAAACGATTCATATTTTTGGATCAATTTTTTCAAACAAAACACCAACCTAGGCTGAAAGTTCATTCAATTCTATGAATATTTGCCCAAGGAACCATACCTCAACATTCAACTTTAGTTCGGCGCATTTTCGATTCAAAATTCTACCTTGCGTTTAATATTTATTTTTATGCTTAATTTTCAAAATTCTTATAGAGACAAAAGTAATATCATAATATGTTTTTGCTGGTATTCTTTCAGTAATCAGTAAAATTAGGTTCTGTTTTTACGAACAGTTTACTTGATAGCGTGGAATTGATTATATTTATTTCAAAAAATTATATCGGTCAAATAACCGATTTCAAAATAAACGAGTAATATTTTTACATGGATTTTTGGTATATTGTTCCGTAAAATTAAAAAAAGCGGCTAATTTATTTCCTAAAACTGCCACTAGACGTTGGCCTGGAAAAAAATGAGTGTCAGATTCAGCATCTTAGCATCCAAAAATACTTGGGTTGGTGTTTCGATTGAAAAAATCCATATAAAAATATGACTCGTTTATTTTGAAATTGGTTATTTGACTGATAAAATTTTTTGGAATAAATATAATCAATTTCACGCTATCAAGTAAACTTTTCGTAAAAACAGAACAGAATTTTATTGATAACTGACAGAATACCAGCCAAAACATATTATGATATTACTTTTGTCTCTATGAGAATTTTGAAAATCAAGCATAAAAAAAAATATTAAACGTAAGGTAAAATTTTCAATCAAAAATGCGCCGAACTAAAGTTGAACGTAGAGGTATGGTTCCTTGTGCAAATATTCATAGAATTGAATGAACTTTCAGCCAAGGTTGGTGTTTTGTTTGAAAAAATTCATCCAAAAATATGAATCGTTTATTTTGAAAGTCGGTCATTGTAATCAGCTATTTGACTCATATCACTTTTTTAGATATATAGCATATATATCAATTTCACACCACCAGGTAAACTTTTTATATAAACAAAACCTAATTTAATTGATAACTGACAGAATACCAGCCAAATCATATAATGACATTACTTTTGTCTTTATAAAAATTTTTAAAATTTAGTATGAAAATAAAAAAAAAATTACTAAAAGGTAAAATTTTCTATCAAAAATGCGCCGAACTAAAGTTGAACGCAGAGGTATAGTTCCGTGGGATAATATTCATAGAATTGAATGAACTTTCACATAGGGGGGTAGCCGAGATCAGTTTTCAAATCGGTTCACCCTACTAAACATGAAAAAAAACATTAAAAATATCAAATGGTAGCAAAAAATTTCTATTATATTTATAACAAATAAAATAGAAAAAAGCAGATTATTAAGAAAACTTGGCAAAAATTAACGTTATAGTAAAGAAATTTCTGATAAATTTATTAAAAAATTACCAACTCAAATGCCGATTAATACATTCTGAACAGGAAAACATTTTAATGATGAGAAATCATTTATTCTGATAAAGAAGTCAATAAGAGATTCTTTATTAACAAACAAACGAATTTTTCATTTGAACCTTTTGCATAGGGCAAAAACCATTCCAGCAAAACATTTAGCATCACCGATTTTAGTAACTGATATTTTCATACAAAATCTCTGCATAATCGCACTCACACTTCAAAAACATCAATACCTATACTTATATAGTATATAACAAATTTTTTCTTCTATGAGCGACAAAAGAAAATGTTTTTTCCTCGGCCTTACTTCTTTGAGTTGATCCAGATGATGATTTGTTTGTCCGAATTGACTCTTGTTCTCCAGATATCCTTGCTAAAAATTTCTGTTTTTAGGCATATTTGAAGTTAAATGACACTCACAATAAACAGTGTAATTAATTTTTGCAAATGGCATTGAATAGTCAAGAGTTTTTTCAATAAAACTTACCTTACAATTTTTCCAATCAGGCTCTTACTTTCCGAGTATTGAAGCATAGGTAATTTCAACTGCATACAAGGACTTTAATCATATTTGGAATTTTTGTATGGAGTTGTAATACCCTTACTCCAGTGGATGATACATGGAAAGTAAAGGTCTAATTAGAAAAATTTTAAGGTAAAGTTGACTGATGAAGGTAGTGGTGCGGTACGATGCGATTAGTGAAAATCGCTGTTTACTGATAGTGTGATCAAATTCAAATATGCTTAAATACAGCTATTTTTGCAACTTTCAGCAAGAATATCTAGATAACAAGAGGCAATTCCGTAAATCTGATATTATTTTCGATTTCAGTAGGCCATGACTCTTCGAAATCGACTCCAAAACTCTATGCCGCAAAATAATTGTTGTGCTGTGTTATGCTACGTCAACTTTTAGTTCAGGGTATACTTATTTAAATTTAAAAATATTGGGTGCCCCAATAGAAAGTTTTTATTTGTTTAGCTTCCTGTGTGAACGCAACGAATCCGAAGAGCGCGAGCGGTAAGTCAAAATTTTTGGGAAACATTTAAACATTTCTTATCGTTAACAACGCCTAGTGAAATTTTTCGTGAATAATGTTTGTAGAACAGTTTAACCCGTTATAACCCTTTTTTGCATAAAACGTCTATGAACGATCTCAAAAAAGTCAACAAAATTTCAGCTCACTTTTTCAGAGGTAATCGTGGTCAATTCGTAAAAGTTTTCAAAAATCGTTTAAAAAAAATGTTAGAAATTTTCATCTGGGAATTTTGCTCATTCAGAAGTGCGATAGCTCAGAGATGATAGCAATGCTAACATTTATTAATTTAACCAATTGGTTTATTTAAAACTAATTTAAATTTCTTACATAACTAGTTCATTGCACAGCAAACTAAATTAATTAAAGCGTAACCAAGCACAAACCAATAAAATAGCGATAACCAGGCAAGTCAATTCCTAGGGATATTTTATTCTCAAATCCAACTATTGTATGGCACAACGTGTCGTAATGTGAGTATGCCTAGCATACTATGCCATTATTTTTGCAAATAGCGTGAAATTTCATTGTGCTTTGATATTTATAATGAAAATTGAGATGGACAATAAGCAAACCAATAGGAGCCATATTTTTGCGTGCTAAAGCTACAAGTCCCGAGAAAACGTGCTCAGATGGTAATTTGAATGATGTCATTTTTGCAATTTAATGTTATAAATCCACACTTACAGTTAAATTATTTATAAAAACAGAACATAATTTTTATCATACTAAACAAAATAGTGGCCAATTCAAATTGCTTTTGCGTTGTGTGTAAGCTTTTTGCCCATATTTTGCTCAAACAAAATTACACCCAAAACTCTACCCTTACAGCAATTAAAATTCTTCGGTTCATGTCGTTTTTTTTTTTTTTTTTGTAGAAGACATTAAAAATTAAAAACGTGACCATTTTTGACATTGAATATTTCTAGCAAGAAAACAAATTTACATGACATGAGATTGAAATGAAATTGAAAGCAGGTGAAAAGTGAAATGAATAACCTAAGTACATATGTATGTATGTACGTATAGAGCCATGCACTGAGGGACTCCAGAAAAAAAAAAAAATTTTAAAACTCATAAAAAAATCATAAAAATGTCTATTTTTACTCTATAGCAAAGAGCAAAAAATCAAACGCTCAAGGCCAAAACCAAACCAATAATGTAAGAAAACATGAATCCATGCCAATGTTAAAACTTATTGGCCACAACAACAGCAACAACAACAACAACGAAAGAATGGTTTACTACGTTAAGATTAAATACAATAGGAGGTGACCATGCCACACGCTTGTCACGCTATGGCAAAGAGCTGTCGAAACTATTTGACAGCGAAATAAATATAAAAATTTTTCAGCAAATACATACATACATACATGCATGAGAAGCTAAAAGCAACGATACATACATATAAATGTATACATATGAAAGAAGAGAATGTATTGGCCATACAACATGATTAAAGAAGCATTAATGTATTTACTTGTAGGGCCAAAGTTAAGCCAGAATCTCTTCCCAGTGGCAGATTTCGAAAAAAATATTATTGGACGCATTTTCACAAGCCCCCATACTAAGAAACATAACCTTTTTTCCTTTACAGTACGTCAATAGCAAACACACCCAATTTTATTTTACTGATTTAATTGCATATAAAAAAACCAACAACAACAACAATAAAAGAAACAACAACAAAAACTACGTTTAGTAGAAAAACAAGCATATGTACATAACCTATAATCAACTCTTCTATGAATAGCGTAGAATATAGGGAGCAAACATCCTGTTGAATGAACTGAAAGTGACTGCCTGTTAACATACCAAAATGTAGGGAATATATGCCGCATTTTGTATTGAATTCCTTAATAGAAAACCAAAGTACTGATTTTGTATTCATTTGCAAAAGATTGGGTTAAATTATTATACGCGGTATGTAATGGGTTAAGTTCAAGGACATGCAACTACAATATGGGTGAATCTCCGAAAAATGTACCAACCCAGTGTGCCAAACGGACTCGTTTCGGATCCGTAACGGGTTCATATTTTCGTTCTTTTTATCCGTTACGGAATCCGTTACGTATACGTTACTGATCCGTTTGCGGGAAGGATTCCTAAAAAAAAAACGAATCGTTTTTTTTTTCTTTTATGGATCCGTTTCGAACCTGTAACGTACATCAAAAACGAATTCAAAACGGATTCGCTTTTAATAATGTTAATGCTGCTTATAAAAAAAAAAGAAAACAGGGTGAAGCGCTTATTTTTAATTAAAAAAAACAAAATAACAAAAAAAATAAAAAAATTACAAGCCCGGCCGGGAGTCGAACTCAGGCTCCCGGGGTATTACTCTTTCATACACGAGACGTTAGACAACTAGGCTACTGACCTATATGATGTTTACTTTACTGATGTAGACTTATTTGATGTTGAGATTTAAAGTTTGTATATTAAACAAATTTCTGTTGTTTTTTTATAAGTATTCTGTGTTTTTTTTCTTCCATTCTTTTGATAAAAAATGTTATATACTCAAATTTGGAATCAAAAACATTTTTTCAAACAGAGTTTGAAAAGTTTACAAAAAATCATACGCAATAAAATAAAAAGAAAAAAAAAACAAATCAAAAATATTTTTTTTATCATAAAAATTAAATAAAGCAAATCCGTTTTGAGTTCGTATTTGAAGTATTTACGGAATCGAAACGGATTTGCCCAGGTTCGAATCCTACCAGAGGTGGATTTTTACCCTTTATTTTTCTTCCTTTTTTTCTTTTTATTATTTTTTAATTGCTAATAAGCGCATCAAAACGGTTTTTTTCTAAAAATATACAGCATTAACATATTTAAAAGCAAATCCGTTTTGAATTCGTTTTTACATAAGTTTCGGATTCGAAACGAGCCCGCACTGCGGAATTTAATTTTTTTTATTCGCTAATGAGCGCTTCAAAATGTTTTTTTTTTTTTTATCTAAACAAAGCGTTTTGAATTCGTTTTTGATGTACGTTACGGGTTCGAAATGGATCCGTTACCGCGGATTACGTTTTTTATACCTTTATGAACTCGTAATGGATTCGAAACGGATCCTCATCCGTTTTTGTGCACATTGGGCCCAGTGTGCCAAACGGACTCGTTTCGGATCCGTAACGGGTTCATATTTTCGTTCTTTTTATCCGTAACGGAATCCGTTACGTATCCGTTACTGATCCGTTTGCGGGAAGGATTCCTAAAAAAAAAACGAATCGTTTTTTCTTCTTTTATGGATCCGTTTCGAACCTGTAACGTACACCAAAAACGAATTCAAAACGGATTCGCTTTTGATAATGTTAATGCTGCTTATAAAAAAAAAGAAAACAGGGTGAAGCGCTTATTTTTAATTAAAAAAAACAAAATAACAAAAAAAATAAAAAAATTACAAGCCCGGCCGGGAGTCGAACTCAGGCTCCCGGGGTATTACTCTTTCATACACGAGACGTTAGACAACTAGGCTACTGACCTATATGATGTTTACTTTACTGATGTAGACTTATTTGATGTTGAGATTTAAAGTTTGTATATTAAACAAATTTCTGTTGTTTTTTTATAAGTATTCTGTGTTTTTTTTCTTCCATTCTTTTGATAAAAAATGTTATATACTCAAATTTGGAATCAAAAACATTTTTTCAAACAGAGTTTGAAAAGTTTACAAAAAATCATACGCAATAAAATAAAAAGAAAAAAAAAACCAATCAAAAATATTTTTTTTATCATAAAAATTAAATAAAGCAAATCCGTTTTGAGTTCGTATTTGAAGTATTTACGGAATCGAAACGGATTTGCCCAGGTTCGAATCCTACCAGAGGTGGATTTTTACCGTTTATTTTTCTTCCTTTTTTTCTTTTTATTATTTTTTAATTGCTAATAAGCGCATCAAAACGGTTTTTTTCTAAAAATATACAGCATTAACATATTTAAAAGCAAATCCGTTTTGAATTCGTTTTTACATAAGTTTCGGATTCGAAACGAGCCCGCACTGCGGAATTTAATTTTTTTTATTCGCTAATGAGCGCTTCAAAATGTTTTTTTTTTTTATCTAAACAAAGCGTTTTGAATTCGTTTTTGATGTACGTTACGGGTTCGAAATGGATCCGTTACCGCGGATTACGTTTTTTATACTTTTATGAACTCGTAATGGATTCGAAACGGATCGTCATCCGTTTTTGTGCACATTGGGAATATTTCAAAAACAGTTGTATCACAATTAGCAATTATTTCTAAAAAACTTTAAACTGGTGGATAACCACTCTAACTAGTTGTTGATTTTATTATATAAAGATAAAAGAATTTGTATAGTAATATAAAAAAAACTTAGAGGGAGAATGGCACGCACTTGCGGTCTTTACAAAATTTTTAGACATTTAAAAAAAAAACACACTAACAATCACTATCGAAAAACCAAAACTGACCGAGCTGAAGAACAACTGAGCCTCCTTTTTCTCATCCCTTTTAGTTCTCTTTTTACTCAATAAGTATTTAAAAAATGAGTTCAATATAAAAAAAGAAAATTTTCGAAGAGGAAAACAGTAACTTAAAGATATATACAAACAGTGTCGTATAAGTTTTTTTTAAGAAAATAACGTAATATGCAAAACGGGCAAATTAAGCGCACTAAGAAACGGTTAGGGACAGCAGGGAGAATAGCTTTTTAACACTTTATGTTATAATTTCATACTGAAATATTAAGAATAATTTCTTTTTAAGCAATTTATGTAACACCAAACTAAACATATAGAATCAGGTTTATTTTGTATGTGGGGAGACCGCCTTAAAGTATGCAAATATTTTTGGGTAATTACTCAACCATAAACTGTACATTCCACTTAGTTGTTGCTAGAACCATTAAGACGGCACACAGTGGTCTATAAGAGAGCGCTAGCCGGTCATAAATCCAAAAATTTTTGTACTAAAAGTAGTATTTTTTTTTTTTTTCACCAATTTAAAGTTAAATATCTAGGTAACATATTTCAAGTACTAGAATACCAAGAAATAATACCATTTTTAAGTTTTCGCGTCTTAAACTTGATGAATTCAGAAAATGATAATTTTTAACAAAAAATCTCTTAAAATAAGTGAAAATTTAAATTTAAAATTTAAAACGAAATGGTCTTACCTCCTGAAACTTATGGTGAGGATAATCTAATCCGTACTTAGATGTTAGTTTTTTTTAATATAAAAAGGAAATCTGGATCATCAAAAAAATCTATAATTTCATTTCCTAAATTTACGAATTTGGTACTCTGTGGACTGTAACTAAAATGTTTTATGGAGTTGCAATGGCTAGATCATTTAAGTGTTTAATATGAGGTTCTCTGAATCTGACTCTCCCACCACTCCCCTTCAAGGACTACGATGAGTTTTTCTTCAGCGACTTTTCTATATTCTTGCAACGCTCCAGTTTCGTAAAACTAATAACAACCAAAGTGTTTGAGGTGAAACAATTAAATTCGATTTCTGATATAGTATTAGCAGCATCTATTTATTTGTTGAAAATGGGCGTGTTGGGGTCAATGACACGCCCACCTCCTATATAACCAAAAATTTTAAATCACTTTAACTTCGTAAACATTTCAAGTATAAAAATAATATTAAATATCTGAGTTAGTATAGATAGCATTAGGTCACTTCGTGAAATTGAACGTGATCGGGTTAAGAACACACCCACCTCCAATATAACCAAAAATTTGGAATCGCCATAACTTCGTAAATATTTACGGTACAACAATAATATTTAATATCTGAGTTAGCATTGATAGCATTAAGTCATTTGGTGAAAATGGGCATTATCGGGTCAATGCCACGCCCACCTCCTATGCAACCAAAAAATTAAAATCGCTATAGCTTCGTAAATTTTTCAAGTGCAAAAATAATATTTAATATCTGAGTTAGTATAGATATCATTAAGTCATTTGGTGAAAATGGGCGTGATCATGTCAAAGACAAGCCCACCTCCCATATAGGCCAAAATTTTGTCGTGATATAATAAATTTTTTAGAAAATTGTCCGTCATTTTGGATCCGCCATTTTGTTTACAAAAAAGATGATACCGAATTCAAAATCTGCAACCTAAAAAACTCACTAAAACACAATTTTGTCGTAATATAATTAATTTTTAAGAAAATTATCCGCCATTTTGGATCCGCCATTTTGGATCCGCCATTTTGTTTACAAAAAAAATGATACCGAATTCGTAATCAAAGACCTCAAAAACCCCTTCAGCCACAATTTTGTCGTGATATAATAAATTTTTTAGAAAATTATCCGCCATTTTGGATCCGCCATTTTGTTTACAAAAAAGATGATACCGAATTCAAAATCAGCAACCTCAAAAACTCCCTAAACCACAATTTTGTCGTAATATAATTAATTTTTAAGAAAACTATCCGCCATTTTGGTTCCGCCATTTTGATTTTAAAAAAATCTTTTTCAGATTTAGAGTCAGCGATCCCCAAAACATAGAAACTGATATTTTTTTTTATAAAAAATAACCAGGAAAGAGTTATGTCCAGCTAGAATAGCATTCTAGACCACAGTGCGGCACTCAGATGATACTTGCGATACAGCTTTCAATCCAAGAAAATTTCACTCAGATACTAAAAACTATATTTTCTTGGATTATGTCAAAAAAAGTTTTCAGTATAGCATTTTGAAGCTTTTGCTTATGTTGGAGGATCCACGCCCTCTTATTCAATTTCGTTTGGTTTTTACTTAGAGCTTGCATTTATATATATAGGTAGTTCTTAGTTTCTGAATGAAGTTTAGTTGGAATTTCTCGAAAAACGATTTCAGTATCGCATTTTGAAACTTTTGCTTATATGGGTGGTACCACGGCCCCTGGTCTGACTTTGCCTGGTTTCGTCCAGAGCTTGCGCTTGCGTCCTTAGTATTCAGGTGTATTTGGGTTGCATTGTCGTGAAAAGAACTCCTTAAGTTACATTTTGAATATACTTTTTGTACGGGCGGTAGGCTTATCCGTTGACCGATGATAGATTTTGCAATTTCTGACTGAATCTAATAAATTTGTTCAAAATTGCATCCAGGAAACTTAGAATTAGCTATATCCTATGAAAAGATTTCTTCCTTCTCCCTACGTTAAGTCTGGACAAAATCAGCGCTAAATTGCTATTTCGTCGTACTCACTCCTTTACATTCAAGTTCTCAGAAAAATCAAAAAACATAACTTTTACTGCACTTATAGTAAAAGCGGCCCTTAAATAACAGCCCAGCTATAGTTTGATTGCAGTGCAGTAAAATTAAAGTTTATTGTCTTTGACCCTGATGATTTTTTCAGTGAACAGTGACTTTGGCTTAAATAAGCTGTAATAAGCTGTTGTTTATAAGGATGATTTAAGATTACAAAGTTGCAAAATATAAGTGACAGTACAATAAATTTAAGGGGGCAACTACACTTAGTAAATTGCTTCCGGACAACTAAGAATTTTTCGCTATTGCCGTACAGTACAGGTGCAGATGTTGTGTTATGCAACATTGTTGTCTAATGATCATGGCAACTGAATGGTTAGTTGCATACAAAGTTAATTACTGAAGAAATAATAAAAATTAAAACTTTTGAACGGAAGCTGTCATTCTAACAATGTAGAGGTTCACTTTTCATTCTCATAAACATTGAAATCTTAATAAATGTATTCAAAACCACATATCATTAAACAAATACTAAGGATTTTTTCTCATCAATTTATATTCTTTATTTTTGATAAAACACAATGACTTCCTTAAGGGTGGCCATCAAAATGTAAAAATCTGGAAAAAAAAAAATTAATCGTCTGATCAACCGACAAAACCCGCGACAATCCTCCCAACGATGACGACAAAATTTTGGTTTGTTGTAATGCATATCAGCAGTGGACAAAGCGAAAATTTCATGTATCGTATGTTTCATCATTTTGACAAGCCCGCTCAAATGACAACAACAACAATAATAACAGCAACAACAACAGTTGCAGCAACAACAACAACATGCCGATTAATAAAACTTTAAAGCGACATTGCAGTGCTTCACAAGAATAAGAAGAAAAAAGTGAAACTACAAGCAAAAGCATTTCCTTTCTGAAAATATTTCAATTAAGCTGTAATGGCATCTCTTTTAGGATTTCAAATAGATCTTCCAAATTTTAATTTTTTTACTTTCTTCCAGACAGCAAACATTTGTGCACCCAATAATTAATAAATCCGGCACAAAAAATAAATAAAAAAATGTATGATCTTTTGACTAGACATATGTACTCTCGACGCTAAATACAAATCCGAGGTCAGAATTTGCTCACATACCAGCACAATTTTGAGATAGCCTTGCAAGAAGTCAGTAAGCGATGTTTTCTGGCTTATGGAGCAGTTCAAGAATATGGTGAATTCCATTTTTCAATGGCATCGAATTTCCATAATCTTCCTTATCAAAGCACACTTTTCAACTTTTGTGAGATTTCACACTTTGAAATAAACGCATCTTAGTTCCCGTGCAAAGCACTTCATTATTTTTATTTGTGGTGGAAAGCCGATTTATGGCCAAAAAACATTTCAAAATCGTATGCCTTTACTTTAAAGATAGACAGCTCGGAAATTAAGAGTCCAATCGGAAAAGTTTGAAGGTATTGTTTGATGTGGAAGATTATGGCTATTTGATGCCATAAATTAAATAGAACTACAACTTCTCCCTGCGCCATTAGCGCTTTCTTCAAGGTATATAAGTAATTTTGTCATTAAAGTGACAAAAACATAACAAAAACTGGACAAAAACTTGAGAAAAAAATACAGAAAATCAATGATAACCAACAAGACTTCAATTTTGACCAAAATTAATTAATGCATTAATTTGCATCGTTTTTCAAAAGATGTCGCCATCAATACATGGTGACTAAAATGTTAGATCAGAAACATCATATCTAAAGCTTAGACATCTGTCAACAACTCTGCATCATTAGATTTGAAAATTTTCATCCGCATCATAAATTTTACTGTGCTCCAAAATGTCCGAGTTCGTGCCGAAAAAGCAACATTTGCGGGAAGTTTTACTTTACTGCTATGTTTCAAAGAAAACAGCTGCCGAAAGTTATCGCATTCTTGTAGAAGTTTATGGGGACTAAGTTCCAGCTGAATCAAGCTGTCGTGAGTGGTTTTGACGGTTTAAAAGTGGTGATTTTGATGTCGTAGACAAAGAACGTCCTGGTCAGGACCAGCTAGGTGTGATCCATTATGAGCTGTTGCCAGGTGGCCAAACCATTAAATCTCAACTCTATCGTCAACAATTGAAGCAGAAAATCCAGGCAGAGCGGCCATCGTATGCGACCATACACGAGTCAAGCATTTTCCACCACGATAAGGCTCGTCCACATATTGCTGCCCCAGTCAAAAATTATCTGGAAAACAACGGATGGGAAATTTTTATTCACGCGCCTTATAGCCCAGACCTTGCACCATCAGACTACCATTTGTTCCGATCGATGCAGAATGCCCTATCAGGAATACGCTTCACTTCAGTTCAAGATATCGAAAATTGGCTCAATTCGTTGTTGGCCGCCAAACCGGCGCAGTTTTTCTGGGATGGAATCCAAACCTTGAATAAAATACATTGTACCATTTTCTTTAAATAAAGTCTCAAATAAAAAAAAACGATGGAAATTAATGCATACACCCAATATTAAAAAAAAAACAACAAATGAGACAACCGAGTACAGTCCAGATAAAATTTTTAAGAAGATCTTTATGTATTAAGAAATAAGAAATTAACATGTAGTCAAAATGTGCAGAGCCTGAACAGGGGAAAAGCGATGAAAAAACAAACGAAATCTGGGCAAAATAGGACAAAAATTCAGGTGCATTGAATCAGCCATAATGTTTTTTGGTTGGGAATTCCGAGTTATTAAAGCTTTTCATTATCCATTTTCAGGAAAATCGGAAAAATTGTTTTGTGTGGCTTACTTTATTTTTTCAGCCAGACGACTCCGCGGGAAGAGTTAGCGATGAAATCTTTTAACGCAGGAATTTCGAGCTAGTTTTGAGCTAATTTTGAGCGAAAAGCATTTTCAGGAAAACTCCCAATTTTCCCAGAAAATCCCAAAAAACATATTTATGGCTAACTTTATTTTTTCAGCCAGACGAATTCGCGAGAAGAATTTCGAGTTGGTTTCGAGCTTACCTTGAATGAAGTGTTTTTCGGAAAACCAAAAAAAAACCCAAAAAAACAATCATAAGGAGTGAGATCGAAAAAATCTTAACATATGTAAAATTCAATAATTTTTAAACGGTTGATCTTAGAGTTTTGATTTTTTTTTTTATTTAATTGATAATATTTTACAAATTACAGAAAAATATGACTTTTATTGTTCTTAATACTATTTATGAACTCGTGAACCTTTTTTGGTAAGCCTTTCATTAGAGATTTGATAGTTGTTTCAGACACTTTTTTGGAACACTTTGCCCATCTCCTTTAAAAATCTTCGATATTTTGAGACACCTTATTTGTGCTCTTTAAGTTTCTTTTCACTAGAGCCCAATATCTCTCCACTGGTCTTAGCTCCGGACAATATGGAGGATTGGCCTCTCTTGGTAAAAAAACTATGTTATTACTTTGGTACCACTCCAGAGCTTCTTGCCGTAGTGATATGATGCCAAATCGGGCCAAAAACATGTGGACACATTGTGCTCTCTTATAAAGGGAATAAATCTTTTTTTCAAACAATCTTTGATGTATATTTCGGCATTTATAGAGCTCAATGTAACAAATGACTTGCTTTTTTTGCCGCTACTGCATATAGCTTGTCATACCAGGAATTTTTTAAGAAATTTTGTCTGCTTTTGGTTTCTTCCAGCATCAACAACATAAAAATTTTGACCCGGAAGCTGCGTAAAATCGGCCAATATATACGTTTCGTCGTCCATTAGGTATACAACATGAATATTTTTGTATAAATTTCGGTTTTAATTTCCGAGCCATACTTTTGGCGTCTAAATTTTTTCCAACATTCCTGTCTGGAACTTTTTGGACTTTATATGTTTTCAAACCTGCATTGGCTTTAACTTTTCGCATCAAACAGTCAGAGCACTGGGCTTACCAGGCAGCTTTTCTAGCAGATGTGTTTGGAGATCTTTTCAATATGCTTTCAGTTTTCTTGGCTTTCCCAATATCATGTGGTCGTTGTTTTCTTCCTGAACCTGGTTTCTTATCAATGGCCAAATTCTCTTAAAATTGTTTAATAACATTAGAAACAGTTTGACGGCAGACCTTCAATTCTTTAGCCAATTTTTTGTACGACCAATTTGGATTTTTTTGAAAATTTTTAATAATTTTAAGACGTACTTCTTTTTCTTCACTCATTTTGATCAAACTCACAACAAATCAACATTTTTGTCATTAAAAATAATAGCTGACATATATTTCAAAGATAACTAGATCAAAAAAATTTTTAAATTTTACACCCAAAAATAATTATTAGGTAAAACGTGTGCTAAGATTTTTTCGATCTCACTCCTTATCATTTGACATACGAATTTCAAGCTAGTTTCGAGCTCTTCGAAAACGAAAAGTGTTATTCGGAGAACTCCAAACTTTCCCGGAAAAGCGCAAAAAACCTTTTTTATGGCGGTGCCATGACATAATCTCCACGGGCAAAATCTCTATTTCGTAAATGGGTGTTACGTTAGGCATGCGCTTATTTTACGATTTTCTGATTTTCGTTCATGCCGCCCCCTGAAATCCTTCTAATGGTCATAAAAACAAATACTATGAAGTTTCACGGCGATCGGATAACGATAACCCGGCCCGCAAGAGAGGTCAAGGTCAAGTTGAGGTTTCAGGCAAAAAATAATGAAAATTTTTTTTAAACTTAATTAAATTAGTCAAAGCATAACTTTATCTTATAGCAAATTGAAATACCTTTTCAACAAGCTATAATTGTTTAAAATCGGGTAATAAATACGAATTCTATGAATTTTTCTTTTACGGCATTAGCAAAATTGCCGCAAAATGCTATTCTACTACATATGGTATTTTGCGGCAACTTCATAGGATTTGTTTTTATGACCATTAGAAGGATTTCAGGGGGCGGCATGAACGAAAATCAGAAAATCGTAAAATAAGCTCATGCCTAGTGTTACGTCGACAAATTATTCGGACTTAATCCCCATTTACGAAATTATGTTATTAGCTGCACCTGCATACTTATTTCCAAGCTGATTTTAACATGTTTAAAATATTTTTTTTAGCTATTTGCCATGATAACTTGATAGCTTAAGAATCCAAAAATACCAATATCACAAAAAAAAATATTTTGTCTTTTAACTCTTTTGCATTTGAGTGACTCATATCGAATAAAATGGAAAAACACGACATTAACATGTAGGAAAAATGTGCAAAACTATAAAAAACCTGAACAATGCAAAGCTTGATATAAAAACGTACGTAATCTGGACAAAAACATGACGGAAAATCTATGAATATCAATGAAAAACAATAACTAAAAACGTGAGAATTACCGAAAAATAACAAACAAAAAATAAACGATAATAAGAAAAAAGAGGGAAAACTTATGAATAACGTAAAAAATGAGGACAAAACCAGGACGAAAAACCGAGGAAAATTAATGATAACCCAGTGTGCCAAACGGACTCGTTTCGGATCCGAAACGGGTTCATATTTTCGTTCTTTTTATCCGTTACGGAATCCGTTACGTATCCGTTACTGATCCGTTTGCGGGAAGGATTCCTAAAAAAAAAACGAATCGTTTTTTCTTCTTTTATGGATCCGTTTCGAACCTGTAACGTACATCAAAAACGAGTTCAAAACGGATTCGCTTTTAATAATGTTAATGCTGCTTATAAAAAAAAAAAAGAAAACAGGGTGAAGCGCTTATTTTTAATTAAAAAAAAAAACAAAATAACAAAAAAAAAAAAAATTACTAGCCCGGCCGGGAGTCGAACTCAAACTCCCGGGGTATTACTCTTTCATACACGAGACGTTAGACAACTAGGCTATTGACCGACATGACGTTAACTTAACTGATGTAGACTTATTTGATGTTGAGATTTAAAGTTTGTATATTAAACAAATTTCTGTTGTTTTTTTATAAGTATTCTGTGTTGTTTTTCTTCCCTTCTTTTGATAAAAAATGTTATATACTCAAATTTGGAATCAAAAACATTTTTTCAAACAGAGTTTGAAAAGCTTACAAAAAATCATACGCAATAAAATAAAAAGAAAAAAAAAACAAATCAAAAATATTTTTTTTATCATGAAAATTAAATAAAGCAAATCCGTTTTGAGTTCGTATTTGAAGTATTTACGGAATCAAAACGGATTTGCCCAGGTTCGAATCCTACCAGAGGTGGATTTTTACCCTTTATTTTTCTTCCTTTTTTTTCTTTTTATTATTTTTTAATTGCTAATAGGCGCATCAAAACGGTTTTTTTCTGTAAATATACAGCATTAACATAATCCGTTTTGAATTCGTTTTTACATAAGTTTCGGATTCGAAACGGGCCCGCACTGCGGAATTTAATTTTTTTTTATTCGCTAATAAGCGCTTCAAAATGTTTTTTTTTTTTTATCTAAACACAGCGTTTTGAATTCGTTTTTGATGTACGTTACGGGTTCGAAATGGATCCGTTACCGCGGATTACGTTTTTTATACCTTTATGAACTCGTAATGGATTCGAAACGGATCCTCATCCGTTTTTGTGCACATTGGGAACATACTTAAAGCTATAAGCTGAAATTAAAAATATAAAAAAAAAATCCGAACAAAAAGGAATAAACAATAAATGAACTAGACAAGAAACTGACGAAAATGATAAGAGAGTAAAAATTCTTGAAATAGAAACCTTTATCTTGTGAAAAAAATCAAACATAGATATTATTGTCATTATAGCTTAATAATGCCAAACCACTTTTATTCAGATCAAATGCATCCAACTTGAAGTTGAGCATCAACCGAAAATGCAAATCACAACTGAAAATCAGAAACCAAAAGGATTAAACCACAACGGCTAAAATGATCCATACAGCCATACGCAAATGGTGGAGGTCCGAGCGCTGCTGTACTCGCCGCAACTAATCTACAAGTTCAGTAGAAGAATCAGTTGATGCAAAACCAAAAAAAAAAAAAAACCAGCAGTGGGGTAATAGAGGTAAAGGGACAAAAGAAATACGAAGATTAAAGAGTGGGGGAATTGCGCTTGTCGCCATTTATTGTTTGACTGTCGTTGGCAGCAATGAGGCTACGACGGAATACAATAAAAACAAAAAAAAAAAACAATTGGCTTTTATCTTTAGTCCAGAGATGATAATGATGATGCTGATGTGTAGTACTGTGCACTGTGGATTTATGGAGCAAAAGTTTCTCTTAAAAATAAAGAAGCGTGTCTTTGGTTTGCCAACACAGTACCATCAGTAATAAAACCAAAATTCTGTTAGTGAAGAACGTACAGGTGCTGGAAAAAGTAATGTCATAATATAAATGTGCGACAATTCTTCTAAATGGCATCAAATGTCAATGTGCTTTGACAGCTATATTTTAGATAGATAAAGAATTTGTCGGTATTAATGCACCTAATTTGGAGCCACTGAACCGAAAATATTTTTCCAACTTAATATCAATAATTTCACTTCTTCACATAAATAGCCCAGGAAAATAAGAATATTTCTGCGAAAAAATTCCAAGTGAATTTTTTTCATCGGAATTTTATTTATTTATGCATGGTTAATAATGTGTAAAAAGTCCATTGAAGTCCATTGTGCGCATATAAAGTTATTCAGGCTCAAAGCTCGCTAAAATCATTTTTTTGCAAATATCTCGCTAACGCAAACTTTTACAGAAAAACAACCTAAATGTGGGGGGGTCAAAATGACCCACTTGTGAGGGTCTTAGAGGGTTAAAATTTTCTACAAAAATATTCCACGTAATATCCTGCATAAGTTTACTCAACACATAATACACCTCAAATGTAAGGATCATATAGTTAAATTCATCGATTTAACACAAGAATGCGCTATTTTGGTATTTTTCATGTACAGTGGATTAAAAAACTTCAAAAATCGATTAAAAAAAATCTGACGTGCTGGAGAAAAACGACGAGACACGGACTTTCTCAGTTTATTACAAAAAAACGAAAAAAATAGGGAAAAACGCATTTTGGTAACTTTTCAATGAATTGTATACAACTTTTGCATTTTTCATCGATTTTTTTAAGTGGTATCTTATTTTCTTCACAAATATATAGTCTATGATACAAAAAAAAAATTATAAAAAAGTTATTTCTTCTTGTATAAATCTGTAGTTGATTTTGATTTTTTGTTAATTTTTTCGAAAAAAAAAATGTTTTTTTTTAGAAATCAATCTATTTCGCCGAAACTACAATAACAAACCAACCAAAAAGTGATGGGAATATTATTTGTAGGTAATTTCATTACCTTTAATATGACATATAAAACATTTGAATACAAACATTGGTTCTTGAGATATTTGTATTTAAATGAAACTATTATTTTTTTTGGTCCAAAAACCGAAAATGACCGATATCTCAAAAACGACACGAAATAAAAAAAAATAATCCAATTTTCGGAATCAGCAGCCTATTTTACATATAAAATGAATAATGGCATTCACTGGGGAAAATATTTTTACTCATTTGTGGAGTGGTGTAATTGGATTCCGTATATCTACACCGTATTAAATTTTTCGAAAAATTAAAGAACCATTCAAAAGATAATTGGATTTTGTATACACCGTATTAAATTTTTTTTGGAGTGACTCATGGTCCAAGAGATATTCTTCAAAAACCGTTAAGATTTCGAAAATACTGGTTTTTGAAGGAAGGAGAGATATTCTTCAAAAACCGTTAAGGTTTCGAAAATACTGGTTTTTGATATTCTTCAAAAACCGTTAATGTTTCGAAAATACTGGTTTTTGAAGGATATCTCTGAAACGGTAAGTCATACGATAAAAAGCAACGGCAGCAATTTTGTAGAGCATTACAAGATTTACAAAAAATAAGCCACATGTGTACACATTGAAGTAACCATTTAGAAGTTATTCAATAAAAACCGGTTTTTTTGTCATTGTCTTATTTTCCTACGCTAAAACTTTTTGTGAAAAACAAGCGTTACTTTTTTCGTTTTTAGCAAATTTGTCAGCCGATTCTATTAAGGACATTACTTTAGCTCCACACTTATAGTCCAATGATAGGTACATAAATGTTTTGCCATTTGATTATCACATCCCACAGTGCTTGGCTGCTGCTGCTGCAAAGTTCAATCATCGTCATTTGCGTCTTTATCGTCTGTTGGATTATGAAGCATTTGATGTTCTGAGGTACCTGTTGTCAGGCAGCTATTGTTTCTTAGAGATGATGTTGCTTGGACCGATGATGCTATTGCTGACTATGCGGCTGCTGCTGCTGCTGTTTATGATGATGATGATGTTGATGTTGATTGACTGTATGTGTTCTTTGTACTGTTGCGATTTTATTGAGCGCATTCATCCTTTTACTATTCTACAGACTACGACACACTGTCCATACAAAAATTTCTTTTTTCCTTTTTTTTATAATGTGTAGTTAAAAAAAATACAAATGTTGTCCTTTTTTTGTTGAGCATATCCTGAGAACTTTAACATCATGTTCATTTTGGTGGTGGCCATTCCTTATCAAACGAAAACCATCCAATTTTTAATTGTTTGATTATGTTCGTATTATTAAATGTTGTATTTTGCTGCGGATCAATTTAATATTTTCAGGAATATCAAATTTCACTATGACCAGAGACAAGCATATCCATGAGCTTTGTACATGGTAAACTTAAGAGTTAATAAGCTTAATAACAGCAATTTATGTATGTTTTTTGTATAATGTTCAGCTTGTGTTATATGATATATCTACCTATATTTTGGTGGTATAAACTAAATTTTTTGAAATGTCAAAAGTTGAAATAAATGAAGTTTCTACAAAAGATTAGATTAAAAGTCTCATTTTCAATAAAGATCTCAGTTGATTTTGTACTTGGCATAGTTAATTTGAGAAACTTGAATTGAATCTCAATCGATGTCAGTCAATTATGAAAAGGCATTGCCTTATTAAAAAGAAAAAACTTTTTATGAAAATTCGTGGACTATGATGATAATCAATATATGGATCAAGTTTTAATGAGAAATCGATGCAAATTAATAATCACCACAAACTGAAAAACTAGTAAACAAAAAAACCGATTAAAGAGTAAAACTGCAAGAGTAAAAATGATAATTACGTAGAAAATATGGACAAAAACAGGATGAAAAATCTATGGAAATCAATGATAAACATAAAAAAATTTAACAAAAATTAATAATGTAAGACATTATTAAATACATAAAACAAAAACTTGAACATATGGAATAACCTAAAATAATAACATATAACATAACATATAAAGGGTTTTTCAATAGGGACACTACAAAAGTAGACCGATAGGGACAGCAAACGACGCCATATTTTTGTTAAAGTGTACGAAGTTTTTATTTGAGACTACAAAATATTTTAAGTATTTTACAATTGACATAATACAATTTTCATGAATACTCAATATTATTATAACAAGTGTTTAAACACAAAGTACATATATAAACTATAGATGTTGCTATATCCAACACACCTCCTCAACAGCTATTCCGTCATAAATTTGAAGATAATGAACTCAAATTTTGGTCTAGGTAAAGGCTTTGTAAGTACATCAGCAAGCATCTCGGTTGAGGGACAGTACTGCATATCTACTTCATCCATTATTATTAGGTCTGTTATAAATTTGTAGCGTACATCGATATGTTTTGTTCTGGCGCTAAATTTCTCAGACAAAGCAATGCAAATACAACTCTGGTTGTCTTCATACATAACGATAGGCTTCTGAAACTTGAAATTAATATGAATTAGTAATTGTTTGACCCATAGTAATTCTTGTGCTGCTTGAGAGGCTGCAACGAACTCCGCTTCAGTCGAAGGTAAAGCAACAGTTGTCTGCTTTCGTGTGTTCCATGAAACTAAGCTGTCACCCATCATAAATAGAAATCCACTTGTTGATTTTCGATCTGAGTGGTCTCCTCCCCAATCAGCATTCACAAAACATTTGATTGATAAATCAGAATTTGACATAAATTTGAGCATTCTATTTTGGGTAAAGTTGAGATATTTAATCACCTTTTTCACAGCTTCCCAGTCACATTGCCTAGGATCATTTACTCTGCAACATAAATATCCAACTGCAGCAGAAATATCTGGTCTGGTGGTCATCGAAATATGAAGTAAGGTTCCAATAGTACTTCGAAATAAATTGTTATCCATAAACTTGTTATCGTCAGTTAATAATGTAGGATAGTCAACGTTCATCGGAATGCTAGAAAATTTGGATTCTTCAAGATGAACTGAGCTTACAAGATCAGCGATTTTTCTTTGCTGTGATAAAAATATATTTCCGTTATTATCTCTTATCACTTGCATTCCCAAAAATAGCGAAACAATCCCTAAATTTTTCATCTCAAAGTTATAAGCTAAATTTTGGAAAATATCATTAATTTCATTTAAATGACGTGCGCAGACTAAAATATCATCTACGTATATTAATAAATAAATTAGCTCGCTGTCTTTTCCTTCTTTGGTATAAAGACAGTTATCGGCTGGGTTTTTCTTAAAATTCATTGCTTGCAAAACGCTATCCAGCTTCTTGTTCCAAGCTCTTCCTGCTTGCTTAAGGCCGTACAGAGATTTTCGCAATCGGCACACATAATCTTCTTGTCCCTTAATTGCATATCCCTCCGGTTGAACCATATAAATTTCCTCATCTAAGTTGCCGTTTAAATATGCAGTTTTCACATCAAAATGATAAATTTGCAAGTTCTTTTTGGCTGAAATACTTAACAAAATTCTGACAGTAATATATTTACCAACTGGTGCATATGTGTCGTCGTAATCCTCGCCAAACTTCTGTGTATACCCTTTTGCAACAAGTAGTGCTTTATACTCCAATTTATCGTCAGCTGTCTTTTTAATTTTAAAAATCCACTTTGATCCAATTGGTTTCTTATTTAAAGGCAATTTTACGAGATCCCACGTTTTATTGTCCATAATTGACTTTATTTCTTTATCAGTTGCAATATTCCACTTCTTACGCTCCTCCTCCTCAAGATTAAGCATTTCTTTCCAAGATCTGGGCTCAGCTATATAATCAGAATGAGTAAATCTTGATGGTACTTTCCTTTCACGACTAGAACGCCTCAAAGTTACTTCATTATGAACTTCACGTTCTTCTGCCGAGACTTGATTTTCAACTTCACTACATTCTTCACTATGTTCTTCGCTAGATTTCCGAACACTAGCTTGCTCTTGTTCTTTGGAAGAGTCCGCGGATTCGTACTGATCCAACTCTTCAGAAACTTCTTCAATATCAATACATTTTTCTTTTTCCAATGATATCGTAACCCTTTTGTTGATTTTACTTTCCTTAATGTAAGGACCCTTTGTTTCTTCGTCAAATTTCACATCTCTGCTTACAATGATAGTATTCGTCTCTGGAAATAAAATTCGGTAACCTTTTGACTCCAAGCTATATCCGACAAATATTCCTTCCTTCGAAACATTATCAAGCTTCTTCCGTTTGACATTTGGGATCATAGCAAATGCCTGACAACCGAATACTCTTATGTTATCTAAATTTGGCTTGCGATTATTTAAAACCTCGTATGGTGTCTTGTTATACATATGAGTACTAATGCGATTCTGCAAATATGTTGCAGTCATAATGCACTCACCCCAGTATTGTTTACCAAGTTTAGCATCTTCCAGCATAGCTCGAACCATTTCCATCAGTATTCTGTTCTTGCACTCCGCAACACCGTTTTGTTGAGGTGAGTAAGGAACTGTTGTTTGAGTCTTAATACCTTCTTTACGTAAAAATTCTTGAAGTTCCCCACTCACATATTCTCCACCGTTGTCCGATCTGAGTACCTTAGGCTTTCTTCCGTATATATTGTGTACCTCTGCTACGAACTCCTTAAACTTTGTAGCCACCTCACTTTTGTGATTCAGGAGGTAAGTAAAAGTGTATCTGGAAAAATCATCAATAAAGGTTAAAAAATAACGTTTACCTCTCGGAGTTTTAACTTCAAGTGGTCCACATATATCGGAGTGGATCAGGTCAAAAGGATTTAGCGTTTTTGTTTGGCTTTCCTTCGGAAACGGAATGCGAACGGATTTTGAAACTATACATGTGCGGCACTTATAATCTTCATCGCATTTTGTAAATTTCAGGCCATCCACTATATTTTGTGACTCCATTTTTTCAATATCTTTGAAGTTTCTGTGTCCCAATCGCATGTGCCAACGATGAATACAGCTTTTCGTTTCCATATTAGCAACTCTGGATTCTTCCAGCACCTCGATCTCATATAAACTTGCTCCCATTTTCCCAACCATGAAACACTTTTCGCCCTTTGAAATATAGCAGTTCTTGCCATCGAAGGATACAACGAATCCTTGTTCAGTTGCTCGTTTAACTGCAAATAAGTTTCCATTTAGTCCGGGTACATATAATACCTCTTGAAGTCGAAGGTTTATCTTTCTGCTTCCATCCCAGCATTGTAGAAGAACATCTCCCATTCCTTCGGCCGTCAAACAGCTCCCATCCGCGATAAAAATCGAACTTGTTGCCTTTGTGTCTATGGAAATAAACAGTGATCGATTACTTGTCATATGACAAGACGCACCTGAATCGATTATCCATTTGTCCAACACAACTTCTGCTGCTCCGCCTTGCAAACATAGCTCTCCCGCGGTTCCAGCAATTTCCGCCAATGATTTCTTCCTCGCTGGGCAGTCCTTTTTGAAGTGACCATGTTTCTTACACCAGAAACATATGACTCCTTTCCCTTTTTCATATTTCTGCACCGATTTCAATACTTGCACGTCATTTAATCCTGTGCATGATTCTTTTCTTCGCTCTGCTTCGTCCAATAATTTTCCTGTGACGTACTCAATACTTAAGTCGTCTTCGGATCGTCCTTCTAAAGCTGTAACCATACTGCCGTAGTCTTCAGGTAAACTGCATAAGAGCATGGCAACGATATGGCTGTCTTTGAACTCTTCACCGCGACCTTGTAGCTCGTTTCGCATCTGCAACATTTTAGCAATATGTTCTCGCATGTCGGCACCTTCGTGGAAATGTAGGCTGTACATTTTTCGGAGCAGATACATTTTTGATGATAAGCTCTTACGCTCATAGATCTCGGCAAGCACCAACCACATTTCCTTGGCATATTTTTTCGTACGGATATGAACCAATTGTTCGTCATCTACTGCTAATGAAATTGTAGCCATTGCCTTACGGTTATCCTTCTTGAAAGTCGTTGTCTCAGGATTTGGTATTTCCCCATCTACAACATACCAAACTTCGGCATGGGAAAGCAGCATTTCCATTCGGAATTTCCATGTTTGGTAATTGCTTCCATTAAGTTTGTCGATTGAAGCTTTTTCCATTTTAGAATTTTCTTTTTATTAATGCGCGTTTTGAAAAAAAAATTAAAACTTTTTTTTTTTTTTTTTTTTTTTAAATTTTAAAATGTGGCGCCCATAACCTGTTAAAGTGTACGAAGTTTTTATTTGAGACTAAAAAATATTTTAAGTATTTTACAATTGACATAATACAATTTTCATGAATACTCAATATTATTATAACAAGTGTTTAAACACAAAGTACATATATAAACTATAGATGTTGCTATATCCAACAATTTTTTCCCGCTCTCTTGACATTTCTCTTCAGTAAGGTTTGCCATTTCATCATGAAAAGATATACGAGCCAACAACGAGTAGAAATTATTAAAAATTACTACCGAAATTCGGAGTCGGCCTCAACAGTAAGAGAGCTACCTCCAATTTATGGTCGTCATAATCGTCCTACCAGATCAACAATTGAGCGTCTAGTGGAAAAATTTGAATCCACAGGCATAGTACAAAATTTTCTCGTGCCAGTGAGACAAGGAAGTGTCCGTAGTGTCGAGAATATTGCTGCCGCTGAGGTTTCAGTTCAAGAAAGCCCAAATGTGTCTCTCACACGTCGTTCTCAAGCGTTGGGCATCTCTGTGACGTCGTTGTGGCAAATTTTGCGAAAAAATCTTGGCCTACATCCTTACAAGATCAAATTGACGCAAGAACTGAAGCCGCTTGACCACCAGAAGCATCGTATGTTCGTGAATTGAGCTGAGCAACAACTTCAAAATGATTCGGATTTTCATCGAAAAATCATCTTCAGCAATGAAGCTCATTTCTGGCTGAATGGCTTCGTCAATAAGCAAAAGTACCTGGAGACCGATCCCTGCTTGGTCAACAATCCGATCTTATTATTTTATCGATGTTTTTATTCATAGCTGTTTTTTGTTATAAAACTCGTAACTTTTCACCTACAATGGTCACGCTTTAAAAATGATAAATTAACTGATGAGATTAATAATAAGAAAAAACTCGGAAAGTATCGAAAGGTATATGTAGAAAAATATCTAAAACTCAAAATTTTTTTTGGTGAAATAAAATGCCCTAAAATAAATAAATGGGATATGCCACGCACTCAAAATATTTCGTCTTTTGTGTAAAATGTGAGATTTTCTTCTCCGCATTTTGTAATAAGTGGTTTTCTTGCCCGCATTCGCACAAAAAAGATATTTTTCGCCGCAGTTTGAAAAAAATAATTTTCTTGTCCGCATTTAAAGAAGAGATAGTCTTCGTAAACACCGGCGATATGGACTTGGACAATATATGGTATTAACAAGACGGCGCCACAAGCCACACTCCGTTAGACTATTTCCTGTGGGGCTACGTCAAGTCTATGGTCAGCCAGCGAAGATTGATGAATTTCGTACGAATATCGATAGTGAAATTGCAGCAGTATCGGCCGATTTATGCTTGAAAACCGTCGAAAATTGGGTTCAGCGTCTGGACTTCTGCAAGTGTGCCCGTGGTGGCCATGTAAAAGAAATCGAGTTCCATACATAATGGCATCGAATGTACTTTTATAGGAATAAAGAATTTCATTGGTATCGAAAACCGTTTTTGTTTTATTTAAAAAACTTTTGTAGTGCTCTTATTGAAAAACCCTTTATAAATAACATATAAGGACTATCCCAGAAAAATTTGATACTATGATTTTCATCAATGAAAGAATACCCAATGAATTTTTTTTTGTATAATGAATGTAAATAAACTGAAAACTGTTAACTATTTATGTTCTATAAAAATAAATTCATTTTTTCTTGAGACCCTGCACTAAATTCTGTACAGTGGTTTTGTCGACAGTACCATACGACCTTCACCATTTATTTCTGAAATCTTGTAATTTTTTTTCCGAAAATCTGAATTTATTAGAACCCAATATCTCTCAAAAAGTCGAAGCTGTGAGCAGTGAGGTGGGCTCACATTATTGGGAGCAAAATTTACATTATTGCTATTGTACCATTCTAAGTATATTGGCTGTAGTGAAGTTAGAGGTTGCTAAATTAGGACAAAACATAACATTACCCCCGAATAAATGGCAAAAGATGTTTTTCAATATAAATTTTCGAGTTAATTATGACCTATGCCACAAAAAACTACTCCTCAGACCGCAAATGCATATGGCCTGCCAAACTACAGTCTGTTAAATAAGAGCGTGGTCACGATTACTCGCGATCGGTAAAGTATAATGCTGTAATTTTTTTTTCTCACACAGAGGGCAGTATTGTCCTTCATGCTTCGTGAAAGTGAATCAGCTGAAAACTGTTTTCAATGCGTTCTCAGCATTTTTCCAAAATGAGTACCGCGTACGCGTCGCGCTTTGAAGCCGTTTTTTTGTGTTTGCACCCCAAAGGTCCCAAAATGACCCAAGCGGCGGCTGCGAAGTATATGCAAAAGTCGAAACAGTTTGTGAGTAAGTGGGTGAATCGCTTCAAAGAAGTAAAAAATGTCGATGACTTTCCAAATCGCGGGTCTGTCGGTGTAGTGACGGAAAAACAGGAAAAACTGATCTGTGCTCTATTTTCAAAAAAATCCAACATTAACTTTGCGTGAAGGTGCTTCGAAATTGTCCCAAAAAGGTTTGAATATCTCCCACGGAACTATTCGTAATCATTTGATTGCAAATAGTGTGAAATACCGAAGTACTTTGCAAAAACCGATGCTCAGTGAAAAACATGTCCAAAAACGTCTTGAATGGGCCAAAGACAATTTGGATCGTGACTGGGGCAACGTTATCTTCACTGATGAATCCTCTTTTTGGGCCTTTCCTATCATCAGGCATGCCTGGACCACACCCACCAACAAACTTGAAACAGCTGGTTCGACGCATTCACAAAATTTGGAGGTCGTTTTCAGAAGAGTATGCGCAAAATCTTGTTCAAAGTATGTCGCGAAGATGTCAAGCTATAATTGATGCTGGGGGTGATTGGACCTGCTATTAATGTATTTGCATTGAAGTTTTCGATCAAATAAATCAATATTAAAAAGAATTTTCGCAATGGGTATTTTCATTTTCTCACAACAATGACCACGCTCTTATTTAACAGACTGTATATACTACTTGGGAAACTTATGTTTCATCGTCCATTATTCAGCAGTCAAATTTAGTCAAGTAACCTTCACATAACTGCCAAAGTCGCTTTTGAGCCTCCAACTGCTTTTCATCGGAACCGTCTGGTATTTTTTAAACTCTTTAGGTCCTCAGCTTTATTTTTTTTAATTTAGTCTGTGTAAAGAAGATTTTTAGATACCTGACCTGGCAGCCATATCTCGTATTGAAACGTTGGGATTCTTCTTAAAAAGTTGTTTCACTTTTTTCACCAACTATATACCTTGTTTTCTACCTTTACCTTTTTTCACACAATAAGTTGACCCTTTCTATAATTCAAAATAATCATTTGAAAACTAATTTTTAATGCACCTATTATTTTTTTAGCTATAACTGAATATTTTATTCCTGGTTTTTTTCAGACAAGTTGACAAAATCATAATCGTAAGAAACAAAAGAATCAAATTTTTCTGGGACAGTCCTTATTTCCAGGAACAGACAGCCAGCCAGCCTGCCAATCAGACCGGCGAAGATGGCTGGCTATATCGACTCATAAGGTGACGCTGATCAAGAATATGTATACTTTTCTATACCAACCACGTCTCCTCCTTTGCGTTACAAATGGAAGAACAAAGTGAATATACTCTGGGCTTAGGGTATAAAAATCGACGAAACTTAATAAATTTCTTTGTCTAAAACTAAAAGTTGAAAACAAAACCTGAACGTAGGTTTAATAAATTATACAACTAACTGAAGAAAATTATAAAAAATACTTTGATTATGATCACATTCATCACACAAAATTATGAATGAAAGCTGGATACATTTTTTTGGTTAATTTAAGGTCGTCGATTCTGAATTTTTTTTCTATCCATAAAATAAGTTTTATCACTATTGCTTAGGTTATCGGATAGCAATAAACTGCCTCATCGGATCATGCATTGTAAGTGTTAAAATTGGAATACAACTTTCCGAGATATCACTCATTTAAATAAATATATCACTACTCCATGTAAAGGGTTAAATATAATTTGTATGAAGTCAATATACCTTTACTTCAATGGATTGTATCTCGAAAAGTTGTATTCCAATTGGACAAATTACCATTTAAGATTTAATGACAAAGAATTACACTTACTTCTGGATATGCGACATGTGTCTGAAATAACGATTCTCCAATTTAAAGCAATGATAACTAGGGGATCGTAGATCAGATAGAGAAAAACGGACCGCAAAATAATAATAAAAAAACCATATCATGATTTCATTTGTTGCAGTTTGTAAGAGCTAAATTTTTTATGAAAGGTACTTAAGACCAAAGTATTTTCATAATGTGAATTGGCTACCACCTCGTTTTACAACAAAGAAATCTGACTCCGAATTTTTTGGCTTGTAGTAAACTTATTCGTTATCGGTCTGTTTGATGCCATTTCAAAAATTCTGACACATTCGTAATACACCACTACTGTATCCCTCCTTTTTTTCGAAAGTTTGTTAATCGAAGCTGGAGAAATCGAAGTTGAAAATGAAAGATAGGAGTGTTTATTGGAAAGTTCTCAACTCTTTCTGGTAATAACTTAGTTGATTCCGAAACTAAACTTGTTGCCTGTAGAAAGATCTGGCGTTAGGAAATATCATATAAATTTGGGCGATAGTCATTTTGGAAATAAAATATTAATTTTGGGCGTTATTTCCAAAACTAATTTGGGCGTTATTTCCTAGCACCGAAAGATCGAACTCTTGATAGACAAAACACAATTAATTGTGTAGGACTTTAGTTGGCTTTGGTAAAAATACTCCAAAAGTAAAACTTAAATATATGGAAAGAGTTCCTTTGATTCTATGCAAGACATTGTTGACCATAAAATGTACTGGAATGATTCTGTTAGAACCTCAGACGATTTTGAAAAAACTTCAGTTGCTGATTTTGAAAAGATGACACGAATCCTTTTTCCGTAGCTGGCCCTTAGTTATTTAGTTAGAAAAATGGGGAAGCGGAAATTCGCTGCCTGGTTTTGAATTCTAATATGCAACGACTTGCATCTATAGAGTTCCTTTTTGAATAAAAATGGATCAAGTGCTTTACCCTGAGGGTTCAACTATTCACAGAAAGCAGTAAATTGAGTGCTTTTGCTAAGTAACTGGCTATTAAGGAAGAAAATTCACTGAAAACCACTAAACCATATAATCTGTTTTTAAGTATCCCACAGCACATTTCTTTCATTTGTTGCCTCAAAATTAAACAATTTTCTACATCAATTCAACAGATAAAAGATGTGTGTTTCATCGTCCAGAACTCACACTTTCATCAAACAGGCAAAGCCTTATCCCATTGAAATTGAAATTGATTAATTCATCAACGGCACGCAGCTTAAGAACAGAAATGCAGCCATAATGCAATAATTTTTGCTTAAAACTGCGCGTTGATGAACAAATTAAAGTCGACAACAACGACAGTACAAATGCAATGAATCAAGGTGCACACAAAAAAATTATAGTTTACTTTTCTTAATTTTGATTCCCTTTAGTATTGATTTTAAACTGTTTGGGTATTATTGAAATTTATTCCAAAAAAGTTTGAAATTTATTCCAAAAAAGTTTAAAATTTATATTTTTTTTTTTGACATTGTTCTTTGTAAATCCTTTTTCGTTTTAAAATTAAACTAAAATTTTTACTGTGTATAGACTCTTGCATTTGGACTTTGAGCGACCGAGTAGATATACTGCTTCTTCGTCGTCAGCCAGCTTAAAGCGCATCTCATTGATATATCATCCGGCGCGCAGCAGTAAAAGAAATTGAGATTTGGCTTTGAATCTTTTGATGAACTTAAGCCCGTCAAAAAAGCACCGACCAACCAAACGATCGAGCGAGCATTCATGTGAGCGCGTCAGTGATTATGGCACCAACCAGCACCAATACAATGGCAACAGCAGCAACATGTTGGTGGTTGTTATATAGCGCGCATTCCACAGCGGACTATAATGAGGCATACGGACAATCGCCTGCAACACCTTAATAACAAATCCATTAACACTAATGTCTTCATTTCAACTGACAGAGTGTTGTACCGGCCAAATGGCTGGCTAAACAACCAAACGACGAACAAACCCACCAACTAATCCACACAATTTGACTGACGGCGCATCTAAACTGACTCACCTGTACCGCCGATTGTATATTGAAAGGAAAAAAAGCTGCACAGGATTGAGCAGAGTGTTGCCACTTGGTTGTTACTCGCCCTCTGAGTTCTAGCCTTTGAAAGTCTCTTTATTATTTTTTCTTGCTGGCAACCGTTTTGGTTCTTCTGTTTTTAAATTCTGTCGGCTGTCTGTTAGATTGTCTGTCATTTTGTTGTTTTTGTTGTTGCTTGTTTCACACTTGCTGCAGCAAGTCAGTCCTTCGAGGTTGTGCGTACTCTTCTCGACATTAATAAGCAAAAATTAACTTCAACTTGCCAAATGCGAAAATAATTGTTAAAACAAATGAAGGTTCTCTTGGCTGGTTGGAGATCGGCTTGAGCATTGTTGCTGAGATTGGCATTGTTCATGCTGTTGCTATTGCTGCTGCTGCCTCTGTGGCTGATGATCACCAACATTGATGAGTTATTTTATATAAAAGGAAATTTTTCCATCTTCCTTTGTTGAAATTAAGAAATTATTAGCTGTAATTCGAGCCAAGTTTTTAATGGATTTTTTAATAACCCAACAAATTGAAAAGTATGACCAATTGTTTAGGTTGCTTCAAAGACGTTTGCAGTCTTTTTGGAATCATAAAAACGCATGGGGAATTAAACATTTTAATATATTGTAATATAAATCTTTTGGATTAAGTAGTTATTGAAGTTAATTTATAAGACTTTAGATGGATTTCTTTAGCAAAATTCGTTATATCACTCAATAGTTAAAGTCTTTTTTCTTAAAAAAAGATTATAAAATAATCTTTATTTAATTGATGTGAGGCAGATTATTACTACCTTATTAAAGCATCATTCTCTATAATGACAAATAAATTGATGCATTTTGTTTTATAAGAAGGCAACATTTCCGGCAGCTGCTTTTTGGCAAGTACAAGTTGGTAATAGTTCTATATCGGCATTTTCACAGAAAGGTTCACCATTAGCCAAAAATTTAAATAATATCTCTGAAACTATTCGGCGTACATGAATGAGATTTGGTACTTATGTAAATAACACCAAGATAAATATTGTGTATTGAAAAAAATGGGGGTATCTCGCCCCGTCAAATATCGCTTTATCATATCTCTGAAAATATTTAGCGCACATGAATGAGATTTAATACATGTATACAAAGCACCGGAACAAATAATGTTCACTGGAAAAATGGCCGATGCCACCCCCTTAAAACAAAAAATATCAGATTCGGTACACCTTTAATATGGTTCGGGACAAATAAAATCATTTGGATAAATTGTTGATGCTATGTCAACTTAGCAAGATAAAGTGCAGCAACGTTCACCGGGAAACCCTGGTTTTTTGAAAGATTTTCAATTTAAAATTTGCATGGTGGAAAGGAATTTTCCATGCGACTCTGATTTAAATCAAATTAAAAAAAAGTATAAACAATTTTGGGTCAAGTTCAGACAATTATTAAGAGACATCAATGCGCAACATTCTAAAATTGTATGTATATATTCTCCTTTAACTCCTAGGAGGAGCATAGGGCCAATATGAAATCTCTCCATTTGTCACGATCCCTTGCGATGACTTTGATCTCTTGCAACGATTTTCCCGATTCTTGGATTTCCTTTTCCAACGACCTTTTCCAGTTGGTTTTGGGTCTACCACGTCCTCTACTGCCTTGTGGATTCCACTCAAGGGCCTGGCGACAAACTTCGCTGTGTGGTTTCCGGAGAGTGTGACCAATCCATCCCCATTTGCGCAGCTTGATCTCGTTTGCTATAGCCTTCTGTTTGCATTTTTGATGTAGCTCGGCATTTGATATAAGTAGTGCGAGGCCACCAAACCTTTAGTATACGCCTTAAGCATTTGTTGACGAATACTTGCAGCTTGTTTGTTAGTTGTTCAGTAACAAGCCATGTTTCGCACCCATATAACAAAACCGATTTCACATTCGAATCAAAAATGCAATTACATTCTAAAATTAGTCACATTAAAATATTACATCAGGTTTCCCTGAATTCGTTGCTTGAATTGTTGGCCGCGAAAACCACCTCTATTTTTGTCCCGTGCGACTGCCTTGGTTTTTTGCAACTTTCTTAAAAATGAAAAACTGTCCAAAATCAAACTTAGCACCTATTATAGGGCTAATTAATAGCTATAAGTTAAGCCTATTATCAAAATAAAAATGCATTTTATTTTGACTTTTTTTTACTTCAAATAATTCGACGGTCCCGTGCGACACCATGGAAATGCCCATATAATTGTGTTTTGAAATTTACTTTGTAGACAGATAGGAATTACACTAGTCGGCATAACCATTTCGACAAAATCTTTTTGTGATTACCGAACGATGCTTTGCTTAGAACTGTCAAATAACGTTGCAAAAATAGTGCTCAAAAGAAAGACCGTATTTACAGCTATATGTACTACATATAACATTTTTTGTCATATACCGTTTGCATTAATTTTTTTCTAATAAGAATGCTAGCAAACAACGAATTTTGTCGTGTCATAAGTATTTTGACAGCATAAAAAAGTAAAAGAAAAAAAATTTCCGTAAGTTACCTTTGCGTAAAAAAACTTTTTTTATAGATATGACTTCAATTCAACTGATCTGTAGATAGAACGGCTGGTCCATTTTCAATAAAAAGCAATTAAATTATATTTTTAACAGTGTATTCTTTGTTGGGATCGAATAAAAAATAGTTGAGTTGTAGAGGTCAAAAAATAAAATTTTAAAAATTTTGCCCAACTTCAGGTAATATTTTCTCACGAAAACATTTGGAAAAATTCACTACACCAAGGGTATATTCACTTTGTCCTTCCGTTTGTAACGCAGAGGTCAGTGTAGCGTTCTGAGTCGATATAGCCATGTCCGTCTGTCTGGCTGGGTGGCTTGCTGGCTGACTGGCTGTGCGTGGAAATACATATTTGGGAAAACAGCAAGATAATTCAATGAAATTTGATACACTGCCTTCGTCGTCAAAGTTAGTTCATGGGATTAAAAATGAGTGAAATCAATCAACGGCCACGCATACCGCCCATACAAAAAATAAATTCAAAATGTAATATTAGAAGTATTTTTCACTACAGTGCAACCAAAGTAAACATAAATAATACAAATTGTAGCGCAAGCTCTGAGGAAAAATTGGGCAAATTCGAACAAGAGAGCGTGGCACCTCCCATATAAGCAAAAATTTCAAAATGCTATGCTGAAAAAGTTTTCTGAGATAATTCAATAAATTTTTACTCAAATGCTCAGACACTAAGAACTATAAATGCAAGCTTACGACGTTAGTTTATTGACTGTTTTTTTTTTTTTTTTGCTTGTATAGTACTAATGAAAGTATCAACGGGCTTTTTCTTAATTAAAGTATGCTCAGAGCAAGAACTGGGTGAACTCGGACAAGAGGTCTTGGCACCTCTCATATAAACAAAATTTTCAAATTACTGCAGTATAGGGTATTTAATGTTTGGCCAAGCCAAAGGTAACATCCTTACTAGTTTGTTTATTCAAATATTAAAACGGTTAGAAAATTTTCCAAGGCAAATGTTTCTTTTTTTTTTTGTTTTGTTCTCCAAAATCCTAGTTTTCGCAGCGCCGTAGTTCATAGAATAGAAGCACCATAAAATAAGTTTCTTCTTTTCAAATAATAAAAATTTTAATCGTTATATCAACGCATAATTTCATAAAAGCAATGTTTTTAGGTTAGGTTAGGTTAGATCCGGGAGATGAACATGTTGTCATCATTAACTTAGGCCTCGATAAAGGGCCCATTGTATGCCCGATACTAAAAGCTTTAGCAGAGAAAGTCTAAGAGAATCACTTGGATGCACATATATACTTCCATATGGATTTAAGACAAACCTCAGACAGTGAGTCAAGCAAATTAAAATGACCAAAATTCTTTCTACGCCTAAGCGCAAGCGTTGGACATTCACAAAAGAAATGAAAGACTGTTTCTTCCATATCAGGGTCTTTACAACTTCTACAAAGGTAGCCAATGTTTGAGAAACCGAAACGAGATGCATGGATTCCCATGGCACAATGTCCAGTAATAACACCGATTAAGACCCGTACATTATGTTTCTTCATTGCTACTAAAAACTTAGTACGATTTATACTATATGCTGGTCAAATAGATCTAATATATCTAATATGATTGCAAGTTTGAAGATTTGACCATCAAGAATTTGCAAGCTGAATACATTTATTTTCGATTTTTCCCTTGATTACGCTAATGGGTTTTTTTATTGAAAGGTCAGCCAAAAGGGCATTTTGGTTTGACCCTATTTTAGCCAGTTCATCTGCAATTTCGTTGCCCTCGAAATTACTATGACCTGAAACCCAGCAAAGTGTTAAATTATAGTCCCCGCTAATATCGCAAAGGATACTTCTAGAGCTTAACACAAGTTTTGACGTGATATAATTTGATGAGATTGCTTTGATAGCCGCCTTACTATCAATGTAAATAACAACGCTTCCAAGAAATTGGAACTTATGGGCATTGAGGATTTCACAAGCTTTAAGAACAGCAAAAACCTCTGCCTGAAAGACACTACAGTCGTTCGGCAGTCTGTAAGACTTTGCTAAGTCTAAAGGGTTAGGCAATGTTTTTGGAAACGTAAAATTTTTTTAAAGAACTAAGTATTTTAGAAAAGATTTTTAAGGGCTAGGGCTGTTTCTCGCTGTGAAGATATTTATAGTATTTCGATTCTTAGGCAATTTCTTCTTAGAAAGAGGGGAAAACCATTGCGGAATTTTTGTTCTCTTTCTTTAAAGTTCAATACCTTTCATAATTAATTTTTTAAGTTCTGCTTTTTTTTCGATTTATTTTTAATACTTCATTGTGGAACACGAAATTTTGAATAAGATCTGTTTGTAGTTAATAAGCGGTTGCTGACTCCGAACTAGTTCACACAGTTTGGGCCAAAGAAACTTCAAATTACCGTCTATTTTGATTTCTATTTTTGTCCAAAAAGGATTTTTTTTTGCACTTTTGGTAAAAAAATAAAAAAATAAATATTAAATCACTAAAATTTGGATTTTGACTTAAAATAGTGCGTTAAATGTGATGATATCATGCATAATATCGGCCGTAGTTCAGTAATTTTTACCCGATTTTTGAAAATTTATTTATCTATAGAGCTATGTACAACTTTTATCTATACATCAAAATTTAACGCATAAAAATTGATCGAAAAATAGCTGAGCTACGATTTTTTTGCCTCTAGGTATAAAACGACCTTTCGGTTGCCCCAAAAAAAAGTCCTAGGGTGATAAAGAAAAACGGAGTACGCCGAAAATTATTTTTTCGGGTGCCAAATATGATGTGCTATGTGAAAAGCCAGAATTTTTAGACTTTCTCGAATATGTAACACAGTGTTATCTTTGCTTTAAAGTGCAGAAAATGCTATTTTCAGACATATACGCTATATCCAGAAAGTAATGTAGTACACTTTTGCCAACGTCATTAAATAGCACAATTCTTTTACATTATGTCTTTAGCTTTTCGAATTGGATCATTACTTTCCGAGATGTCATCCATTACTTCAAATGTACCGATCAAGCTCATTAATAAAAGGGGCATTACATACCGTTCCGGATAGCACTTTACTTTTGCATCTCCGATTTTTTTGTCTAATAGTACTAGTTAAGATTCACGGTGGTTTTTAAAAAATTTCAACTTTTTGAAATACCACCCGCGATTTTTTTCGGGGATAGTGTTGGGGGACCCTTCTAGTATCAGAATCCGGGAACCGCGAAATCGAACGTCCAGCCGTTTTTTTTTTTCGACATTTTAGTTTTTTTAACGATTTTTGAGAATGTCTCGGATTTATATACATATTATGTACACATATATATGTATGTACGTACATATATATACTTGTATATGTATATATGTGTAATATATATATATGTATATATATATACATACATACATACATAAATATAAAAGGTATCGTTTCCGCACCATTTATTTAAAAAAAAAATCGGTTTTTTCGTATATAACAAAACACAAACAAAAACCGGATACAGCAATAGTCACTCCAGATGTAATTTTTGATGCTCAATCCGAATCCGGTCTTAGAATTGCTCTATTACTTCTGGACTTTGAGATATCCTTACATAAATGTTTAAAGGACACCATTTTTTTTCCTATTTTTGAAGTTATATAACAAGATAAGGTAATATTATGCCGTAAAATCTGGTATGGCAGTTAATAGCCCTAGTTTTTTTCTTGAAAACTCAATCAAACTGATAACGATATCTTTATTTTTGTCGGAGATATATTTACCTAAAAAGTTAAAAAAGTGCAAAAACACGATTTTTGGCTATATTGGATGTTATATGCAGGAGACACAAAATTCTTCTGTGAATTTCTATTACCAGAAGCATTTAGTACTTTCTTTTGGCTTTCAATTGAGCTATTAAATGTTCATATGCAATATTCCTCTACAAAGTTATGACCATTTAAAAATTACATTATGAAGTGCAAACTCACAGGGGTGCCACTAAAATATAGTGTACGAGTATTTCTTATATACGTATTGCTGCAACATGTCGTCTTAAAATAGTCATAACTTTTTAGAAAACAATTACAAGAGACCACTTGTTAGCTCATTTTAAAGATAAAGAATGGTTTTAAATGTGTCAATTGGTAAAAAAGAGCAGACGAATTTCGTCCGTACTGTATACAACCTCAAATATAGCCGAAAACCGAGATTTTCGCTTTAAGTTTCATGGTGTGATTTTAAAGTTAACATAACTTTGCAGAGAAATATTGCAGATAAACATTTGATAGCTCAATTTAAAGCCAAAAGAAAGCACCAAATGCTTCTGGTAATAGAAACTCACAAAAAAATTTTGTGTGTCCTGCATATAACATCCAATATAGCCAAAAATCGTGTTTTTGCACTTTTTTAACTTTTTAGGTAAATATATCTCCGACAAAAATAAAGATATCGTTATCAGTTTGATTGAGTTTTCAAGAAAAAAACTAGGGCTATTAACTGCCATACCAGATTTTACGGCATAATATTACCTTATCTTGTTATATAACTTCAAAAATAGGAAAAAAAATGGTGTCCTTTAAACATTTATGTAAGGATATCTCAAAGTCCAGAAGTAATAGAGCAATTCTAAGACCGGATTCGGATTGAGCATCAAAAATTACATCTGGAGTGACTATTGCTGTATCCGGTTTTTGTTTGTGTTTTTTTATATACGAAAAAACCAATTTTTTTTTTAAATAAATGGTGCGGAAACGATACCTTTTATATGTATGTATGTATGTATGTATATTAGTGTGTATCGAAAAACGAACACCCAATTCCACACTCAAATTATGAAAGGAGAGAGATAAAAAATTCAGGGAACATAAATTTTTTGACTTTAAAATAAATTCCTAGCTGGCCAAATGGCCATTGTTTATAAAAATCTAGTGATTTTGCACTGGAGCCTATCTAACGGTAAATTTTTTCCCAAAAACACCATAGATATCGATTCGTGGTCTAAAATAACTTATGTGTGCAAATTTTCAGAGAGATCGTATGACGTGCAGGAGCGTCAGCAAAGGAATAAGAAACGATTATCTTCAATGAAACGAATACTTTTTGTACTGGAGCCTATCTAACGGCAGATTTTTTTTCAAAAAATACTACAAATCTCAATTTGTAGTCAAAAACAACTTATGTATGCAATTTTTCAGAGAGATTGTATAACGTACAGGAGTGTCAGCAAAGAAAAAATAGCACTTATTTTCAATAAAACGTTTAATTTTTGTACTAGAGTCCATCTAACGATTCATTTTTTTCAAAAAAAACTTATGGTACTTGATTCGTCATAAAAAATAAACTATGCACCCAAATTTTAAGATTGGTGGAACGACGTGTGGGAGTGTCAGAGAAGGATTAAAAAATAGTATACAGCCATTTCATGCCTATCGTAGCAAGATCTGCCACACCCCTTCCGATTTCGCTGAAATTTGGTACATGGTTTCGTTTCATGCTTAAACTTTGAGAAATGCCAAAAAAAAAATTTTGCGATTTTTTTTGTGGCTTGTGGAGGGGTGCAAAAAGTCGAAAAATAGGTAAAATGTAACAAACTCTCCTCAAATAATCACCAATAACTTGGCCATTTCTTAACCGATTTTCATGTTTAGACCTGTTTTGGAAAGATTTTCGTAGTTGATAAAAAGTACTACATTTATTACTATTTTAGTACTAAACTACAAAAAACGTGCCCGAGTACACTTTTGTTGCCTCACAAAATATTTCATTATCAAAATCTTTCGAGGAATTTAAAATGATGTAAATTACAAAAAAACTACATTATACGAAATATTGCATGTACTGAAATGTTCAAAAATATATAGCCTGATTCAACGCCTTTCCAAAACAGATCTAAACATGAAAATCGGTTAAGAAATGGCCAAGTTATTGGTGATTATTTGAGGAGAGTTTGTTACATTTTACCTATTTTTCGACTTTTTGCACCCCTCCACAAGCCACAAAAAAAATCGCAAAATTTTTTTTTTGGCATTTCTCAAAGTTTAAGCATAAAACGAAACCATGTACCAAATTTCAGCGAAATCGGAAGGGGTGTGGCAGATCTTGCTACGATAGGCATGAAATGGCTGTATACTATTTTTTAATCCTTCTCTGACACTCCCACACGTCGTTCCACCAATCTTAAAATTTGGGTGCATAGTTTATTTTTTATGACGAATCAAGTACCATAAGTTTTTTTTGAAAAAAATGAATCGTTAGATGGACTCTAGTACAAAAATTAAACGCTTTATTGAAAATAAGTGCTATTTTTTCTTTGCTGACACTCCTGTACGTTATACAATCTCTCTGAAAAATTGCATACATAAGTTGTTTTTGACTACAAATTGAGATTTGTAGTATTTTTTGAAAAAAATCTGCCGTTAGATAGGCTCCAGTACAAAAAGTATTCGTTTCATTGAAGATAATCGTTTCTTATTCCTTTGCTGACGCTCCTGCACGTCATACGATCTCTCTGAAAATTTGCACACATAAGTTATTTTAGACCACGAATCGATATCTATGGTGTTTTTGGGAAAAAAATTTACCGTTAGATAGGCTCCAGTGCAAAATCACTCGGTTTTTATAAACAATGGCCATTTGGCCAGCTAGGAATTTATTTTAAAGTCAAAAAATTTATGTTCCCTGAATTTTTTACCTCTCTTCTTTCATAATTTGAGTGTGGAATTGGGTTTTAAAACTCGTCCATATATTTCAATACACACTAATGTATATATATATACATGTATATATATTACACATATATACATATACAAGTATATATATGTACGTACATACATATATATGTGTACATAATATGTATATAAATCCGAGACATTCTCAAAAATCGTTAAAAAAACTAAAATGTCAAAAAAAAAAAAACGGCTGGACGTTCGATTTCGCGGTTCCCGGATTCTGATACTAGAAGGGTCCCCCAACACTATCCCCGAAAAAAATCGCGGGTGGTATTTCAAAAAGTTTAAATTTTTTAAAAACCACCGTGGATTAGTACCTATGTTTTCTTTAAAATTTTTTTCATCGAGCCGTTTCAGAGATATAAATTTTCAAATATCTTAAAAAGCTGCAAAAACAACATTTAGTAGTTTTTTGAAATGCTCATAGCTCCGTCAAAAGTCAATCGAATCATAAAATTTTTTTTAAAGTTTTGCATTTTTAAGAAAATTTTTATAAGAAAAACGAAAATTATTTTAAATAATTTTTTTATTTAAATAATTTTCAACTTTTGAAACTATTTCTACCAATGATTATACTATTCGATGGTCAATTATCAGAAGATTCACAGAATCTAGAAATAAAGACTACCATAAGCAGGGGTGACTTTAACATCCGGGGGTGACTTTAACATCCGGGGGTGACTTTAACCTGCAAGAAAAAAAGATAAAAATCGTAATCTCAATGACTAGTTATCGATTTGTATTGGGTCAGTCAGTATCTTTGAAGTGTTGGCTTTTAGGGTCTGTCAATATATGATTTGAGTGCAAACTTTCAGATATATTGTTGCATTTTCTAAAAGTTGTCTTATGTCGCATTTCTTAATGCTAAGAAAATTACTACTTATTAACTAGAAGGAAAATTGCTGGCGTTAGGTGAGTGATATCACTATAACTATTCTTTAATTTTCTTCCTTAATTAATTGATTTTGATGGATATATTTGCCTCTAAGTATTTTAAATGCATATTTATATGGGCGTATGTTAGAAAACAAAGTTTCTGGGGTGACTTTGAACAACCTTGAGGTGACTTTAACCCACTTACAAAAATATTATTTTAAAATAACTGTAATTAATTCGTAAAAATTTTATTACAAGACATTAAAGCTGAAACACCCACAAAAAATATAGAGCAATGAAACCATTAATTTTATTAAAATTGTTGAAATTATAAGCTCCTAAACTTGAAAAATTTTTTTTTTTGTATCACAGTCACCCCTGGTTACGGTATAAAAAAAAATGAGTTTCATGCATCTGAGAGTGGTCAAGGGGTTGCTACAAATGAAGATATCCTTCATTCATCGTTGTTTACATCTGAACCATCTATTTCAAGTTATAGAAAAGAAACTGATACAAATTCAAAAAAAACTTGGAAAGAGTCTAAATCGCTTTTAACTTCTTCAAGTATTTCATAAATCCAAGCCAAAAGTAAAGGATAACGAAATAATATCGTTAAAATGAGTTTTTTTACTTACTTATATGAATGTTAATATACTGAGGAACGATAATATCACCATTATGTTTCTAAGTGGAAGATGCCACGCCTTTAAATGAAAAAAATGCCAAGGAAAGATATTAAATCTTTTTATTTTATAGTGAACTGTACCACGCCTCTGAATAGAAATTACACAGTCATAATTAATTATCTGTTGTCCATAAAATGTTTTAGTGCTCGTTTGCGCTTTATTTTGTATTATTTAGACCAAATTTAGAAAAAAGCAATACTTTACAAGCTATTTTGCATTGAACTTTTAGTTCAAAATCTAAAAATAAGTAAAGCCCACAGAATCATTTAGCATTCGCTCAAAATAATATTTTATTTATACCAAAAAGCCATAGTTATGAACTCTTCCGGCTGAAAGATAATTCATTATCCTTTAGAGAACATTTTGCCGAACAAAAAATCAACCATTTCT